>JARHVA010002046.1:2162500-2607500 GCA_037957365.1 Torreya grandis
TAAAGAACAACTAGCATCGAAATAGAATTCCAACAAATTGACTCATCTATAGCAAAATTTAGTTCATAATATATTGATTCCATTTATGTAACCATGGAAAAAGCATCTTACATAATGTAATGTAACTATTTATTTTCTCAGGGTGACACATGTCTAAGTGACCCTTGAACTCCCTTGGCTTGACTTCTCTCTTAAAGGCTAAATATATGCATTCTCTTGGCTCATTTTTGAACCTCCACTGGTTATTAGAAAAACTCTAGCCATATTTGTGCTTGAAAAACTCTTGAAGAAATATACAAGTGATTTTGCCATTCACACTTTCTACTATTGAGTATAGGTTTGAATCTTGTTGATAATGACTAGTGAAAAGTTACTTGTCTAGCATGCCAATCCATGGTCACTTACCAATGTGCAAAAGGGATGTTGTTGTAGGTCTCTATTAGTATTCTTTACTAAGTGTATAAGAGTCTTAGAAGTGGTACATGTTTATTCCCTTTTTGGATTCATTCATCAACCTCCTAAGTGTCAAATACCTTCCTGAATCTAACTTATGAAATGCTAATGTAGCAATGTCTTTCTATTGTGAATTTGTGTGAAACATCCTTGTTTACCTTTAAGTAATGGATTTTCATTCAAATAGGAGGATAATACATATTGGTGTATCACCATTTTGTTTCTTTATCTATTTTTATTAACCCTTTCATATACAGTTGATAGATTAGAGAGCTTTAAAGGTGCATCAAGGGGAGCTAGCCCCTAATCTAGAGATTCATCTCAATGAAATTATCACCCATAGCAAAAGAGATGATTCCATTTTGCTGCTTGGATGAGGATAACTAAGCATCTCTTCAAGGGTAAAAATCCAAGCATCAACAAGAAGTACAAATTTTATTAGGCAGTGTGGAATCTATGTAGCTTTTACACTTCTTGGAGAATATAGTAGAGTTTTTGGATTTCACATCAGTAATGGTATTAGTAGCAAGAGTGATACTATAGTTGATCAGTCTTGGCAAAGGATATAACAATAATATGTTTCAAAGTTCAAAGATATATTTCCTGTTGAAGAACTAGAAGTGGCCATAAATATAATCTATGATATTTAAGAAAATATGAGCCCAACAAAGGTGGGGAATAAGCAAGCTAACAAGGAGAGAACAACCTGCACAAGAGTTGTAAGATTTGGTATGAATGATAATTTTGGGTGCTTGATAATAAGTACATATCAGGGCCATGTTTTTTATGCACCTTACTTCATGGTAAATCTTCTTGAAGAGCTAGAGCTCCAAGTTGCAGAAGTGTCTTCTGGTGTAAAATATATGGATTGGCAAGCAAATCAATTTGAGAATGAAAAAGGCAAAATTTATGCACCACACAAATGGAGAAGGATTCAAGGGAACTACATAAACTAGCCTCAACCAAAGCTATGTAGTCAAAGAAACATACTACATCACACGAAGAATTTAAAACATGGAGTTGTAAATTCCCAAGGATGAATTGGGATCCAGGTATTATAGGGATGGTTATTTGGGGAGAGTTAGAACAATTGAGCTTGCAATTGCTTTAGGACAACCAATTTTGGGAAGGGAAGACTGTCATTTCCCCTTTTCTAAATATTTTATTATGAAATTAATTTAATAATAATATTTTTAAGTCATCCTAAAGTTACTTTATTATATATCATGGAAAAAAGATGTGTTATTATTATAAAGAGAAGCAAAAAAGTAATTTTTATCTAAAAGCATTTTAATGTTTTTAGGTTTAGGGAAACTAAAAAAAATAAATTATAAAAAAAGAGCTGGGCTCAAAAGGATTATTCATTTTTCACCTCTTATCATTTTTTATCAAACCCTATTCCAGAGCTTGAGTATTTCTTGTTCAATTTCTTCTCCCAAGATGAAAAACCTTGGGGTGCATAGATTTGGAGAACAAAAACCCTCTTGGTTTCCATTGTTGGATTGGATGATAAAAACCCCTCTTATCTATGTGAGGGGATTCCATCTAGGAATCACATTTGTGCCAATGTTTGTAATCATTTCTAATTTCAATTGGTTAAAGGTTTGAATTAGTTTGAAAATTAGCTGAAGGTTCAAAGTATTCACTATTGTGCATCATTGATGGGCTTGTCATACACCATCATAAACCTCTTAGGAATCTTGATACGACATATTCTATTATTGTCATGGCATGTATTGCATTCCACCATGATTTGAGAAGTGTGGAGACTCACGTATATGCTACAGTCATCACCCAACAATGAATCAAACCCCTTGTATACTAGTGTTCCATCTTCCAAGCCATTCAGAATACATTATACTCTGATGTGACCTACTACACATCAAACACAACCACCATGGGATATTACTGACCATTGTATGTGATCAATGGATTAGGGGTTCAACCAGTAAGAGGTGGTTGTCACACCATTGTTATTGTATTTATAATCTCATCAGTTTATATGTGTATTTAGTTTATTAAATAAAATAAATCAGTTAGGTTTTGGTATTGTTATCAATGTTATATAGCTCCTTAATATGAATGATTTCAATAGGGTTTAAAATAACAATATTGTATGTTGTTTCCTAGTATGTTCACCAACTGTTTGTGAAATTATCTAGTGGTAAGAATGGTAGTGGATTATGTATTCTAACTATTTGTAAAATTGTCAATGAATGGTTCATGTTTGTTAATTGTTTGTGAATATGTGAATGATTAATTGTGAAAGTTACAGTTGTTTCTAAGTGAAAAAATCATAAAATTGCATAGGCTATTGGTTAATTTTAAAAGGGCCATTTCACAATGAGGGCTTAATAAAGTATGTAAGCTATGTATAATTTTTTATAAAATTTAAAATGAGTTATTTTTCCTCACTTTATCAAACCATGAGGAGCCACAAATTTGATTTTTAGTTACAAAAGTTATATTGACTATTCTAATGGCAAGCAAATGGGTAATAAATTTAGGACTCGTTGATTCAGTTATGATGAGTAATGTAAAGCAACAAACTTTCATTTACGTGTGTTGCTTTAATAGGAGGTGAGGAACTTATAAAACCAATATTATACACAATCTATATGCCTATAAAGGAAATGTTACAATGAAAGTGGCCCTCCTACTAACATAATGGCTGAGTGTGTATGTCGCATGTATGACACCCTCTCTTCTATGACTTAAATTAAAAACAAAATCACATGCCTTGAGATTCAAAAATGACTTACTTCCTCAAGTCGGGTTGTGTTTTTTAGAATTTTTTCTACAACTCTTAGTACAGACTATTTGTGTCTAGATTGTAATTGGTCTTTATTTTATTATTTTAACAATAACTTTAGTAATCAACAAAAGCTTTAGATTTTTGTGAGATTTGAGTAAGTCACATATAGAATAAGATTTTTGTGTAATTTTTTTACGAGGGAGCTGATATACAAATGAGTTTCATGACTTATAATCACAGGAAAATAAGGGAAGGAAAATTTTCTATAATGTTGTATAGATTAAAAAAAAAAGCTTGAAAGATGAATGCTGAATTAAAATAAATATCTAGAGACTCCAAAAATTATACTTAGACGTTGTGCCTCTTTCTTAAAAATAAATAATGTGAGGGGACTTACATTTGGCCATGACTTCACTTATGAAGGTGCACATAAGCACATATATAGGCAGCTTGGTGAGTAAGCATGGGCCCTAGTGACCATAGTTACCAGGTTCAGAAATTTGGATCTATTCGAGAGGACAAAAAAATCCAAAAATCTAGAATCCTTGAAAATGCTTAGAAAAATATGATCTGGAGTATATACATATATATGCATCAGAATAGTTTTATAAAAATACAAAATTGACAAATACAATCAAAAAATTAATAAAGTAATATAAAATGTTGATATTATACAATATTTAAGGTTGTTGGGCATTTTTTACCACAAAAAACTTTAAAAAAATAAAAAATAAAAAATTTGAAAATAAGCAGGGCTGACCCAGATGAATTTATCCAGGCAGATAAATTTTTTTGGATCCAACTGGACTTTGGGAAAATCCAACTAGATTTGGTAACTACGCTAGTGACTATTAATTAGGGTATTTCCCATGTGCACTAAATGTACTTTTTTATCTTTTTATACCATATAAGATGTACAACTAAAAATGGTATGTTGCTCTTAACAAAAATATCTAAGTATTTAAAAACGATGAGTGAAGTTTGGAAATGTTTCAACTTACTAAATGAAATCATAGTGTTGAGGGGAATACACATGGCTTTTCAAGTCACCCCAGATGTTTAATGGAACATCATAGCCCTTGATTGTTTGTGAATCAAACTTTTAAAAGTATTAGACCTAAACTTTTTTGACATGTTCCTCTTACTACCTTGTATGATGAAACCTAATTTTAAGTGCATAAATGCATGTTGTTACACTCAATTACTTGAAGTAATTATGGCCTAGCTTTGCATTACCCTGAAGGTGTCATACCATGTGTGTTGGTAGTGTGAAGTTATGTTATTGATTAGGTATGATCATCAAGAGTGATTAACAATAGATGGGTTGTTTTCTTCTATCATCAATTGAAAATGAGTTTAGTTGTATTCCATCATATATGTACTATTCAATCAATTGGGTTTTGTGCATGTAGTAATGTGTGTGTGTGTGTGTGTGTGTGTGTGTGTGTGTGTGTGCGTGTGTGTGTGTGTGTGTGTGTGTGTGTGTGTGTGTGTGTGTGTGTGTGTGTGTGTGTGTGTGTGTGTGTGTGTGTGTGTGTGTGTGCGTGCGCGTGAGTGCGCGTGTGCGTGTGTGTGTGCACGCGCATGCGCATGATTTTTTGGGTGTAAATTTAGGTCATGACATAGAGAACAACCAGAATCAATCAACAACTAGGGCTCAATTTAAGTATTCCTTGTATGGTGTTGAAATCATCAATATATGCAAGCATAAATTGTGTAATTGTTGATTCCCTAAAAGGGTGGTTACATAACCATCAATCTCTTTAAGGGCAACTTCATTAACTCATTGGCACATTTGTGACATTCAGTCTAAACAAAGCAAAAATCTCACTAGAGTCAATTAAACAAGTAGAGTAATAAATAATGATGGTGTCTCTTCGATTTTGAATCATTTGGGAGACATTGAGTGCACCAAAAGATAGAATAAAATTCATAAATCCAATTGTAAGCATGAGAGTGTGAGAGGCAGAGTTTGTGTTTAGTCAGTTGTAGGAGGAAGAAGGGTGCACATAGGAGCTAAGTGAGCAAACAACATAGTTCTTATATTTTTGCTATTGATTTGTTTGTAAATTGTCATTGGCCATAATAATATCAGTAACTTCCACTATTGCCACCTCAATGTGGTTTTCCCCACACTAGGGTTTTCAGATTAAAAATCTTGGTGTCCATTGTTGTTCTTACTTTATGTTGTTTGTGGTTGTTTACATTCATAGTTGTTTGTTGTTCATGGTTATTTACATTCATAGTTTTCTTTTGTAATGTAGGTTTATGTTTTCAACAACACACCAATAATTCTATGTTTCATAAAGCATTCACAATTGTCAATTTGGAGTAAAATTCAAGGACAACATATTGTGATTCTACAAATTTCATAAGGCAATTTCACTTAATAGTTTACAGACTACATTGTTGATATGGATACAGGTACAGATACGGGTACAAGAATTGGATACGTGGATATTATAATTTTTTGTGGGGCACTTGGGTACATTTTTGGATATGGTCTTAAAAAAATATACATAAAAAATAAAAAATATGTAGGCATATAAATAAATTAACCACATAATATGCATAGAGGAAACAAAATAAGTTAAACAACCACAAAACATAATCATAATTCAATGTCAAATATCATAATATTCAATGGTCAAACTTAATATCAACATATTCATTATTCTCTATATTCATATTTATCTTCGACTTCAATGCTTCATAAAAAAAACATTGTTAAGCGTGAAAAATTGTAATGGCCTACCTTATTTTAAAATTATAAAAATATTATTAAATATAATAAAATTAAAATTTTAAATATTATTTAAAAAATTAATAATAATAATAATAATAATAATAATAATAATAATAATAATAATAATAATAATAATAATAATAATAATAATAATAATAATAATAATAATAATAATAATAATAATAATCTGTGGTCATAGACTACATTACACTTTATAGTCATACAACACACTCTATTGTGGCAATGGAGTGTTAATTCCATGACAGTTCATTGATGAATTGTTGTGGCATTAACACCTTTTTGTCATGGTAGAGTGTCATTCTATAGGCAACGATCCTCCCCAAATGTCAAAGAAAAATAGAGAATGAATGTTGAAAACAATAATGCACAACATGAAAAAAGGTGAAGGTGGAATCTAAACAATAAGAAAACACTGCATATTAGATTTGAATGCACCTCTTTCATTTGAAAATCCCTCAGACCTCTTCACAATTAATGGATTTTTTGTAAATAAATGTTTTTTAAGGGTTTCCTTACGTAAAATTGATTTTTTTTTTTTTTGCAGGATACAAGATGGATATGGGTAGGGTATCCCGTGGCCCTATGAATACACTTGGATCTGTGGATCCACAAGGCTAAGGGCGTATCTTGCCCATATACCTGGCTTATCCATATCGGATATGTGGTGTACCAGTATTAAGGTAGGGGCATATCTAGTAACATAGTTTACAGATCATATTTATATCAGAGCAATGTTAATCATTAGGTATTGTGCATAGTTTGTGGTTCATTTGTATAACAATGACAAGATCAAAATAATGTGAGTTGTTACCTTGCAATCATGAAATTTCTACAAGTGGAAAAAAAAAGGTGAAAGAAATGGCAAAAGAAGGTAAAGATAATATTTCCAAAAGAGCGGCTTCCTTAGAAGCAAGCATGGAAAGTGTGATGAACTCCTAAGATACTATCATCAAGAAAAAAGAGATCACATGTAGGAATAAAGAATACATGGACATGGTGGTTCATGCTCTAGCCAAGAAGTTTGGCATAGGATAAGAAGAACCCCACGAAAGAGAGAAAGAAGAGCTCATGGGTGAAGAGCAACGTCTAAAAAATAAAGGTAAAGCAAAGGTAAAATCATCCAAACATACTCCTTTCAAATTTGAAATTATAGTTTAGATTATATCTTTTGAAGGACAATTAGATGTTGAATTACTAAATAAATGGAAGTATATTTTAGTTTCAAAATGTTAGTGAGGCACAATAGATTTCTTTTGCACATCTCAAAATGGAAATGCATGCTCTAAATAAGTGGAAAATTTATTTGATCTCTTCTAAATTTTTTGGAAAGAAGCCAATTGTACCTAGGTGGGATGAATTCAAAGAATTGTTGTGTAAGAATTCTTATCGTAATGGAAATTTTTTTTCAAAATAATAAGTGGAAGCATTTCAAGGAATGAAATGATCAAAGTATGAAAGATGACACCATGAAATTTTGAATAAAATATATGCTAACGGGCTTAGACTTGGGAGGACACAGACAACTTGACCAAGTACATGGGAAGTCTCCATACATGCCTAAAGAGATGCATCATCAATTAAGCCAAAAGATCTTTATAAGGCATGTGTGTAAGCATACTACATTGAGGAAGAAAAGACACAAAGATAGAGAGAATCGTCAAATAATAATTGGTCAACAAATCAATTCAAGAGAAAGCAAATCACAAAGCCTACAAAAAGGGTGATTGGAAACATAAGAGAAATGTCATCATTTTACATATTTGTAAGGATCCAAATTACCATTGTTGTCATTGTGTTAAAAATGGTTATATTGTTTTAAAATGTTGTAAGTTACATCACAAATAGAATCCCAGAAATCATTCCAAAGACAACCCTAAGAAGTCCATGGAATTTTTGAAAAAACAATCACAGTTCGAAATAGAGGACAACTCCAATGTTAATGAGAAGTTGGGTTACATTGCTAGAAACACAGCTAGCAAAGAACAAAAGAGAGAGAAGAAATAAGTAATTTATGCCAAATTAAGATCTAAAGCAAAAAAAATAGGTAAATGCATGTGTTGATCTTGGTTCACAAACTAATTTGATTTCAGATGAAGTTGTTAAGAAGCTTTGTCTTAAAACTTTTGATCATCCTCATTCATATCCTTTGGGATCAGTGAAAAAGAGTGTAGAGATTCAAGTGACTAAGAAAAATAGACTTAAATTTGGTATTAACCCACATGTTGGTGAGATAGAGGCTTATGTGATTCAACTTGATACTTTTGATGTTGTATTTGGAAGTCCTTACTTGTATCTTAGGTATGCTATTCAAACTTTCTCCACCATTGCAACACCTATACTTACTATTGTAGCAAGTGGTAAAAGTTTTCAAAGTGTAGAGAACATGATAGTGCTTTTGATTCTATAAAAGATAACATCAAACATGCACCAATGCTTACTCTTCCTAATTTGTAGCTACTATTGAAGATAAAAATGGATGCAAGTGAGTATGCTATGAACGCAGGTTTTTTTTGCAATGAGGTAAATCAATTTGTTATCATTTAAAAGTATTTTCTTCTATAGCAAGAGGGTATCATGTATATGATAAATAAATGTATGCACTTGTTCAAGCAATTAACAAATACAAAAAATATTTATTAGGGAAAAAAAATACTGTGCGTACTAACCACAAAGCTATTTAATATTTGCAAACACAAAATAAGTTACAACAAGCATGACATTACAAATAGGTGGGTTTTTATTAAAAAATCACTTGGTGATCTCATAAAAGAAAGTAAATAAAGTTTTTGTGGTAGATATGGTATCTAGGCCACCAATCACAAAGCAAGTTTCATATTTGGCAACAATTTCACAACTTGGGCCTTTCACAATAGAGGCTTATGAGGAAGCATATTTACAAGATTGGGGGAAAAATTCTGGTAGTTTTAAGGTGAGAAAGTTGATATTTAAGGTAAGGGAGAATTCTATCGAGAGGATGGGCTACCCTATAAATTGAATAAATTGTGCACCAAAGGGAGAAAGACTTCAGTTGATGAGGGAAGCACATATTTCTAAAATTGCAGACCATTTTAGTGTTGGAAAGACCATGGAAAATTTGTAGATGTATGTATATCATCCCAGTATGCAATAAGTGGCTAGATTCATTACACGATGTAAATTTCATTGTACAAGTAACCCTAAAATTAGGGGGAAAAATGTATATGCCTTTACATGTGCCTACTAGACCATGGGAAAGAATCTCTATGGATTTTGTGGTAGGTTTGTCAATGTCTAAGCATTGTCATTATTATCTATACGTTTTGTAGATATATTCAACAAAACATGGATTTTGATTATGTGTAAGAAAACATAAAGAGAGTATGAAGCAATTGAATTAGTTTTTTATTACGTTTGGATGAATTTTGGTTTTTCTTAAATTCATTCTTTCAGATGAAGATTACAATTTTTTTTGGAAGTTTTTGACCATCTTGTCAAGCAAGATGGATACCAAACTCCAAAGGAGCACAACTTTCCAGCCTCAAACCATTGGGCAAACAAAATTGGTAAATAGGACTTTGCTATAGCGAATAAGGGGCTACAATAACAACTCCTAATATCGAGCCCTAAGGAAACAATCTTAAAGGGTGATATCGTGACTCCCAATAGCACCTACTCATTTCTCCTTTGTAGGTCATTCTCCTCATGTTGGCCAATTTGGCACTCCTTCTCTACTCCTACAACCTCGTTCTTCTCAGATAATGGGGTTGATCTAAGTATAAACCTTTGACCCTCCAACTTGATGTTTGTTGCAGTTGTTGCCCCTATTCTTCCACTCTGCTTTATGCTACATTCTTCAGCCTTGTTTCTATTCCTACAGATCCTTTCAGCAAGGACAATATAGTTCCCTTGGTTAATAAATAGGTCCCCTCCTTATCTTTTAAAGGTGCTCTTGTTTACCCTACAGTTGCCTTCAAATCTTGCCTATTGAGTCTGTTAGTGCCCAAACTTGCACTTAGCAATTTGTGCCTTGTTTCTGAATATCAATGCCTAAATATCTAAAAGTTGCCCACTATTTTCAATTGTTCATCTAAGTTAAAAATCTAGCTTTTGCCTTGTGAAAAACCTGTATAATCCTAGTTCCAGCTAATGCTTAATGTTTTCAAAATTTAATAAGATTGTAGGGTTTTTGAAAAAAATCAAGCTGAGAAGATCAAATAATGTTGAGTGTGATATTTTCCATCTTCTAAAAGGCTTTTAAATGATAAAATTTCTAAGGTTCAATGCAAGTTTGCATTAGTGCAATTTACAGTTGAGGTGAAAAGCTCTGCAACAGTATATTGTGGAAAAATAAGTTACAAAAAAAAATCACAAGTTTGACTTTTCAAATTCTTAAGTTTTTTGGAAAATTCTTAAGTTTTTAATCAAAAATTTTCAAGTTCGATTTTTCAAAAAAATTGCAAGTTAGACTTTGTGCAAGTCAAACTTTGTGTAAAGTTGGACTTTGTGTAAAGTTAGAATTTTTGTAAAGTCAGACTTTGTTCTAGCCAGAATTTGTATAAATTCAAACTTTGTGCAAGTCAGAATTTATGTAAAGTCAGACCTTATGTAAAGTCAAACTTTGTGTAAAGTCAAACTTTGTGTAAAGTCAAACTTTTTGGTTGTCAGAGTTTGTGTTCAAAATCTTTGGTCAGACATTTTGTTCGGAGCTTCCCTTGCTTCAAAGGATTTGGTCATCAGAGTTTTTGTTTGGACACTTTGTGCTTGGAGCCTTTGATTCAAGACAATGCCCACCACCTGACAGTCAACATGCAATCAAAGGAGAGATGGTCCAAAAGGGAAGAAGTGAAGTTTGAAAGGAAATTAGAGGCCATGTAAACATTCAAGAAGCCACATCAGTATTTTTGCTCATTCCAAAATGTAGGACCTATCCAAGTGGAAGTTAAAAAATTTCAAAGCATGAAATTTTAAATAGAAGAGAGCCACGCTATTAATATAATCCATGTGGAGGGTCAAATGGTGTGACCAAGATTTTAAAAGGTAAAATAACGCACTTAGGCATTATAAAGTTTGGCGGTAACCCTAAAAGGTCAAAGGCAAAATAGAAACTTAGAAGACACAAAAAAATTTAGCATTAAGGCAAAAAGGTAAAATAAAAATAATTATTGTTATTTTTAATATTTTTCTTGTGTCGAAGACCTCCTTGGAGGAAAAATATCTTGCAGGGTTTATGAGACCAAGGTGGGCGATTCCAAGCATATTTTACGAGCAGCCATGGATCCTTCTTTACTTCTATCACAGCTGGAGTATTCCAATGCAATGGAATTTCTTTGGCATGAATGAGAGGAAGGGCAACTATCCAAGGAGTTTCCAGTTTTGCAAATGAGTGCTCAAAGGCACATCTAGGCAGTTGCACAAGAAGTTAAAGGGTTTGTTTGGCTCCAAAGGTAAATATTCTCCTTCAAGCTTGTGTAAAATGCATCTCCAACCAAAAGATCAAAGGTTTTCTTAAAATCCTCATCATTGCAAGGATAGGCAGTTACCAAAATGATTTTCTTACAAGGCATGAGCTTCTAGGTGTGATCAAGGGCATTTTCCAACTGAAGCATATTCCTAAAATATTCTAGGTGAAAGAGTTGTATAAATATAGGGCTTGTCCTCTTTTTAATGGTTCTTGTTGGTTGTTAGTTTTTTCTATGTCTAGGCTCTTCAAAATTTTGGGATCCATTTTTGTGTGTATGTATTGTCTCCCTTGCTAAGGTGGTTGCAGTTGTGTAGCCATTAGCAAGCTTTAAGATCAAGTTTATGTCTCCCTTATCAAAAGAGCAAACTCACCATGCTTGTCCACATGGCATCATTCTGAAAAATGATGTAAGGTTTACTTACAAAGTTAATGTAAAATACTTATGGTTTTTCCTCTTTCCTATTGATGAAGTGCAATGATGTGTTTTACAAATGTTATTGACTGGATATCTAGTTTTATGCTCATTATTGGTTGTCATCTTGGGCTTAGATCTGGGTTATAAACCCCTTTCTGCATTATGTTTGAAATATATGTTATTGAATAACTCTTTAGGGAACCTTGGGGTTATGAATTTAATAGGAAAAAGTATATAAAATTCTAGTTGTAGTGTATGTTCTAGGGTTTCAAGAATCATTTGGGTATTTGCATTTCATTAGCACTAATAAATGCAAACCACTCCTAGTATTTCCCTAGCTTGCATACGAGTTTTCAGCATTTTTTTAAAGGAATAATGTCATGAATGTTGAAATAATCCTTATTGTTTGAAAACCACTAGGACACCACTCCTTTTTTACAACTAACTTGTCGTACCCTATTCTACTTTGCAAATAATACACCCTATTGAATATCATAAGTGTTATTTGCTTGCAAATGCATAAACATTGCCTATATAAAATGTGTCTGTATGTTGTGCTTTGAAGCCTAGCATTTCAGTCTCCCATTCAGCCCCTTCTTGTTTAAAAATTCTTTAGACTTAAGGTTGCATTCATATCCCTATGTCTTCAGTAGCTTGTATGTGACTTAGAGCATTAGTTCATTCTGTGTGACAACCCTTCTCAAGTGGAGTGAATAAGTTTGGTTATGCCCAAGTCATATTTATGTTTCCTTGTGCCAAAAATCCCCATAGAGGTTGAATTACATTATCACTCCATGTGAACAAACTACCCCTTAGGTCCTCTTACCTTAGTTCAGGCAGAGCCAGAAGTAACACAATGCCTCCCAATCATTATCTGTGTTCAGTCCATCGATGTGCTAAACCCTTTCCCGGCTATAATGACATATCAATGAGTTTATCATCCTTGTTTTCCATTTTCCTCAAGTACATAAGGCCAAACAAAAGAGGTGTTCAACTAGGAACCAACAGAGTCATTTCATAGTAGACGTCCCCAAGAAGATCCATGTCATTGAGCTAGCAAAAGAAACAATAGATTAAGAATCCTTTTACAAAAAGTATGGGATTATTTTCCATTTCAATGGGCTCTAGCCTAAGATGGTTGATCTTCACACTTGGGTTTCCTCTGTCTAGAAATCCTTACTTTATCAATAAATCTACTTATACCCTTGTACTAAGAGTTTATTTAATGTGAAGTGTGATATTGTTGAAGACAAGGACCTTATCCTCAAATCTGGCCCCTAGTTATGGCAAGAGGCGTTGGGATTTGTATGAAACATCGGTTTATCTCATTTGATCACTCTGAGACCACTAGTTCTTCTGCTCCTACTTGGGTTAGACTCAATAATCTCTCCTTTCATTTATGGTCTCTTTCTAGCCTCTCTTCCATCAGGAATGACCTAGGGTTGTTTCATTTCTACTCACCAGAAACTACTTAGTAGCATTTTATTACTTTTACCAGAATTTGTGTTGAAATTGATTTTAAATAGGTGTTATAGACAAGATATGCATTAAGGTGGAGAACTAGGTTTGGAAGCACTTGTTAGACTATGAGCAGGTAGCGTCTAGGTGTGGAGCTTACTTTTCTTGTGGGCATCTTGTTGTTGTCTTCCTTGAAAAGGCTTCTGACAAGGGGTTGATCTTGGTGGTTTTAAAAGAAAGAGCAAGAAACCTCTACGTACTTGGTGGTGTGAAGCAAAGGAATGCCACCATTTGGTGGAGTGAATTTCTAGCTCCTTGGAGATTGAGATTGAGCCTAATCCCTTAGGAAGGAGAAAGAATGCTCTTCTTCAATTGTGGCTCAAGAACATCTGGTGTAAGGTCCCCTTTTCTAGGGGTTGATTTTTTATCAACCTTTTGAAGACCTTAAGCCTATTTTTATTCCTTGTGGGCTAAGGGATGATGCAAGGGGAATATTTTTAATAAATAAGAGATTGCTAGAGAGTGATTCTAATCATTTGGAATTAAAAGGCAATTTTCTTATTTATTATTTTATAATTTATTATTTAATTGAGCCTCGAGTAATTTTAATTACTATATTATGAGGAGTAAACTAGATAATAAATTAAAAAGACACTTTCATGAGGACTTGACCCTTAATTAAAAGTCCTTAATAACTTTATGTAAAAGGACACTCTCATGAGGACTTGACCCTTAATTAAAATTTATTAATGACTTTGAGCTTAAAAGAGAAGACCCAAGTGGCTAAAAGAGGTTCATCTTTGCCAAATAACCCCCACAAGTGGTTCGCCCACCTTGGAGGAGTTATAAAAGCATATTTGAAATATTGGGAAGACATATTTTTGTCAATCAATCTTATTTTTAGGTTATTGGAGTTCCAATCTTGAATCAAGGTGCTTGGAGTTCCAAGGAGATTTTGAAGAGGCAATTTCACTTCAAAAATTGCAAGTGTGCTGAGTTGATTTTTGGTTGATTTGAAGAGGATCTTTGAAGAAGATCAAAGGGCATAATTTTTGTTCATTTGCAGATTTCTATTTTTCTAGGTTTTGACTACAAAGTTTCATATTTAGATGAATTCCACCCAAGGGAAAATTCTAATTATTGTTTCATTTGAAAGAGCACATTTTTATCTTTAGTTCAAGCTGTCATTAGCTCAGAAATTTTGAGTATTTTGAAAGTTGTGAAATTTATAAATTTCATCTGTATTTTTGTCATAAAAAATCAGAAAATAAGATTTTTGTAAATCTGATTGTGGAATCATGTTTGGAATATTTTTATCCATCTACATATTTAATTTCATAATTTTTGGAGTAATTTTGAGGCATAAATCAGCCTCAAACCCTAGTCACCTAGGTTTTTGGGCAATTTGTAGTTTATGGGAAAATATTGCAATAAATTTTAGTTTTATGGAACTCTGATTTTTTCTAATAATTTGTGGGTCTAAGTTGGGATTTATGCCATACCCTTTTTATTTGGTTTCAATGCAAAAAGGGACCTTACATTTGGCTACCACTAAAGGAGCTTATAGGGGCAAGCACAAACCTTAAAATTGGAGCATCTCATGAGCCTCTGGGTATTTTTTATTTAATCCTTCTTTACGAGCTCAATGTTGGTGTTTCTCCTGATCAAACAACTGCCACTTTGGGCTTTTGCCCATCTAGCCTTGAGACCCCTTTACTACCTCGCTTTCCAGAGGATTTTTCTATCAATCAAGGATGAGTGATGTAAACAATAGAAAGGAGTCCAACAAACTTCTTTCTTCCAACGGTATGAAGCTTAGATCTATGAAAATATCTCTAGAACTATTTTTCCATGTTGATGTGTTTTAGTTTTTTTTTAATGAAATCAAATTTCTGTTGCATGGCCATCATTCCTCCACTTTCTTTTTCCTCCTCTCTCTAACTTTCCCTACCCATTTTTCTCTTCTTTTCTTCTCTCTATTCTATTTCTCTATCTTCTTCCCTCTATAAAATTCTACTTAACTTCAAGAGCAAGGGCCCTAATAGATACCATCTATTTACCTATCCAAAAGAAGAGGGCCACCATCTATTTACCTATCAAAAACAGCAGAGCTAAAAAACAAGTATCCAAGAACTTGGGATAAGTCTTTGGCATATATCCAACACAAATATAGTAGGGCAATACATACATCCACTAACAAGTCACCATTTGAAGCATGTTTGGGTTATTTGCCGACAAAGCCACCAGATGTTACAATGGAACAACAAATAGAAGAAAAAAAGCTAGATTCAGAGGTGACAAGATCAATAAGATTCATTGAGACGATTAGGCCAATCCATCTCAAAGTGACAAAAAAATAAGAGAAGTCTCAAGCCACGTACAAGATTATACATGATCAAAATAAAAAAAGAGCATACACTCAAAGTAGGGGACAAATTGTGATTGTATTTGAGCAAAGAGAGGCTTCAAGGACAAGCTAGGAAGCTCAAACGTCTAAGGTATGGGCCATTCACCACCTTGAAGTAGATTGGAGAAAATACTTTCAAGTTTGATCTTCTCCCATTCATGTAGATGTACTTAATAGCAAATTGGAGAACTTGCACCTATATGAGCCATCCATGTTGGATGAGGAAGAGGAAGGAAAATCGCTACCCTCAATAGAAGACTTTGTATCGGATGCACTACTAAAATACGGTCATGAAAATCTTGGCAGATCACTACAAAAAGGAAGACGCCAAGGCAGAAAAGATGGTACCTCAAGGAGAAAGTGTGGGCACTCTTCCCACATCTCAAAGTTTTTGTGGGACCAAAAGCCTCCTAAAAGGAATGCATGATCAATAGGATCACAGAAATATAACCTCTTCATCATCGAACCAAAGAACAAATGAACTCGTTCAGCAAGTAGTGCTCAATTTGAATATTTCTTGTATGGTATGAAACCACTAGTATGTGCAAGGGGTGATTCTACAACTATTGGTTCCCTAAAGGGGCAGTTACAGAACAGACGGTATCTGCAGGAGCAGTCTTGTAACTGCCGGTTAACTCGGGGGTGGTTTCTTGGAACAACACTCTACCCAAAACAGCAATTTCACTCGAGTGAACAGGCAGTAACTGCAGAATCACGGTGTCTCTTCAATTCTAAGACATTTGAGAGATATTTAGTGCACGAAAGGACACTTCTGGAACATGATAAATAAGAGATATGAATCCAATTGTAAGCTTGAGTGTGTGAGAGGCAGAGTTGCTACTAAATTGGTTGTAGGAGGAAAAAGGTGCAGAGGAACTAAGTGAGAAAACAACAAGGTTCTTGGTGTATTTGTTCAACTATCTCTTTTTTAATTGTCCTTGGCCATAAGAAGATTAGAAAGTTCAAATACTTCCACTTCAAGCTGCTTTCCCCACACTAGGTTTCTAGGTTAAAAGTCTTGGTGTCCATTGTTGTTCTTACTTTATGTTTGCTGTTCACGGTTGCTTACATCTATAGTTTCTTTTGTAAGTTTTGTTTATGTTTCCAGCAACACACTACACTAATTCTAAGTCTTTTAAGCATTCGAAATTGTCAATTTAGAGTACAATTCAAGTAGGACAGTATATTGTGATTCTGACAATTCCATTAAGCAATTGCACTTGAGAATTTACAGATCACTTTTGTTGCAGGTTACTCTAGAAATTGACTTCATTTTTGCTAAATCCTGCATGTATTTCTTATGAACAGTCAAGTTCGCCAACAGAAAGCTGCTTCGGTGCGAAGTGTTCAAACAACAGAGGTATGGGAAAAAAATCTATCTACCGCACGCATTCATAATGAACAGCCATAAAAACTATAGATCATAATACAACATGAAAATAGGAATGCAATTATATAAAAAATGTCAATATATACAATATAAAGGTCACCATCAAGAGAAGCATAGCTGAAACCCCAATTCCTCCTAAACAATACAAATAGAAGGATCACGTGTTGGTTGAAAAAACTAGTAAATTTCAGTGATGAAAAGCACAGAGCATGTTTCAAGCAACCAAAGTACTGTTCAAGGCCCTAGACATATTTGTGTCGGCCATTTCTAAGACAGAAAAGATTCGAAAGAATAAGCTAATTATAGATATCAAGAAAATAGGAGCCACTCAGTCACTTACGGGTAATGTTTCTCAAGTTTATGAATTCTGTTTATGCTTTCGGCAAGGTTTGTGTTTCTAAATAAACAAAAACACAATTCCGCTTTCAAGGTTAGTTATGCAAAATATCTTGCACAAAAATTTCATGCTTCTCAAATTTAGTAAAATATAAGAATGACAAGAAGTCAGAAATCCCAACCTAATCATGAAAATAAACTCGTCGAACATCAGATCACATTTTCTTGCCACCTGGTATAATCAGGGGTACTGAAAGATATTCCCTCTGATAAAAGGCTTAAAAGAGACTGCACAAACCTGCACCGCAATGTCGCTTGCGTCAACAGCATAAAGCTGCAAAAAAATCATATCGTGAACTGGGCAAAGCATAAAGCATAAAGTACATATAAATTCAAAAAATTGATCATTTTTAATATTAAAATCTGATGCAAGTAGTAGGCCCAATAATATACCAATGATGTATTTTTTTTAAAATAAAAAAAACAGCAGACTTATATTATAGAAAAGTCAAAGAATAAAATTCTACTATGCCAAGCTTGAAAGCTAATGGTCAAGCCTGGGCATTACACACGAAAGAGAACAAGTGAGTCTGCATCATTTTAAGTTTAAGTTGAGAATGTTTGCCAAGTCCCTTTGCCACTTAAATGGCCACCACATCATAGGTAAACCATAGCAAATAATATTCCAATTATCTAGAGACCATTTAACCAATCCATCGGCTTTATTGAATATACCAATGATATCTTACCTACGCGATTCAAACTCAAAATAACACATTGATGGTTCTAAATAGAGCATTAAGATTATTTACTTGACAACTTTGGACATTTAGCATAGACTTCTTAGATTCATTCTGACTTTGATGGCCACATAGGGCTTCTTCAAAACTAATTTGGTGTATTATAACTCATTCAAAAAAGTCATTCTTTATTAGACTCACTTGAAAGCACAACATTCGAGAAAGACTTATAGATCTCACACAAGACTCTATACAAAGGTTAGACAAGATCTTCATGCTTTACAAACGTGTATCATCATATAAACCACAACCGTCTATTAACCTTACAGAGTTGACAACATTTTTTCATTAAAAACTTCATTAGGACCTTCATAGGGCTACAAGGCTACTAGAAGGGCTACAAGCCTCTTAATAAATTTTAATGGATTGAATCCAAATGGATTACTCTCCTCAAGTTTATTACCATTTCTATAACCTTAATGGCACAATTCAATACAATTTCTAAGGTTATTCAGTCAGTAGACCTCTCCCTGCATTAAAACCCTCAAAAAGGCTACTAGGCCTAATTGGTCTAACAAGGTGATTTAACACAAAATATTGATATCTGATGATTAATGAAGCTTATAACATTCATATCTGATGAAATCATACACAATTCAACAATTTACACTCTTGATTTGAACTCCAATCCTTTCAAAGCTACACTTCAGGGTTTTAGACCTTGTTTCCCTTTCAACACAGACTGTATTTTGAGTATAGATCCCTTCACACAACTCCAAATGGATTCAAACATTTTCTAACACCTAAAATCATCAAAATAAACATGATCATAAATTTTGAAATTTTTTGGCTGGTTATTTATAAAGATATGTGGATTTTTCTTTCGATGCCCTAGTTTGGACTGTCTAGGCGGAGAGGGAATAAAATTCATTTTTAGACTTTTGAGAGGGGTTAAAAGCAATTTAATGCTTGATTAGGGTCTGCCCCAATCCCATACACCTTATTCAAGACTCAAAACTTTACATGCAACGTAAAATCTCATATAAAATGCATGTTTCCAACTGCAAAAACCCTTGTTTATTGACTATTCAGGCCTGCAACTTATAATTGAACCTCAATACGCCGAGTGGAAGATCATTCAGTACAAGACCACCTTATAAACACATTCAATAATGCTCAAAAAGGTTTAAGAATATCAATCATTCATGTCAATCCCAACCTTAAGACCTCATAAAACACTGTTTCTTCACCATAACAGCCTGCATACTATCAAGAAACCATCTCAAGGCAGACATGAAACTTAAGAATCATATAAAACCATTCAGTTACATGGATTTAGATGGAACCCATACTTCAGATGCTTGGAGGAAGTCTCTCTTTTTCAAAATACCAACAGATATACAAGGATTTGTATAGGGCATAACACCCTTTCCACATGACTTCACTCTCTCTGATCTTGTTAAGACTTCTATGAATCTAAAGGCCTTTATTCACATATACACTGTTACAAACAATACCTACTATATACAATTACTACATGTAGGCCTAAAAGACCTACTCTACTCTTTACTCCTCCAAGAACACTCCAAAAGAACATTCACTACTCTATTCTCCATTCCGACATCGGTTTTATAGCTCTCCTTGATTCCTCTTTAGGTGGTCTGATCCTAATCAACTTGCAACAAGTTTTCAAGATGCTCTCAACCATCTTGAGACATTTTCAAAACATGCTTGAATTATCCTAATCAACTTGCAACAAAGTGAACAAAAGCAGCACACGTAAAGTATTACGGCTGGCTTCCGCAATGGGGGTAGGTAAAAGCAGCAAGAGCAAGAAGTGTTGTATTCCAACTGGCTTCAACAATGAGGGTATTCTTTTTTCCACTCAAACCCAAGATATTTCAGTCAATTGCAAAAAAGAATTGGTGCAGGTCACCTTACATGGCCCCACATTAGTGTTGATGGCTTTCCCTTGGAGATAAATCTGCTGACAAAGATGAACCATGTGCTGATGTGGATGTGATTCAAATTACTAGCTTCCACTACTTCTAATATGTGAAAGCTAAATGTGAAGGATGCTTGTTTGAGAATGATTAGAGTACTGGATGAGTTGGGCCACTATTTGCAACAACTTCAAATAATAATGACAGTTATGTTTCATCCACTTGTACCAGTACCCATGACAAATTAAGCACAGTCGTCATTGTTTTGTAGTGTGAAGCCACCTCATGACTAAGTAGAGGTAGAACATTGGTTTGGACCGTTTGGAAATACAACCCAGAATTTATATATTTGCTGGAGTTTTTATTCATATAGAATATTATTGGCAAAGTGTCTCTTTAAGTCCACTTGGCGCCTGATTGAATCAGGGAGCTGATCTTTTCCTCTGAATAAATTAATTTCTTTCCTAGTGGGATGTTTGAAGGCTTCATTTGCTAACATATCTGCCATATGATTGTGGTGACTTTTTGATGTTTGATCTGATGTATTTAAATTTGCATGACGAGCTATGCAATGCGTAACACAATTGAGTCCACTTTCCTATGCAAATAATGTCGACAATAGGCCACTGAGCTTGTAGATGCCTGTTCTTTGTTATTAAGAAGCCTTGGTAGAAGATCAAAAATTAGCTTTGAGTCCCCCTCTATCTGAATGTCGATAATAACATTGATATGTGCCAGATGACTTTCACTTCTCTCTTGCAATTGGGGCAGATGTTGGACCCAATCCAACCTTTTCTGGAGGAAGTCAGTTAGCAATTTGCCATGCATAAGTAACCACATGAAGGATTTAATTTTAGGCCATACTTTGTTTGGCCACAAAACTGTCCTGTTATCAGGAGTTTGATGTCTAGGAATAGCCATGACTGGAGGGTTATAGGCTGATGCTGTTGTTCAATTCCCACTGTTTGTATGTGGCCAGACTACTCTATCTTCGCTATGTGTAATAATAATTTACCTGTCTTCCAATAACTAGAGGAGTGAATTCGACTGTTCGCCAAAAGGAAGCTAATGCTCATTTATAAGATCCTTATTCCAAGCAAGAATATTGTATGCCTCCTTGTAGTAATCTGCAAGGTAGATTATCCCATATTACCAATATATAGGTGGGAAATCTGTAATCTAGCGCTCTGTCATGGTAAGGCACCCGTTCAAGAACACTTCACAGATCTCGATTTCTTGACCATTCTCGATCTTCCATATTAGTTGTTTATGAATAATTTTTGTACCCATTTTTATGAAACTTGCAATATTGGAAGTTATTGGGTTTCAGACAATGTTGTAAGTTCCCATGGACGCGTCTAAAGCAACGTTACTGGTTCGTGGCCCTAGGGCAGCGTTTGGGACCCAGGTGCAAACCCAGTTCTGTTGCAGGGTCTAGTGCGTAGCCCCAATGCCCAGGGTTTGCCCTTGGGCACCCGGGTGTGTTGGGGGTTTTTTACCCATTTTTATGAAACTTGCAGTATTGGAAGTTATTGGGTTTCAGACAATGTTGTAAGTTTCCATGGACGCATCTAAAGCAACGTTCCCAGTTCGTGGCCCCAGGGCAGCGTTTGGGAGTCAGGGGCAAACCCGGTTCTGGTGTGGGGTCCGATGCGTAGCCCCAATGCCCAGGGTTTGCCCTTGGGCACTGGAGGGCGTTGGGGGAGAAGAACCCCCAATGCACCCAGGTGCCCAGGGGCGAACCTGGGCATTAGGGTTACGTACCCGCAGTTGCCGGCACCCAAACGCTGGGAAAAACATTTTTTTCACCAAACCCAATGCATTGAAATTATAAAAAACTCCTTAGCCCTAAAATACAAAAATAAAAGCATATGTCAACACAAATGAGAAGAACGAAGTGATAAAAGGAAAAACACTTGCTTCTTATTTTTCTAAATTTCTCATTGCATACTTCAACTCCATTGCTGTTGTAGGTTTGAATCTTCATCAAGCATCATTCTAGTCATTTGCGTACAGTGATTGAGGAGCCATTTAATATCAATGTAAGTTTTTAGTTTTATATTATTTTATTTTATTTATTTTGTCATTTTTTTAAATTTTAATAGTTTTTAGCTGCTGCCCTAGGGTTTGTTTTGACTTTTTTTTATTTTGTTTTTATTTTTTTACTTGTAGTTATATATACTATTAGTTTATTACTACAATCAACAATGTCTCGTAGCTCTTCCTCCAGTAGCCAAAAGCAACACAAAATGGACTTGACACACTCACCGTTGTGGGAATATACAACACTGGTAGACCAAGTTTCAAGTGGTGGGGCCTATATTTGAAAATGCAATATTTATGATTCTCAGTTCACAAGCTCATATTTTAGGTTGAAAGCACATTTATATCACATTCTTGAATGTGGAATCAAATTTTGCACGGGGAAGACTAACTCTCCATTGCCACATTCAAAAATCCTTGAAGTCATCAAGGAACAAGAAGATGCAAATGCTGCACATGCCATGAAACTCAGTCACCCTCTAGCAAAGAAAGGCAAGGGATCAGGGAAGCCACTTGTTTCCCCAAGTTCTACTGGCAGTGCTTTGGTTGTCCCTGTTGGAAGACATCCATTTTTGGGAGCAACCCCTATGCAAGAAGAGGCTTTTCTTCTAGTTACAAACAAAAGAACAAGAGGACCATTCGATAGGTCTTTTCAAAATGAGAGCAAGGAGATTGCAGATCAAAAAATTGCATAATGCATATGTGCAAATGGATTATCTTTCAATGTGGTTCAATCACCATATTGGCAAGAAATGGTGAGAGCAATCAATGAGGCACCAAAAGATTACAAAGGCCCAGGGTTTGAAAAAGTCCACACCACTTTATTGGTGAAAGAGAGAAAAACTGTTGAAAATTATTTGAAGTCAATTAGAGATTCATGGGCTGAAACAAGTGTCTCTATCATTTTTGATAGATGGAAAGATGCAAAAAACAGGGCTTTGCTCAATGTGCTTGCAATATGCCCTAAAGGGGCAATGTTTTTGAAGGCCATTGATTGTGAGGGGTGTGTGAAGGTTGCGGAGTTCATTGCCAACATCCTCATCGAATCCATTAAAGCAGTTCGACCTGAAAATGTTATCCAAGTTATAACGGATAATGCCAAAAATTGCAAGGCTGGGGGGGATGTTGGTGGAGGCGAGATATGGACACATTTTTTGGACACCTTGTGCTATCCACTCAATCAACCTCATGTTGCAAAAGATGGGGAAGCAAATTGACTGGATCAGACAAGTGTATGATGAAGCTGAGCAAATTCAAATATTTGTCACCAACCATCAACACTCTCAAGCCATTTTCAGATCCTTCTTGACATTAGACTTGTTGAAGGTATTTTTATTTTAGTATTTTTATTTTTGTTTTAAAATTATAACTTTTTTATTTTTTAAACTAGTACTTCATACTTGTATAACTATATTTATTATTTTTAATAATTTATTTTTGTAATAGGTTGCTCCAACTAGATTTGCTTCTCACACAATCGTCTTGAGATGACTTGTACTAGTGCGACAAGCACTTAGCAATATGGTCATCATCAACTTGTGGGGTGTATGGAGGGAGGCGAGCAAAGAGTGGGCCCAAAGAGTGAAAAACTTGATTAACTATATTTATTATTTTTAATAATTTATTTTTGTAATAGGTTGCTCTAACTGGATTTGCTTCTCACACAATCATCTTGAGATGACTTGTACTAGTGCAGCAAGCACTTAGCAATATGGTCATCATCAACTTGTGGGATGTATGGAGGGAGGCGAGCAAAGAGTGGGCCCAAAGAGTGAAAAACTTGATCCTAGATGATGACTGGTGGGCCCGTGTGGATTATTTATTGAGTTTCACTGAGCCCATCATGAGTATGATCCATTTTGTTGACATGGATCAACCATGTTTGGGAGAAATATATGATGGCATAGACTCAAGGATTGAGAAAATAAAATTCATCATTAATGAAAAAGAGCAAGATCTTGAGGATAAATTTTTCAAACAAGTGCATTCTATCCTTGTTGAGTGGTGGTATAAAATGACCACCTCGCTACATCTCCTTGCCTTTGCATTAACTCCTCATTTCTATAGCATGGAGATCCTTTCTTTACTAAGGAGGGTGCCACCATATAGGGATGTCGAAGTGGTTGAAGGGTACAAATTGGCAATGTCTAGGATATTCCTTGATCCTAAAATAGAAGACTTGGTTACAAGCGAGTTTGGGGCTTTCATTACTTCCCGAGGTCAAAGTCTTTGTGCTCTTCAGGACAAATACAAGAAGGATGGTCCTATGTGGTGGTACCTTCATGGCCAAGGATCACCAAACCTCCAACCTCTTGCAATCAAGATCTTGTCACAGGGAAGTTTTATATTTTTTAAGTTTTTAAATTTATTATTTACATTTTTAAGTTTTTCTTTTTCTTTTAAAAATTTAAAATTAATGTTTAAATTTGAATATAGGTTGCAAGTTCATCTTCTTGTGAGTGGAATTAGAGCACATATAACTTCATTCACTCACAAAAGCACAACAAGCTCATAGCTAAAAAGGTTGAGGAGTTGATCTACATACACTCTAATTTGTGTCTTCTATCACACAAGAACCTAGAGTACAAGGATGGGATGTCAAAGCATTGGAATATAGATCCATAGGTTGTTGACTTGGATGCTTGCATATCCTGCTTCTCATTAGATGACATAGGGATTCTTTGGGGTTCGAGGACACAAAATGTAGCTAACGAGAGTGGCAATGCAGATAGTCCATGTGGTTCTACTTCTAATGAACCACAACATCATGATGATGCTGATGCTTTCAATGAAGAGCAATATCAATATGACTATGAAAATTGACTTTTATAGTTTGAACTTTGAACTTTGATGTATCTTGTAATTAATTACAACCACATGATAATTTTTGATATTTGAATCTTGATATTTGATAATAGATACTCATATTTTAATATATATGATTTTCATTTATCATTTTATCATTTTTGTTTAATTATTATTCATTAATGGCTGTACT
This sequence comes from Torreya grandis, assembly GCA_037957365.1. Lineage (NCBI taxonomy): Eukaryota > Viridiplantae > Streptophyta > Pinopsida > Cupressales > Taxaceae > Torreya > Torreya grandis. The sequence continues at coordinate 2,187,646 of JARHVA010002046.1, forward strand.
TATAGTTATAGTTATCATTTATGATTTTAAAATTATCAACTTATCATGATTCATTTATGATTTGACTCATTTATCTCTATTTGTTTAGTGGTTAATGACAATGACACTAATTTCCTATGTATCAGGGTAGAATACACACACACACACACACACACACACACACACACACACACACACACACACACACACACACACACACACACACACACACACACACACACACACACACACACACACACACACACACACACACACACACATTGTATGGACGAACCCAATAATGAACCTAAGGAAAAAAAAGTCACCGTACTGGCGGACTAGGTTCTTTGAACCTGCACCAGAACCAAAAACGAACCGATAACCTTGGTCTAAAGCAATGAAAGTGGGAGTAGTAATACAACTTTATATCCATTGTAGACCATCATTATGAATAAAAACATTGTTCAGTAACCACCCTTATTTTTATATTATCAATATTAGATACTAAAGACTCTCATAGTTATTTTCATTTATTGACGGTTGTGTAACCGATAACTGTTGAGTTTTGTCATTCAAATAGAATGTTACAAGTCAGAGTAAGAGTGCTTGTATCAGGTCCTCCTTGTACTGAATAATTTTATTGACCACTACTTTTATAAAACAAAGTTGTTACTACTCCCATATGCTGCATTTGATGTTACTTGGTAGTGTAGTTTCTTTATAAACATTTTGGTGCTGTTGTCAAGGACTCAAATGTAGCTCTAAATCCAATCATCCAAGGAACTAGTTTCTCAATGCCTTCATCTACCATTTACCATATCAAAGTAGTAACAACTTCATATTATAGAAGTAGTGATCAATACAAATTGTTCAATACAAGGATGATCTGATACAAGCGCCCTTTCCCCAACATGTAACATGCTATTTGAAAATGGAGAGTCAAAAATTATCAATTACACAACCAAACATAGTTATTTGAGTCGTTGCTACCTAATGCTAACAATAACAAAACCAGAAGGCAACAAACCAATTCATTATTGTAGTATGTCTATAGAGAAACTAGACTTATCAATAACCACATTCACAAAATATTAATTATAGAACATTCCATGGCAAAGTAGAGTATTGACTAATAACAACATTGTATTCATAGAATATAAGTCTTGATACAATTCATATAGCTCAAGAAGAACCTAATACCATTGCCCTCACCCTAACATACAATAATTTTTTTTAAGGATAAGACTCAAAGGTTTTCAATTAACCCAACCATCACAACAAACATAACTAAGAGTCATGCTACAATACTAACCAAATGCCAAAAAAAATACTAACAAAACAAAGTCAGCTATAACAATATATTTATTAATAATTGTCATTTTACATTACTTGCCTTGCCTTCCTACCCTTCCTTCAAATAAGTTGGAGTCCCTTCCAACTTGAACAATACAAAAGCAACTCAAGAAGAAAAAGCAATAGGGGGGAGAAGATGAAAAATTCCCTGGATGTGTTGGAATGCCAACTCCAGAGCTCGACAGAATAGCCTTTGGTTGATAGACTTCAGCTCAAAGGGCATAGACTTCGGAGGTATGTTGTTGTATATATTTATTATCCACAAGTTCACATTCCAAGGAACACTTTACCAAGCGTATTGTCTCTTGCATCTTGTTTTTCCAAAGAAGGACCTCCAACTCAACAAGTTGTAGCATGGCCTTCACTTGATTGAGTTCTTGACTTTGTGCTTGTGTGAGTTGTGTCTGCTGGTGGAGTTACTCCTAGAATCAACCTTGTTGAACCTCTAATAGTTGTTGTAGGGTTTCCACCTTGCTAGTCATACTATCCTTCTCATCTTGTAACCAATGTTGTTCGCATGTGGAAGATTGAAGCAACAAGTATTGGTACCTATAAGTACGCTCAATACTACATATGGATCCTATAACTTTTTGCAATGGAGAAGTAATGGTATGAGGGATTGGTGTGCATAGGAAATGCTCATGCATCTCAAGATTATTGTTCTCTGATCATCCCTTCCTGACAAACAATCATACAAACTCTCCATGGCACTCTTACTACATGAACTTGTGGATACGAATTACCTCATCTAATATCATCCTAAGCTTTGAAGGACCATTAGCAACCTATACATGCCCAGCCACCCTGAAAATACCCTATAGTGCCTCTACCATGGGCCCCATAGCACACAAAAACTAAGACAAAGTTTCCCAGGGATTCCAACTATCCAAGATGGGGGAAAATACTGGAATAGTCCCATGCTCAGCTTAGAAATCGATAGCCTCTAGCTCTGACTCTAAATTTGAAAGTTCAGCTACTACATGTAACTTTGTGTTAACCCCTAACTACACATGTTCTAGTTTTATCTCTACTCCTATGGACTCTTGAAACTACAATGGGTTCAAAGGTACCTCAAAGTCCAAATTTACCAATTCACCAAGTTTATGCAACCAATTTTTGATCTATTATTTCTTTATCTATCGCTCATCATCTACAATATGCAAGGGAGTGTCGACCATGGGCTCAAATTAAAGGTTTTTAGGTGGAACCAATAAGTAAAAAGAAAAGTGGGAATATAGAGCCCTTATGTGGGTCCTTCCTCTTCCTCATTATTGTCATCAATCTCAAACCCATCACCCTCTTCCTTAGAAGTGGGTTTCACTAATGTCACATTCCTCTTCGTTGTTGAAGCTATGTGGTCAATATGATCATCTAAGGGAATGCCAAGATGTCTCCATTGGAACATAGAGAGCCAAGCTAGGTCATATGAACTGTCAATTGTGAAGCCTCAATCTACTGTTGACTATATACATGACATTCAAGAATAATCCAATAGCATGCTTGTCATTAAGAAGCCTTTGTCTAACAAGGAAAAGAACTCATGAATACATGTAACAACTCTTCCCAATTGTAAATATCACCTTCCTATAAACCCATAAGGTGCTCTGTCATCCAAACTGCAATATTGGATGCCCAAGTAGCACATACTAACTGATATTAGATGGTTTCCACAAGACACCACGATTCTTCGGAAGCCAAATATCCCTTCTTGAGGCCGCGGTGGCCTTTGGCCCATATATGAGCCAACTACTTCAACTTTAAATTTGGTCAACATAAGTTTTTCAAGGCAAACTCATTTTGTGTTGTAGTAACCTAAGGGTATGTTGGCTTGCTGACCAATAATCCATGTGACAGTGACTCAAATACTAGTGTAAAGTCATGTGTTGTGTATGTAATATTTAATTCTTTGTCCATGTAGCTGACAAATGAGCATTTATTTCTCTCATTGTGGCTCAAGACCAATCGCAACAAATATGGTTCCAACTCAAAACTATTGAAGTGGGGCTATCTTTAATACATGGTTTGCTAGCCCACCATGTTCAAGACTATGTGGCCACCAAATTTTCCCATTTGTGTCATGAGTGGCCCAAACTTTATATGATGGTTCCATAGCCTTATGTTTTTTGTTGCCTTTAGCTCATATTTGGAGCTCAAACCCCCTGTTAATGATGTTTGAATCATTCTTGGTGTTGAGGCAAGAAGTTTGGGAGTTAAATTGGCTTCCCTAGACATTCTAAATCATTCAAATGCCATGTCTAGGGCATTCCCATGCCACATACAAGATGGGGTTATTGTTGCGTAAGAGGGTTTTTATTTTTTTCAACCATAACTACCCCATCAAAACCTGAATTAAATATAAAAAAATATTTGTTTAAACCCTCATGCCACATATTTGTATATATAAGTGTAAGTCCTTAAATTTTTGAATGTGCCCTGAGTTTTTTGACTAAACTACTTCCTAAGCCCAGAGTTTTCATTGTATGCTAATTTTTCAAATGGTCTTCTACCCTTTGGATCAAAAGTCTGAATTTTGTCAATATACCATCTTCTAAAAACTTGCTATCACTTTGCTGTGAAAATGGCAATTCCATGTCTGATTTAGGGGTTTTGATAAGATCATACATCTTTCGACTGACATTACTAATGTTTCTACGCTAGATTCACTTTCTACATTCAAATAGAGAAATGAGAAACTAAGAAGGAAATGGTCTAAGGCTTGTATGTACTTGGATGAAGTTGTGCACACCATTATCCAGACGTCGTGAGAACTCCTCTTTGGTTGTGGAGGATGACACCTGCAAGAGAAAGAGACTAAGACAAAGAAGGTGTTAGATGAGGAGATGGTGGGTTGCCAAGCAAAAGCTTGATCCCAGAAGTAAAAGCTTGAGGGATGTCAACCCACTGATTGATAAAAGGATGTCTAATAAATAGCAGAATGATAAAAGACTATAATGATAAAGACTGAAAAGGAAATGGAAGCAAATACTTACCTGAATGATGTTGTCGGGCTGGTCATAGTCGCCGGCATCGGTGGTCCTACCAGCGTCGGTTGTCAAGGTCTGCCGACGTCGGTTAGTCTGCCGACGTCGACTGGGGCAGTGGTCTCTACGGCCGGTGTCGGTCGGGGTTGTAGTCTGTAGTTTGTAAATAGGGCTGAAAAGGGGTCTGGACGGGTTTTCGTGCTATTTGGATGGTCTGAGAGAGTCTGGATGGGTTTATGGTTTTGGACAGGTCTGAGAAAGGGTCTGGGTTTTGTTAAGGGTCTGAGAGTTTCGTAGAGGTCTGGGATAATGGACAGAGTGTTGAAAAGGGACATAGGGGCAGAGGAGGCAATAGGGAGATAGAGAAATAAGGATTCGGGTCTGGTCTGGTTGACAGTGTGGTCTGAGGGGTGATATTACTGGAAAGCAATAACTGAAAACATAATGAAAACACAGACAATATACATACCTGTGGCCTGCAGAAGGAGTGTTGCTGATACCTGTACCTATTGTTGATGTGGCCTATGTGGAGGACCTGTTGCTATTATAGAAGCCTGCTGTGTGAGGGAGAGTGAGAGGTCTGGTTTGAAGATTGGCAGAGTGGCGGATGGTCGAACACTGAAGATTCAAGGATTCAAGAGTTGGATGAAGAGTTGGGGCCAAGAATTTGTGATTAGCCTCGCTGGAGGTTATAAATTTGGTTTAAGTAAAACCAACATCGGCGATCTCGCCAGCGTCGATCGACATTTGACCGACGTCGGCGGGTGGAGAACGAGTAAAAGAGCCACCAAGCCCGTTCTCCATCTGCCAAGTGCATGATCCGTTGGAGAATTGTCGAAGGTTGGGCTAAATACACACGAGAGTTGGTTAGGTGGTTAGAAAGAAGTAAGAATAGGTCTTGGGTGAGTCATAGGGTGGGAAATAGTCGAAGGCGAGGTGTCAGATGAGGTGTTATAGGTGATGTGTCAAAGGCGAGGATATTAATAATAAATTATTATTTTAAATTAGTAAGTGCATGGTTTAGGAATGGGTTAGGAATGGACCAAAGGGGACTCAGGGGGGAGAAAGGACCAAGGAGTAGACACAATTTCGGTGTCTACAACTAAGACTTTACGATGCTTCCATGAATATGTAAAACTCTTTCCTGTTGATGGTTTACTCTCCACAATCATCTAGTGGGTTTCAAAAGACCGATAATGTTAGAAAGGGAAGCATTCGAAATAAGGGGCATTCAACAAGACATGGTGGTTATACGAGCAAAAGGTTTTACCAGAGACAACAAGGCATATAGCCACATAGTGTTCAAAAGCATTTCGTATGACTCTTATAGAATGTATGGGTTGTTCTAGCAAGGCAAGGCATTCAGGCATGAAATATCCCTTTCAGGATGAAATATTGAATTCTGAAAATTCTTTAATTTATTGCAAACTCATGTAAATCTGAAAATTTATCCAAGCAACTTGAAAATCATAATGTAAATGGCCATGCATAGTCCAAGCAAACCCTTATTCAAAGTTTGGTAGTATTAAATATCATAATATGTAAAAGACTTAATTTTTCTCGATAAAAATTATAAACCCTAGCTAGGTCTACAATTTTCACACAAAAATGAATAAAAGACTTAATTTACCACCAAACCCTAGCTATAAATCTACCCAAAATATACAATAGGTTAGGTAGAAAATACAACCATCCTCCCAAGGTCAATGCCTAGCTTGAAAACCCCTATGGTCAGCTTTTGTATGTGTATGAATATCATATGACAGGCTAAAACATGGTACAACATGTCTGAAAGGAACCTATATAGGTCTAAATAGTGGTATTTGGGTCTGTCCTACAACAACTAGGGATGATGGTGATGCCAGCAGTTAGGTGGTTATGCAACAGTGCCAAAACCCTTGGAAAATTCCACAAACCCTTGGGGAAATGGTATAGTAGGGATGAAAGGCAAGTCTGGTTGTATGGTTGTCACTAGTAAACCATTGGAATGTGATGCCACCTGCTAGGAGCTAAAACAACAAAGAAATTGACCCAAAGTGGGATGCTTGTGCCCTAAACTCAATGATTTGGCTCTCCACAAGGCACATTGTTGTATGGAGACCTTGTTATGCCAAAACCCTAAGTTTATTACATTGATTTGACCTTGTAAAACCCTGATCTCTATATTCTTGGCAATATCTTGTCTATATGATGAAATTATAACTCCTAGATGGAGCTACCTCAGTAGATTGGAGGGGTTTCATCCTCTAATCTGGCTACAATGGTGGGTTTTCATCCTCAAGTAGAAGTTGAATGAATTCTGGATTTAGTTGTGAAAGGAAAAAGTAAATAGTCAATTATAATCAATAATGTTTTCCCCCTTACCCTTTTATGAAACTCACTTTTCCAATTTCACCTTAACCCTAAAGTAATTAAAATTACTTATTAATTTCACATTTTTCACCTCATAATAATAATTACTTTTTGGCCATGTAATTAATATTGCTTTTATCCCCACTTAATCACAATAATGAATAACTGTCATTTTTCCTGTTATTAAATAAAGTGACATTGAAGACAACTTTAAAAAGTATTATTAAATTATTTTCCTTTTATTAATGCCCCCTAGCCTATGGGAAATAAGAATAGGCTTTGGCTCCTCCATCATGCTTAATTCAAAAAAGAGGACATTATAGAATCACAATGGAAGAGGGTATACAACTATTGAAGGGCATATAGGTTACTTACATTCACTATATGCTTTTGAGGGAGGCCATACAAGTGAGTTAGGGGATTTCAAGGAAGGACAAGCATTCACAAGTTGTTCATCGAAGTGGGGCGTACAGTATATAAATGGCTTGTACAGTGTGTAAGGGTCAAAGCGTACAACCAAGTAAGACTCAGTAGGGCATATGGTGAAAAGGAAGTTTTACCTTTATGACTATTGTCACCAAATTTTGTACCCTAGAAGAGGGTGTTCAAGCCTCTTCCAAATTTGGGCAACATGGGAACATTTCCAGATATGTGGATGTACACATTGTGGAAATGAGCCTCCATATTTAAAGGGCTAGCTCCCTGAATATATCTTTGCAAAACTTATCACCTAAACTAGCATTTACTTGTAGAGGAAAGAGTTAGAAACAACATGATTTGAACCTAGTCTATAGAGGTGATGCACCAAGATTGTCTCCACATGAACATCATATTCCAAGCACTATTGAACATGACATACAAACTAGTCTCAAAGTCCTAAAAGGTTCTAACATGAGTATTTCAATATAGAGGTGAGATATGTGAAACAACAGAAGGTAAATGAAGCAAAAGGTAGGTTGCACAATCTAAGTATAATTATACACTTGAAAGAGTTTGACACATTTGACTGCACTATATATGACCTATTTGACTAAGAACTCTTGCTTGGATATGAAAGGATAAAAAAGGATAGAATATTATCACTTTTTATCACTATAGATCACTTAGACAATTGTTCAAGAACTGAGAAACAAACTTGCATTAATATTCAAAGGCAAAATATAACATCAGTCTAGTAGGGCTTTGCCGTACATGGATGTGGTATATCTTACAAAGCCAAAATGGTAGCTACTTATAGAACTTCTGAGAGAAAAAGAAAGAGTTCAAGAGTCACTAAAACACATGTCCAGGCATGAGAACTAGTTACATTTCAGGTGAAACTGAGTTCCAAGCCAAATGTCCATGTAAACCATGATAAATTCCTTCCAAAATGGTGTAATGACTCTTCCACCAACTTTTGTGAAATTGTTTCCATCATGGACCATCCTTCGAGTATTTGAAATTGAACCAGGAGAGTCGACACATAAACACTATTCAAGGGGGTTAAAACATGCTATGATAGTTATAATATGTTCTCTTAACTACTAGCTATCTTCTAGACACCTATGTTCACCATCTATAATAATTTGTTGATTTCTTGGACTTTGCTCTTTACATTTACAGTCATTGTTCATCTCGAACCTCGATTGGGCTTTCATGGTGGCATATGAGTTCAAAGAGCTTGCTTCACTACATGATCCTTGGACTTGTATATTTGCTTATGTGGTATTCCCTTGCCACACTTTTCATTCCTTTCTAAACTATGTCTATGATATTCACTTGCTCTGGTCAAAAATGACTCTTTGGCTCAACATTTGTCTATTGAAGCTGACTCAAACCAATCGCATTTGTTCTTATTGGTTTCATAGATCCTTGTTGTCAGATCTTGACTTTTTAACCTCCTTCACACCATTGGATTTATAGATCCTAGCTCCCATGTGTTGTTGGATATCCAGAGATGCACATTTTTTACCTTGACTTGGAAATTAAACTTCAACACTTTGACCTAATCTCATTACTTCCCACATCTTTGGATCACTTTCACTCTGTCGATCTTCCCAGACTTACTTGGTCTTTAACTCGTCACTGTGTCAATAAACCTGGAGCACTTTATAGAATTTTAATCCATTTGCTCCATTGGATCTCTTTTGCATAATCAAGCATGAGCCGTTATATCTTCTAACAAACTTACGCTTATTGGGTCTCTATTTGATAAACTTCGTGAATGTGACACTTGTCACTTGCATGGTCACTCAGAGCTCCCTTTGATAATTTGACTTCATCGTGCTCTATTGGATTGATATGTATGATCAAGAATGAGCCATTAGATCTACTTTGGTTTGAAAACCAACATCTATTTATCGGGTCTTAAAATTGATGTTTGTGTGACCATCTTACACTTTTTGACTAACTTTGAAGGCTTGGATCTTGAAGTGCAAGAATCATGGGGGCACCAAATTTCTTGGAGATGTTCATGATGTCAAGAAGAACAAACCCTTTTGATCCATTGGTCACATGAGGATTCTTGAGTGAGATACTAAATGCATAAGTTGGTTTTTCCACTTGCTCTTGTATGATGTTCTGGGGATGGACAAGCTCAAACAACTATGGGAAACCTAGAAAAAATGCCTATGATCCCAACTTTACACACGTATAAATCTATTTGTGATTTGATGGAGGACCTCAAACTTAACTCATAGCAATTTGGGACCAAGGTGAACAAACCCATGTGGTCACCTTCCTCTTTAACTACCACATGTGTGAGATATAGCTTCATGAAGATGCTCACTTGGCTCTACTAGATCTTTCTTGAAAATGGCTAAGTACGGGAAAATAAGCAGAGAGTGACTAAGGAGCCAACTTTGGACCTTTGTAACTTTTGATGTGCTTGGGTAGAGGACCTGAGATTTAGAGCATATGATCTTGGCACAAAAGTGAACAAATGCATAGGACTAATTCTCCTTGACTTGTCCACACGTGCGAGATCTGGCCTCAACAAACTGCCCACTTGTACTTTCTACCACTAGACGTAAGATGCATAGGTGAGCACAACGAAGAACTAGATGAAAATTAGGAGCTTCCTAAGTCATTACATGCACTCTTATCATCCCATAGGATCTCTACAACATTCTCCATGACATTATAAAAGACCCCTATACAAGATTTTGACTATAGGGGGTTGACCCATTTGGGCCTATGGGGAAAAAAGGTCAACAATGACCTTTTTCGGTAATTTTTGCCATGTCCCCCTTTTGGAGATGAAACGATTGAAGACTCTTAGCCTCACTTGTTTATCAAGGGCTAAGGAAAAAGAGAAAAAAGAAAGGCAAATAAGTGGTTTTGAATGAATACATGTAAAAGGTAATTTATGTTATTAAAGCCATTTAAGTTAGGGCCCTTTAAGGGTCATGAACATCACTTGACGAAAGTAAGAGTTTTAAAAAGCAATATTCCTTATGATTTGAATATATGTTTCCCTCCTTTTTGGTTGTGCCCCTTGGGGGGAGTTGTATAAAGCAAAGGAAGGTTTCATTTGGAGGTATGCTACTTTTGGATATTGATTTATGAGACTAAGCATGAAAAGCTTAACTCAAGGCTTTGGAGATGAAAACCTTCAAGGTTCTAAGGGAACTAGGGATGAAACCCTCTAATTTTGATTAAGGTATCATCATTTCAAAGGCTGCATTTGGGCTTAACATTCGAAAAAAATAGGAATTACTCTAATTGAAGAGTGAAGACCCACCCCCAAGGGTGGAAATTGGGTTTGGTAGTGTAGCAACTTGGTTGGGAAGTCAACACCAAGTGTTGTGGAGCTGAATAGAGGGTAGTGAACAAGTGGAAGTGTGGAAGATAGGTGGAATTATGGAATTACCCTAAATTGGGTTGTGTTATAGGTATAGGGTTTGAAGACCCCAAAAAAATAGGGCTGTGTAAGGACTTGAATTTTATTTGTATTTTATGCCCTAGGGAAACATGCTTAGGAGTGGTTTTAAGGTCAATTGGGTTCTTTTTGATATTCAAAAAAATTATAAATAATTTAAATAATTTATTCTACTATTTCTACCTTATTTTGGCATCACATTTGGTCATCAAAGGTATTTATTGCAATGCTCTATTTCTGAAATATTTTGGCTATTTTAATATGCTTGATGAAGTGGAATTGGACTAAAATAACAAGCTGGAATTTATTGTGTAAATTTTCCAACATTGGCACCTAGGGTTTGCATCTTTGTGTGTGTTTTTGAAGCATCTTCCATAGTTAGGGTTTGCTGAAATTTGAAGCATAATTTTCAGATTTGCAATGGTTTGTTTGAAATCCATATTATTCCTCAATTATCCCAATTTGGGGACATTGCAATTTTTCATAGTTTATTTTTATTTTCATGGACAATTCCTGTACTTTCAAATGTTTTATTATTATTTATATGACTTTCATGAACTTTGTCTATACGTTTGTTTTTCCCAATTTCTTTGTCACCTATACATACAATCTTGTTATCAATGTCAATGATGTTGATGCTTCTTGTCCTTGATCAATACACTTTTAACTTCAAGCCATTCACCTTATCTTTGATAGATATCCCATTCAATATTTCAATCCTAACTACCCATTCTTCAATATTATATAATTTTAAACAACCCAAGATACATTACTTTAAACTTGTCAGGTTTGATTTCATGCCTTTCATTATATCTAAGAACTAAGGCTCCTACCTTAAATTTCATTTGGCAAAGGTTTTATAATGGAAATACCTCCTCCTTGTTAGCATGATCTTAGTTGCCTAATGTGTCATTAGCTGTCACTCATCTAGTCCATTCAACTGGGTGAGACGTTCTTTGAGGCTTTCCTTATCGCCAAGTCTGTTTTCCACTGTCACCCTTCAACTAGTCTATTATTTATGCAAGCAATTTATCTTCCATTTTTATAACTTAATTTATTAAAAGTGTGTTTTGATAGCCTCCAAGGAAGATAATTCTTCTCAGATCTAGCTCACGCTAGGCAATCTACCCTACTATCCAACTAATCAACCACTTCTTTAGTTCTTTCCTATCTATAGGTCATTCCTCCCGAAACAAAAATGAGTCTCCAAAATCATCTGAATCAATTCACATGAAACATATTAGGTTCTAATAACCTCACCCTTTTTTCAAGTTTTACAACTTTCTTTATAAAGAAAAAACAAAATTTTAGTGAAGCACCTATAAATAAATCAAGTGCAACATATGCAAATAATACTCTTACAATTTTCTAGTTTAAATTAAATACCTATTATATAAATTTTGGTATTTGATGGGTTGTTACTATTTCAATAAATATAATTTTAATTTGATAAAGGTGAATTAACTTAATGAGTAACCTAGAGTACAAAAGATAATAGCATTGTGAAATGTCCTTATATGAAAATTTGGAAATATGATGTCAAACATGAGGATTTTTGTTTTATATTCACTAAGCCATTGCAACATCCAATCAATGCTATTATGTTTTTCATGCAATAAATTTTAGTTCAATTTTAATGGGGTGGCTCAGTAAGTTGTGACATAATGTATTTATGTTGAAAATAGGGTCAAATTTACATTAAATATTGACATTTTTTAATATTTAAATTATGCCCATAAGAAAATACTTATAAAAAATACCAAATTTTAGAAAACCACATTTATAAATCTTAAAATATATATATACTTATTTTTATATGCTATAACATATGAGATCTTGTTTAAATTTTAAAGTAACATTTTTTCAATAAGTAAATGTTTCTTTGAATACAATATGATAATCCAATTTAATGAAAACCCTAAAATACATAAACAAACATATTAAGACATCACAACATTAGTAAAAACACCCTTGTTTTGACATACTGAGATCCATCTTTACTTTTGAATTCATTTCCTTCATATTTTGAGTACAAAACAATGTTTCGTAGAGAAAGACAATATCCTAACCTATTACCTTCCTCATCATATGAGCTTGGTCCTAATATAATTACTTGATTAGATGCATATGCACATACATATTAACACTTATCATTTTACATGATTAAAATAAAAGGGAATGTGAGTGATAAACATCTCATTGAAGAAATATCGATGCCTATTATTCCAATAGAAAGCTTCTCCTTAGCAATATTTGTGAAAAGCAAACATGTGGCTATCTTTTCCTAACCCTCTTTGACATGCCAGTGCCACCCATATTCACTAAATACTTTTGATCTTTCTCCTCCATGATCTCCACATACTTTTACAAAAAAAATAAAGTATGGATATAAGCATGAGTGGAATATAATACCAAATGTCAATATCCATCTCACAATGCACTAAATATATAAAAATGATAGTAAGGGATGTATACACTCAAATACAATGGCTTCCACTAATTTAAGTAATCATCTCTATCAACATAATCCTAACTTTTTCACTACATTTAAGACATCATCTACTAACCTTATAATATCCCCCATCTCAATTAATTTTTCTCTTAACAATCCATTTTCTACGAATCTCCACTTACACAATATTTTATGATTTTTAAATTCCTTCCCAACTACCTCCACCTACCTCCATTACAAATCTTACAAATCCTTTGAAATCACACTCTAAGCATCATTAATTAAGCCTGATGGACTCCAAAAAACTCTAAAGCTTCCTAGAGCCCCTCCCAAAGCTTCCTCTAGAATTCTCTAGGAAATTTTAATTCCTAAAAAATTCTTCCATCATATATCTGCATCCCCCATGGATGAAATCTAGCCATTCATCTCCTTCATCAACCATTATGTAATAATCTACATCCCCATGAAAAATATATCTTAATAATTTATGCAACTTATGAATCCTTGAGAAAATATTAACACCACCTTGTCTCTATCATCAATAATCAAGCATCCATTACTATAATGCTATTGTAATCTTGAGCAATACAACAAGTCAAGCAACATAAAAATTCTATTAAGTCTTTGGATCCATCCACAATCGATAAGAGGAAGTCTAGTGCATGAAAATTTGAAGTATAAAGATTCATCTTATCATTTCATTTAGTTTGCATTAATTCTCTCTCTCTCTATTTCTCTAATTTGAGGTTGTTTAATTTGGCTAGGGAGAGAGTTGTGTCTAGAATGTTCATTCATTTTAATATAATCCCATAGAATCTAAATTAAGAATATAGTTTTGGTGACCATAGTGGGTGTTATTCTTTAACCATTACTTGTTAGTTTTATAGTGTGCTTTGGCAAGATTATAGGTTCCTTGGTGAAGATATTTGGCAATTGAAACATCCAATTTTTCATGAAATAATCACTTTCAAATTAGTACCAGATTCAAAATGTGTCTAAGTTGTTTTTCTTTGTGAAAACATAGCTTCAACTTAACTGAAAATGATTTTACAATTAACTATCAGACTAACCATTATAGTTTATGTAACTATTTAACTTTTCCACCTAGTTTAATCAAAGTTGCCTCTGTCATTTTCACAATTTTGACTATCTACTAATGGATTTGTGGTACTTTTTATAATTTTCATTATTCTGTGTATATTTCTATGCAGGTTACAAATATGCTGATGTAAAAACACAAATTTTTGCTCAACACTAGTGGCTTCATCAGGTATAAGTATGACTTTGAGGTATAACTATTTTATCTCAAGTTAATTTTTCTATCTATATTAAAGCCACTTCTCTATTTCAATGACTTCACATTTGTGTTTAGTGAATTTCATTATTTATTAGTGGTTTTGAAATTATGTGTAGAGTCCCTTATATTTTTATCTTTCAATTTTATTTTTTGCATTCACGACTTTGCTTTAGTACTAATGAATTTGTATTTGACATAAGTGGCTTTGTACTTAATAGTTTTTTTTTTTTTTTGGTTAACCTGTTTTATTTAGTAGCTTATTTTATGTAGAAATATCTTCATCCTAAGTATTAGCAACTTCACTCTATGTAGAAGTGACTTTTTTATCTGATAGTGTATTTCACAGGTTGCCATTCCAAAATCAATCAAACTACAAATTATTTCTTGTAAATTATCTCATAAAATAAATAAAAAAATAAGCCTTCCACAAACACATCATTTAATCATATTTAATTAATTTTTTTAATCAACTCTTTATGTGTGTGTGTGTGTGTGGGTGGGTGGGTGGGTGGGTGCACGCACGCATGCATGCGCATGTGTGTGTTTAAAATTAATCACCTTAGCTTATTTTTTATGCTTGTATGTTTGTTTTACTTGAGGCTAAGGCTATGTATGCTCTCCCCTCATACCCATAGGGTGGCCTCGAGAATAAAAAATAATTGAAACCTCCATCCATTTTATTTTTATAGGAGCAACATGACGTGGACTTGATCACCATACACTTGTCATGACGTGGACATGATGTTGCCAAGTGGATTGCGATGTGGATTTCATTAACACACACTAACCCAAACTTCATGTTTTGATGGAGTATAAATATCAAGGAGAGTTGTTATAAATATAGGTAGATTTCCCCATAAAGGTTTGTATTAAGTCAAGAGGTTACACTCTAATAATCAATCATTAGACAACATTATGATATGGATTTGGGCCCAATGTATAGTGCGGTATTTAGGGGAATCCCTTAAAGAGATTTATACAACCTAGATTAAGACCCTTTGGTTTCAAACAACTATTAGTGTAGGGGAAACAACATCCCTGAAGATAATTCACCACATACAAATGTAGAGTGAGTGTTGGGAGACCAACATAGTCACCACTTTACATGAGTAGGATAGTGGACTAGTAATTGTTTTACACACCCATAATCTACTAGCATAGGTTTATCATATTGCATGATATTATTTGTTTTTTGTCAATACTAGTTCTATTTATAGATTTTTCCCCCTCACCAAAAAAGTTACCTCATCAAAATTGACATAAGGTTCATACATCAGTCCTATTATTCAATCCATAAATCAATAAAAATAATCACCTCATCATCATCTAAACATCCATTTACCTCATAAATCTAGGCTTTCCCAAAATCACTTCTCATCACTTATCACAATTTATTAAGCTTGATTAAAGCCTAAGACATAGTCAAGTCACCTACATATTCAAATCCAATCATCAATCCATTTAACTTGATCAAATCCTATCAAATCATTTAATTGAGCTAATTTTATCAAGTCAATTAGGGTTAACCATGACCTAATCAACCCTAGTTAATCCTTGTCAAATCATATCCTTTTTATCTAGATAAAACTAGCACCCATCAACTAAATCAATCAATTTGAGTCAAGTCAAATCATAAGGTTGTATTAGCTCACCATCCAAGTCAATAAACTAGTCAAACCTAGGGTTAACATACCCTAATTTATCTTAATCTAACTAGTTCATGTCCAAATTTGAATGAACATCTTATCTAAAATCTAGTCTCATATTACATTTAAAGTGAAATCTTTATCTAAACAAGCATATCAATAAAATATTACCCATCTCATATCATCTAAACCCATCCAAACACATCCACACATCAGCTTTATGGCACCCATAACTCATCAAAAAATCATAATTAGATAATCAAGGAACAACAATGACCTTGAAACTTTTTTATGGGGTGAGAGACATCATGATAATGATGAAGAAAACCTTATTTATATGGATGCACACTATCAAGATATGTAATATGACTTGTTGAATAATGATTTGGGAAGATCTTAACTATAACAATATGTCTATGATAGTAGGGATGAGTTATTACTATAGATTATTAAGGTAGGATCTAGACTCCCTCCTGATTTTGACCATGACCACATAAGGTAAATTATCAGAAGTGATGAACATGAAAGGCCTAGCCCTAGCTATAATATTTTTGAAGAAGAAGAGGAATATCCCCAAGCCAAATCTATAAATATTAACCATGTTAAACTTGGTAAAGGTAAATCCACCTTAGAATACCTAACTAAGTTGGAGCTTAAACAAACATTGCTTGATCAACTAAATCAAATTACCTAATAAGTCTATTCCCTTGCATATCAAATAGATACTAATGCCAAAGAGCCTCAAATTACTAAAAGGTTGTCTAAGACTAATCCACCTCTCACTAGTCAAAACCAAGATATACCATATCATCATTAGATCCATTTTATGACCCTTTGTTTATCTTTTTTTATTTTTGGGAATAATGGAGTTTTATTCCTATTTAATAAATAAATCTGAGTAGGGAAAATTAGTAAATAATATTCCTAATTATGGATATTGATTTTTGAAATTGAAATATAATTTGATCTTTCTAAAATAGTAAAATAATAAAGAGAAATGTAACTTAGCTTATTCGAGACTGTTTCGACTGAGATAAAGTCTAGAAATTTGCATACAAGACTGGGACACTCTCACAAACAATATCCTGGATTTCATTTTTTGACTGGATAGGAGCATTAGAACTAGACACCCTAGGCTCTGATTTTATAGTCCTTCTCCAACACTATTGTCTTAAGGGTTTAAGCTTTATAGTTTTTATTCACCTGCTCAAGGTGAGCTTATGTACCAATTTTTAGGTCTTTGTTGTCAATAGAACTCTCTATAGAGCTGATTCTTCATATACTTAGATCTTCTATGCAATTGAAAGAAAATTTGACAAATAGGGAAAATGGGTTAGTGTGTAAAGGATATGCTAGATACACTTCACACCCCATGTGTGGGCATACTTCCTACATACCAATACTCCTAAGAGGGATCAAGCTAATGTAGTTATCCCATTGAAGTGCTTAGTGCAATAGTGTGATGAAAATGCAAGTAAATGCAAAAATAGGTGTACTTGGAATGACTAGAGACTGGTGTAGAGGTTTGACTAAGCGTGAAGTACTATTGGATGGTTATATGTAGAGAATAGGGAAGAGTGCTTGAGTAATCTTGCTTATATTCTTACTTATCTCTTGTAAATGAGTGTTAACCCTTCTAAATGGACTTTGAATGGCCTCTTATAAGAAATTTAATGATCATGGGTTAAATGTATTTGCATTAGGCTCACAAATAAAAGGATAAGGATTGGAAGAATCTAACCATTGGGGCTCAAAATATACTTGGACAACAACATTGAAAGTGGGATACCCTAGAGTTTAGTGGTATAATCCAAGTTGGGTGCTATTGCTTAGAGGTTAAAAGACCTGAGAGGATGGATTTGTCATGTGGAAAGTAGTCTGGGTTAGCTAGGGTTAAGTTTGGAAGCTCATGGATGATTGGGAATAAGTGGAAAAGAGCCTAAGATGGTGAAGAGAGAAAGAGAAACCTATGGGTTGGGTATCATTAGCCAAACTAAAGTAGCCAAATTTCACATCTTACATGACTACATTCCCCCCCTCCCATTTATTCTAATTATGTAGCAAAGCAAAATACTAGGATAAAGGAAAAAATAAAAAGTGTACCTAAACTTACTTATAAAGGTGAAGCCCATGAAGCTTGTGTGATGCTGATTAATGTTAGATAATGCATAGAGAGCACATTGTGTAAGTTTGAATCTACAAAATGAAATAAAGAGTAGATTAGTTCTTATTATATGTGAACAAGAACATACAAAATTTGATTATAAAGAAAAGGAAGACAAAGGAATGGATACACCTCATCAGGTATGTGAACCAATACAAAACCTAGTGTGATCCTGAGTAGGTTGAGTAATGTTGGATTGTACTAGATGATGCTATACCAAAATTTATATTGTGAATGGAGTTGAGTGCTCAACTCCTCAAAAAGTGGCTCAAGAATGTAAAGGCAGGTCCTTTAGCTCCATCATCACCTACTAAGTGAAGCTAACAATTATGCATGCGTTAATCAATGTTTGGACTATGTGTCCATTCCCTATGAATAGGTGGGTCAAGAATACAAAGGCTGGCCTTTTAGCTCTATCATTTCCTACTAAGTGAAGCTAATGAATCATGCATGTGTCAATTGATTTTTGGACTGTTTGTCCAATCTCTTTGTATAGGTGGCTCAAGAATACAGAGGATGGCCCTTTGGCTCCATCATTTCCCCATGAAGTGAAGTTATGAAGTGATACTGGTATTTAATAGATGTCATATGAGATGTCTCATGGAGCCTATGGATGATTTGAAAGTTTGACAATGTGGTGTGGATAGCTAAATGTATGATGGAAACTAGGCCACTCTTGGCCATTTCAAAAGATGGAGGTTAGGCTTGTCTGAAAGCCACTCTAAAATTGATGCAATATGTTTAAGTAAAAACCAAATTAGGAACTTGGGTACTCAAGAAGTTAAACTTGTATGAAATTTCAACTTCAGAAATGATGTCAACCACCTATAAATAAAGTAAGACATGCAACTACTAAAAATGCTTGGGTAATAAACTAAACTCAAAAATAAAGAAGACCAATATGCCATGTACATTTCCCCCAATCATTGGTGTTTGGAACATGGATTCTGATCTAGAAGTTATGTCAACTGCCTAATCTAAAATTGGAAGTAAGAGTCATCATGTTGTGTATGATACCCTCTATATCTAGATTTATTGAGAAAACTATATTGAAACTACTGATTCTAACTGATTTAGATGTGCAAAAACTGTAGTTGAGTTAAAATTTTTGCCTATTACTAGAAAACCTAGGTGTTTTTTTGCTTGGACAAGAGCACCAAAATAAGGACACCCTTGTGTTTGGCACTACTGTCCATTTCTAACACTTTTTCCTATGCTAAAACTAGTTGTTGACCTGGAATTGTCACTATTTTTCTATTTTGTTCTAACTAGTTTAACCTTTGGATTATGAACTAGGTGATCTAAATGTTGTTATTTTGACTATTAAGATTTTTTATCTCTATGATAAAACTCTTGTTTGTTGCCCCTCTTCTGAGGGTAGGAATGATTGAACCTACAATGACTACCCTCAGAAGAAAAGAGTCTTGCAAGTGTGTTATGCAGCATAGATGCATGATATAGCAATGAAATTTGACAAGATATGTCTAGATATAACAATGTTTGTATTGAGAGATTGTTAGATCAACAGGAGTATTCTTAGATAAATATAACACTGTAAAAACATGTGAAATGTACTGAACTATAATTGGAAATGTTAGATATTAGTTACTAGTTGGAGGGACGGAGCATGATGTCCATCATGGCATCTGAGAAAACAAGGTAAATACATGATATGGATCATGGCATTTTAATAATCAAAAAATAAATCAAGCCAAAAATCACACAAAGAAATAATTAAGAAGCATACAAGGTTGGTCGAGGGGCCAAATAAACAAGGGACATGGGCACATATCACTCAGACTAGAAAGCAAGCATAGAAGGCATGTTCAAATGCGACATACACATATAATTTGAAATAATCAAAGATTAACATGAGGGCCATAGGCACATATAAGATTAAAATCAAGGGACATTAGCAAATGTCCAAAGATATACACACACAAATAGAAGCAAAGGACATTGGAAAATGTCCTAAGGCACACATAAGAAAAAAAATTGGAATTAAAAATGCAAACATGTCTAGCTACGCAAAGAAACAAAGGAAAGTACATAAATTGGAAAGGTATAAGCACATCTAACTAATCAAATAAAGAGTGAAAGTATGAAAGACATGTTTAGTAAAAGACTAGGTATATGCTAAGAGACACACAAGTGCTAGATACTATTGTAATGTCAATATAGTAATCTATATAATATGGTAATTAATATACATTAGTATGATAATTTATTATGTTTAGTGTAGGATTGACATAACCTAGATGGTGTTGTCATGTAGAATATGCCCCCAATGGGTATGTATATTGATGTGTGTCTTGAATGTATAATTATGAATTCCCCCTTAATGGGTAGAGTGAAGCAATCAAGGATCTAGAAATCAGTGCACACACTCAAAAGAGATTAAGTGAAGCAAGATAATGTAGACAAATCGACATATAATAGCATGAAACAATGAATTCAAGTCTTAACATGACAGTAGTAATGTAAAGCATGGATGATGTAGAAAATCAAAATGTTTTTAGTGCTTTGATAAATTTGAATGTTTTTGTATTTTGAAATTTTTTTATTGTTTTTTAATTTTTATATAAGCTATGTACAATTGAGTAAAATAAATTATGTACAAGTAGGTTGGGATAGGATATTACTAATTGATGAGTCTCATGCGAGACTCCTTATCATGGTGTCCTTTATCAAGGAGTGGAATTGTGCGTGATATGTAGCACAATGAAAATGCTAAGACTGTGGCTCTAGAAGCTATAAATGCTATAAATGTTCTAAAATATCTAAAGTAAAAACCAACAATGGGATCCTTATATAAATCTGAGAAGTAGATGCAGTTATAGAATTCTTAGGGACCCATTTGGAAGTAAGAGAAACTCTCTGAACATGTGCTCTATGTGAAGATGCACGAGATCTCAATGAAACTGCTCTGGGTGTGAATATTGTATCTAGAAACTATTTAGAATCATGAAGTTGTGGAGGTGTATGAACCCTCTATATTTGAAATAGTTGCCTCCACTATGTATAAATTTGAAGGGGAATAGGAACTAAAATTAGAGAAGCTAAAAATGGTGGGAAAATTGAAACTACTAACTGCAAGCTGGTAATGGATCTGAAGTAGGGAGTGGTAACTCATATGGAACTCCATCAAATATAATAACCTGATTAGTGTGAATGAACTTCATGCATCTATGAAATATAGAAGGTAATACTATGAACTTTTAAATCCATGGTCGATCAAGTAACATATCAAAAACTCATGAGCTAGGAGCTATAGTGAATGGTGTGGCCATATGTGTAGGACCAACCTATAGTGGAAGTACTATCTCAATAAATAAATGTTATATATGCCCAATGAAACCACTAATAATTATGCCTATCATAGTGATACCCTAATCTGAATAACCCAAATATTGTAGTAGTGTTAAGGTACACATGTTAATATTAAAATAATTATCAATAAGCATACTATGAATAAATTGATTATAAATGTGAGATCTAATAAAGAATGTGTAATAAGTTGAATCATCCTCGATGATCTCCTATTCTGAGGAGATATAAGGTCTATTTGGAACTCTAAAATTATATAAACTAATCATGTTGCTCAAAGGATGTAACTCAATTGAAGGTGCCTTGTATGTATCTAATGGTGGATGTTCATGGTATGTTTGGTGAACACCTAATGCATCCCCTTTCTCTTTTTTAGAATGTTTTAGAAATGGATCTAAGAATATTTTTAAAGCTTTATCCTATGTTAGTTTTGCTTGTGGAGGCTCAAATTAAGTACCAAGATCAATTAGGTTGTCATCTATCAAGTCATATATCTTATGTGTCAAACTGATGCATCAATTTTTAGTGTGTCTTGGTGCCCTATGGTAATCACAAAATGCCTACTAATCATATCCCTTAGGAAGAGGTTTGGTTGGATTAGCTTCCCAAATAGGAGGGAGAGATATGATATTACAATACAAAAGCTACTCAAAACCCTAGCTAAAGGAACTAAAAGATGTGAAAAATATGTCGAGGGGGTGCTAATAAAATTATACGCTAAGGAGGCTATGAAGCTGCATTTATTATAGGTTGATTATATCCTTTTGTATCATTGAGCTTGAGCTTGTATGGGATTTTGTTGTTATTCTTATTATTTGTGTCTGGAATACTTGTATACTTGAGTTTTCCCATTGAAATAAGTTTCACTTCTCTTTCCTTTAGTGTATGACATAATTTAGTGAAGGAAGAGAATCACTTGAACATGATTGATTCATGGAGTTATAGTAGAAGAATATATTTGAAGAGGTCATGTAACTTCTAATATACCATAGGACTAGTCATCTTAGCCAAGATGGTCTTATACCAAAGAACATAGTTTATGAGATGCTCATTTGGTCATTATTTCTACTGTGCAATCTATGCATATGAAACCTTATCACCAATGTTAATTCTAAAGTGTGCTACTAACATGTCAGCTAAAGGATTGAATGCATGAATCGAATGATTCAATATAATATAAAACCATTATAATGTATAATCCTTTAGACTCCCTAGAAATAGCTTGGTAAGTAGCCAATCATTGGGTACATAGTCCAAGCATGCTGCATGAAATGCTCTCAAGTGTGTCTTTGGATCACCCTTGCCATCATAAAGAGTAAGCTTGGGTTGAACAAAACCTTATGTCAAGGGTGTAGAAGCAATATGATGTGCCAATGGTGTATGCATAAGAGAAAAATAATCCAAAGCCTATGTAGGTCTAGTGGTATCTTGATCAAGATGTAACACCTTGGATCAAAGAGATCTTGTCTCTTGCACAAGGGCTGCCACATCAATAGAAAAGGATGTGCTAGCTATAATTGATGGCATAGAGGTAGGTTGGGCTGTTATATGGGGTTGTTAAGACATAGTTACCCCGATAGTGTCATTTTCAATTGGTTGCTCTATGGTTTGAGAAGATTGACCATTGCTCATTTTTTGTTGTTCTTCTTATAGAATTCTAAGCATGCCATCTTTCATATCTGGATATTTTGTTAAGAGTTATTGAAGTTCTCTTTTATCAATTTCATCAAAACTAGTATATTGGGCCATTGTGAAAGTAGGAAAACAATTTATAATGTGTTTGAATGTTTTGCAATAAGTTTTAATCGGAAAAGTGCTAGAAAAGGAAAATATTGAATATAAGAAATGCAAAGTCCTAAAAATAGCTAATTAGAATTTGTACAAAAAGGAATGGAGCTCCCAAACATGTAAGGTGATACCTCAATAAGCAAATAGGTTTTAGTATATGTAACTAAATACTTTAAAAAAATATTTATGCCAAATACTATGAATTTTTGAATTTAAAATTGATTTTTTGGGTTTGATATGCAACTAAAAATTTCATAAAATCATTGAAAAAGTACTAGAAAATAATTGGAAGCTAGTTGATACAACTAAGGTTTTTTGAATGAATTTTTAACATTAGTATGATAATTTTAAAAATTTGATATGAATTTATAGAAAAGTTGTATAATTTTGATTAAAAAATTTAGAAAAAATCTGAAAATATTTCTAAAATTAGTAATATATTTTTCCTAGTGTTTGGAATGTGTTTGTATGCAAAAAGGACCTAGTATATGCAAACTAGGGTTTCAACAAAATATATTAAAATTTTGAAATTAATTTTTACATTTATGATTTTTAAATACATAAATAATAATAAATTATGGAAAAAAATTATAAATAATTTACCCTAGGGTTTCTAGGGTTTTTGTGTAAAAATTAAAAGTAAGTCGGGTTCACCAAATGTTTTGTTATTTTTGGGAATAATAAAGTTTTATTCCTATTTAATAAATATGTGAGTAGATAAAATTAGTAAATAATATTCCTAATTATGGCTACTGATTTATGAAATTGAACTACAATTTTATCTTTCTAGAAATAGTAAAATAATAAGGAGAAATATAACTTAGCTTATTCTGGACTGTTCTGACTGAGACAGAGTCTAGAAATTTGCATGCAAGACTAGGACACTCTCATAAATAGGATCCTATAATTTATTTTTTGATTAGAAAAGAGTATTATAATTAGACACCCTAGGCTCCAGTGACATAGTCCTTGTCTGGCACTATTATCTTGAGGATTTAAGCTTTATGGGTTTTATTTGCCTACTCAGGGTGAGCCTATGTACCAATTTTACGATCTTTGATATCAATAGAAATCCCTATAAAAATAATTATTCATGTACTTGGATCTTCTATGAAATTGAAATAAACTTTGAAAAATAGGGAAAAGGGGTTAGTGGGTATAGGACATGTTGGATGCACTTCACACCTCGTGTGTGGGTATGTTACCTACATACCAATACTCTGAAGAGGGATCAAGCTAATGCAGATCTCCCATTGAAGTAATTTATGTAATAGTGTGATGAAAATACAAGTATGTGTGAAATTGGGTGTGTTTGGAATGCCTATGGACTAGTGTAGAGGTTTGAATAAGCTGGAAGTACTATTGGATGGCTATATGTAGAGAATAGGGAAGAGTACCTGAGTGGTATTGCTTGTATTATTGCTTCTCTCTTGTAAATGAATGCCAACCCTTATACATGGAATTTTAATGGCCTTTTATAGGGGATTTAATGATTATGGGTTAAATTTATTTGTATTAGGCTGACAAGGAAAAGGAAAAGGATTGGAATAATTTGACCATTGGGACTAAAAATGTACTTGGACAATAGCACTAAAAATGGGACACCCTAGAGTTTAACACTATAGTACAAGTTGGGTGTTGTTGTCTAGAGGTTATAGGACTTGGGGGATTAATTTTTCATGGGTTAATTAGTCTGAGTCAATTGGGGTTAAGTTTGAAAGGCTATAGATGACTGAGAAACTATAAAATAGAGCCTAAGATGGTGAAGAGAGAAAATAAGAGGGATTATGGGTTGGGTGTCATTAGCCAAACTAAATTAACCAAATTTCACATTTTACATGAATATAGTTTGATCAAGAGTAAAAAGTGATGAAGGATGGTCTTTAAGTGATAAAATTAGGTTCACTTAGTAAGAAATACAAGTTTGAATACCTATGCCCCTATCTTCTTGATAAGGACATATTACGCATTTCCTTGCCTCTTTATTTTAAACCACCTAAATTTGAAAAATACAAGGGAAGGGAAATATAAGGGAGTATGCTAAGTAATTATTAATGTCATGTCAATAGGTCACTTACAATGATGCATATCTTCTTAGTTTATTCCCATGTAGTCTTGGAGGACCAACTTTGAAATAGTTCACACATCTACCTATGGGATCAATCCCATCATTTAGTGACTTAATTGATAAATTTGTCAAACATTTGTCCTATAATATATAGCATGAAATTATCATGCTTGAATTATATAATTTCAAACAAAGAAATGGATAAAATTTCTTGTCATATTTACAAATATGGTAAAGTTTTACAAGAAAATTTCCATGTATGATCCCAAAATAACTTTCCACTGTCTTCATTACCAACTTGAAATAAGAATTGGCTTTCCATTTGAAATTAATTTATGTCAATACCTTTGATTAAATTATTAAAAAATGTATTCAAATTGAGAAAACCATCATTGCTAAGGGGGTAATAAAAATATTTTCCAAGAATGATCAAAATCAAACTAGTACATCATCATAAAACCTAAAGTTATTTAATAAGAAAAATAATGTGGTTGGTGATGGAGTTACCAAATCAAAACATGTCCGAACCATCCAAGGACCTTATAATCATAAGTATCACATTACATCTATAATCTTTGTACCCAGAGGCAAGACAAATCAAAGACCCAAGAAGTGACAATATACTTACCTTAGTGAACTTGTGGAAAGTGTCCTAAAGAAACTTATAGCTACCAATATTATTATTGTTCTTGAATTAAAACCTCTTAACGAGGGTCAAACAAAACCAACCTGGTATACGGAAAATGAATACTGCAACTATCACAGAGTCAAGGGTCATGACACCCAAAGGTGAATGAAACTTCAAAACTATAATCTAGGACTTGATTTACTGAGGAGAAATAAATGTTGAAGGAGAATAATCTTCTTCCAAGAATAAAAAACTTGTAATATATCAAAATCCTTTTACCAAGCACAACTAAAATTTAAAATACACACATTAGGACCAAGGTCAAACCCCTAATACCAAATATAATTAATCTACATGTTAAAGAGGATGAATTTAGTGTTGTGTAAAATATAATGAGGTTGAAAGGGATATATGAGGAATAAATTCATGCTACTATACAAAATACGGAGTAAATAAAAAACCAAATATTATTGAAGGTGAAAAAGAAGCAAATGCAAAATATTTGTCAGTCAATAAACTCATGTTACTCACATTCAAAAAGCACAAAAAGTTAAAGATGCATGTTATTTCCCTTCTAATGAAATGAATTCAACATTAACTTTCAACCTATATAGTTTAAATCTACCTACCCAAGTAATCCTACTAGAATGGATGAATGAGGGAGAAAACAGTATTGGTCTTGATTTTGAATTAATGGAAGAAGATGTGTCCATGTCAATTCCATCACGACCGCTTTCTATCCCACCTGAGATAGATTATTACTATGCATTAGGTGGACAATGAGCATATAAGATTAAAATATTGATTTACATGCCAATGATAACTTACTAAAAATGCAGTCCAAGATTTGGATTGTAGCTAACCAAAAATTAATGAATAAATAAATTCAATATCAACATTTATTAAATTTCCAATGAAAAAGGTTCCAAAGAAATAAGGAAATGATGCACTTAGGATGATAAAACAATGTCAAATACTTATATCAAATGATGATAGCCAAAGATCCATTTATAAATACCTTTGAATCACAAGCCTAGCAAGCCAATGAGGATATCCTTTGGAACATTCAAGGAAGGTGAGAAAGTTTATTTTCTTGCATTTTAGTTGTGCTTTATCAATGGTTTTTCCTCACTAATCTCCCCCAAAGCTCTAGGATTAAGGTGTTAGTTCATTAGTGTGTTTGTTTTCAGATTTGATTTCCTATGCTAATATGATACTAATCTCCCCTTATCAGATTCTTATATTCACAAATAACACATCTGGTGGGATTGCACCAAACAAATTTGCTTAAATGACACCCAAAATCATACTACTAACCATTTTCATGCAAAATCTTGGATTTTGCAGCCAAAGTAGTGAAAATTTTGAGCAAGAATATGTTTTATTGAAGTGATGATTTTGTCATTGTGGATTCACAATGTTGTTCTCTAGACCAGAAAATTGCAAATGACACAATCATGTTTTTGTCTTTCAGTCATGATTTTGCATTTTAATTATATTTTTGGACTAATGTGTTCTCTTTCTATATGTCAAGTTATGATATTATAATACCGTGATTTTTAAATTTGTGATATCATTAATTACAATCATATCTTTATGTCTAAACTATTAGTAGTTAGCATAGAAATTAGGGGTTAAGTGATGCAACTCTCAAAGTTGTAGTTTTGCACTGTGACTTATAGTTTTGTTTGTTAGAGTAGTAGTTTTGTCATTTTTATATCTAACCTATGAATTTTTATATTGTCTTAACTAGCTGTTGTTTTGCAGAGTTATGATTTTAGACTGTGTATCTATGGTATTGCATTGTGCAAACTTGAGAGTGCGCTTTCCAAGTTTGCTTGTCTCATTTGCAAAAGAGCTTCAAAGCTAATAAAATTATAAAATCTTTCTTGTAAGACCTAATTATAAAGTGATCAAATCAATCTTAATTCAGTCT
Source organism: Torreya grandis (assembly GCA_037957365.1). Lineage (NCBI taxonomy): Eukaryota > Viridiplantae > Streptophyta > Pinopsida > Cupressales > Taxaceae > Torreya > Torreya grandis. The sequence goes on from JARHVA010002046.1 coordinate 2,215,476, forward strand.
TTTTAAACCTCTTTTGAGTGCTTAAAAGGAATTAGGAATTTCCATATGGTTCTTAAAGAAAAACTTGGATATTTATGTTGAATGTTTTGTAGGTGTTTTTCAAAAGTTTTGCAACTTAAGGCAAAGGGTCCAAAGAACACCATCAAATATTTCAATTTAGTGATTTAAAATTGAACTCAATTCAAGGTTTTTATTTTATTCAAGTCATTTATTGGTTTCTTAGTTAAAATTATTTGAGCAAAAAGGAAGTTGTGCATGTATGTTTCCCCCCATCCCCTATAGGGAACTGTTAGCCAATTTTCACACCCAAGTTTTGCATCCTTCATTTTTGGCTAAGTGCAACATTCTTAACTAGTCATGCTCCTCAACAAAGTGTCAAGTGTTATTTCCTTTAGAAGCCTTTGTTCATTCTTTTTTGTAAAGTGTTATTTTGGTCTTTTTTCTCAAGCGTTATTTCTTTTAGCAAGGTTTTGCTTCATTTTTTTGTTCAAGTCTAAAAGGTCCTTTCAAAAGGTCTGAAAGGACACTTACAAAAAGTTTGAAGGGTCTTTTTTCATGGATGTGTCCTTTGAAAAAATTCCAAAGGGTACATTTTCAATTTTCCAAAGGGTCTTTTCTCGAGAATTGGACCTTTCAACTTTTTTTGAAGGAATTGGCTCTTTCAACTTTTTGAAGGAATTGTTTCAGACATTTTGTCCAAAACAATCTTTCTGAAGGGACACTTTCAAAAATTCTGAAGGATAATTTCTCTTTCGAAAGGACTCTTTCAAAAAGTCTGAAAAGACACTTTCAAAAAGTCTAAGGGGTCTTTTTCTCATGGAAGTGTCCTTTACAAAAAGTTTGAAGGGGTCATTTTCAATATTTCCAAAGGGTCTTTTCTTTTTTAAAGGGACACTTTCAAAAATTTTGAAGGGATACTTGCAAATAGTTCAAAGGGACATTTTCAAGCAAAGGGATGCTTCTTTATCTTGTGAAGGGACATTTTCAATATTTTCAAAGGGTATTTTCTTAGGAATTGGTCCTTTGCATTCTTTTTTGATGGAATTGGTGCTCTCTCAAAAACTCTGAAAGGTCCTTTACAAAATTCTGAAGGGACACTTGTAAAAAGTCCAAAGGGTCTTTTATCAGGGACATTTTCAATATTTCTAAAGGGTCTTTTCTTAAGAAATTGGTCCTTTGCATTTTTTCAAAAGGAATTGGTGCTCTCTAAAAAAGTCTAAAAGGTCTTTTGTAAAATCCTGAAGGGACACTTGTAAAAATTTTGAAGGGTCTTTTCTTGGGAAAGTGTCTAGTTCAATTTTTCAAAGGGACATTTTCAATATTTCCTAAGGGCATGCTCAATCTTCCTAAAGGGTCACTAGCAAGTGGTCCAAAAAGAGAATGGGTCGAGAATCAAACAAATGAGTTAAGTAGTCCCACAAACTCATTGGTATGGACACGACCTAATTAGGATTTTTGAATTAACTTATAAATTTTTATAAATAGAAATAACTCAAGCTTACATACCTAACATACTCATGGATAAAGACCTAATTGGGATTTTTGAATGACTTAATGTATAAAGTTTTATAAGTAGAAGTAACTTGGGATTAAAAACTCGAAGTCTTCTCCACTACAAAGCTTGAAGTCTTCTCCAATACAAAGCTTGAAGTATTTTCTATATGAAAACCTAATTGGATAGGAAACACTAGCCAATTTTGGCCCACATTCAAGTATTTTCATGTATGCATTACGGCTTTCTAAAAGCGAAGAATGGAGTAGGAAACTAGGGTGAGTCTAGATGGGGTGAGTGGATTGAAAGGGCAATGCAAGAATCCAAAGGCTCACAATTATTTACCCCTTGAAGGTTAAGCTAGGATGAGCTTTCAAGGGATGTTTTCAAAGATACACATGGATCCAACATTCAAAAAAATTCCATGTAGTAATACACATAGGTTTCAACTAATTTCATCTCTATGACATCAGAATGAAAGCGACTCTCACCTACACCGTTGCACACCTAAGTGATCTAGTGAGAAGCTTTTAACATCAAGACAAATATATAATAGGTAAACTCTTTTCAAATAACTACATTGATGCTATTAATCATCTCAAAATATCTAAATTATTCAGGCATAATCATTTGGGAAGCATCTTTGAGAGAGAAATTTAATTGTGTAACCATTTGAGGTGACATGGATCAATCAAATGGCCTAAATGAGCATCATTTATAGAGATAGTTGAAGCTAAAGATAAAGATTTCTAACAGATTGATTCCTCCTTTTGGCACCAAGGGCCTCCTCTTCTCACTTCTTTTCTACTATAAATACAACCCTTGGGCTAGTAAAAACAAGTTCTACATAGTGTATGGTGAAGCCCTACTGGATTGATGTTATATTTTGCCTTTAATCATTAGTAAAAACCTTTTTCTTTCTAGTTTTAAACAATTGTCTGACGGTGTAAGTGACATATAGTGATAGTAAGTGATGATTTTCCATCCTTTTATCCTTTATCCTTCATGCCTGAGCAACATTTTTTAGTGTAACAGGTCATATAGAGTGTGTTCAAGTGTGTTGAATTGTTGTAAGTGTCTAATTATTCTTGGAATGTGTAATTTTCCTTTTAGTTCATTTACCTTGTGCCATTTTATACATCTCACCTCTATACTAAAATACTTGTGTTAGAACCCCTTAGAGCTTGAAAATGGTCTGTGCATTTTGTTGTATTGTGCATTAGAATATGATATTCATATAGAAGATAATCTCGATGCATCACCAATCTTAGAGTAGGTTTCCTTTTGTGAAATTTCTAACTCTTTTCTTTTTAATTAAAAGTTTAGATAGAGTTTGTTTTGCAAAGATGCATTTAGGTAGCTAGCCCTTCAAATCTAGAGGTCCATTTCCTCTATAAGCATACCCACATGCCTAGAAATGTTCCAATGTTGCCCAAATATGGAAGAGACTTGAACACTCTCTTCTAGGGTCTAAGGTTTGGAGACAATAGTTCTAGCATGCTCAATGGGACTGTTGGTCCTAATTATTTACATGTCAAGGTGAATTCTAGTTTTGACAAGCTTAAGGATGTAGAAATATTCTTAATCTAGTATTTGGTGACCCTAAAAAGTGAGAATATCTGATCATATATCAAATTTTCCTCATAATACTTCATGGTCCTCATTAGGTCATCTAGGATATTTGATCAAGCCCCGTAGCTAAAGATCTTATTGAAGAACAACACCCTAAACCATTTCTAATGCTTAAAGATCCTAGGCAAGGAGGGTTTAAAGAAGAAGAAGAAGAAGAAGAAGTTGAGGAGATCAAAGAGATAGGAGATAAATAAGAAAGAAGAGAAATGGATAGGCATCAACCTTTCTTGGCCTTCAATACCCAAAATCTAATCAACCTTTCTGCATACGACCCCATTCCTCCCAATGATACTAAGAATCGCCCTAGTTTCAATGGAGAGTGTCATATTACCCCATCTAATCATATTGGGGACATTTCAAATTTTTGTAACTTCTACAATGTCACCTAAGCCAACATAGCCATTATATTGATCACTGTGTCTCTTAAAGGTGAAGCTCTTGACTAGTCTAGGACCTTGGAAGGTGGTTACCTTACAAGTTGGGATAGATTTGGAGAATTGTTGGTAAAACTATTTGAGAGTAAGAGTGACCATACTTTGATAATCCACCAGCTAAATGTGATAAACAGAGGTCCTAATGAATCCATGGAAGATTTTAATGAAATATTTCAAAGGACATGGCATAGGTTACCACCTATCATGAGACCTCCTCTAAGCTTCATGTTCCCCACTTATCTTAAGGATATTGATACTGATGTAGTGGCGATGTTATAGTCAATGGGAAGATTAACTTTTCTAGATGCATATGAGATAGCTATTGAAGCTGATAATAGCTTGATACAAGATGGAAAGTTATCTCTAAGATTTTTTATGCCCTTACTATCTCATAGTTCAGTTGAATCTCTAAGCATAACACAAGTTCCTAACGATAATGTAAAGCTAAGAACCTTTCCCAAGAAGGTGGATAATGATATGGACAAAGATGAGGAAATATGGTCATTGTGCACTCAGCTCAAGCAAGCTCAATTCTAGGTAAGTGCTCCACCTAATCCTCAATACTATCCTAAATAAGGCTATAGAGATCCACCCTAGTATAACTACCAAGGAAGAGGACAAGGTCAACAAGGTTTCAATAGGTAGGCCAATGCCTATAATCCTAATTCCACTCTTCCCATAAAGGTTATTATTCTGATACATGCTAATTTGGTACAAGCAGAAGATTATTTGGACCAATGCGGATAACCTCAAGATTAGTTTATTCATGATGGTGGAGAATATGGCCAATCTTTGGTGGCACAAGAAGAATCTACTCCTTATGTGATATCACAAGATATGAATCATATGCAAATAGATATTCATGGAGAAGGTAGAAGCCAAATTGTAGGTATGATGAACTTTCAAATGAAAGATGATTGTGTTAAATCAAATAACATCAACTAAATCCAACATAATAGACAAGAAGAGATCTCTGAGAGATGTTCTAGGAGATCATGTGACTCCAAGTGATGCCTCACCAAGCCCACAAAGTGTGAATCCTAGTACAATACCTACTACCAGTCATGCTCCTCAATAAAGTTAGAATGTAAGTAGGGTTGTCAAGCCTACAATAAAATATGTTTAGACTCCATCACTACCTTCAAGCTTTCATGAAAAGGTGAATAATTCCTCTCTAAATTTTTTTGATTCTTTGAAGAATAACAAGACAATCATATCTCTTTGGGAAGTCTTGCATATGCCTAGTCAAAAGGAACTCTTACAAGAATAACTCACAAGCATTCATGTAGCCCCTAAAATTCAAAGAAAAATATTTGAGCCCTTACAAATACTCCAATTCATGCATTATATCCCTCCACCAAATATGAAAATACACCCTTCTACCTCACACTCATTGTGGGAGACAAATTGGTTCACAATTATATTGTAGATAATGGAGCTAGTACCACTATCATGCCTAAGGTGGTGGTTGATAAGTTGGGATTGAAGTATAAAAAACATATTAAATGTGTGTTATATCTTGATGGGACTCTAACCAAGATAGTGGGATTGTTCAGGGGTTTGAAAGTCTTTCTACTGATTGCCCAAGTTTCCCCATTATACAAGATGTTGTGGTGGTAGACCTTCCAACTCATTTTGCTATCTTCTTGTCAAGGGACTTCACAGCTAAGATAAGAGGATACCTTTCTACTAATTGGCCTTTTTTAGGTTTTAAAACAAGATATGGAACCAAGGTGACTATAAGGACTCAACCCTTAGCAAGGTTTCATATTGAGCCATATATGGAGACAAGTTCAAATCAGAATTGTTTAATTTGTAAAGAAGAAGAAGGTGTTATGGATGGTGAAACATCCTCCATTTTTGAAGGTATTTCTAATATTTTCTTTGATATGTAAAGCATTTAAATTCATTTACTTGATCCATATACATTCATAGAAGAGACTGATTTGGGATTTTATTTCATACGTGAAAATGATGTTTCAATCCCTTCACTCTCTAATGAAGATCATGAACTTAAAGGGATATGGGAAATGTTTTTTGATGTCTAAAAAAGAAAATTAGGTGTAGGAGCTGGTGTTATGTTAGTTTCTCCATCAAATAATTAATACTACTCCTCATGTAGATTTTGATTTAGTTGTACCTACAATGTGGTAGAATATGAAGGCCTAGTTCATGGCCTCCAATGGGCAAGGAAGAGAGGGATCAAGAATTTGAAAGTTTATAGGGAGGGATAGAGAGTTGGTCATCCACCAAGTGAGAAATAAAGCTACAACCAAGAATCCATTTCTTAAATCCTATACTCATAGGGTATGGGACCTACTTGAATATTTTGATCCCTTCAACATATAACCCATACCAAGGGATTCAAATAGACATGTTAATAGATTGGCTGCCATAGGAGCATAGTTTGATGTAGTTGCTGATGTAGGAAAGGACAAAGATCAGTCTCATATAAGGTTATTATGAGGCCTTCTATTATAGATAATGAAGTGTCATGGTAGGTGTCTGAAAGTGATGAAAACATTTCATACTTATTATAAAATGAAGCAAGATTCTCCTCAAGGAACCAAAAGAGACTGCATGATCAATATGAAGAACAAATTATTCAGCTAAAGAAAAACAAGATACCTAAGGGGCTGATTACTTTGGAGAGTGTTTTCAATGAAGATGATCAAAATATTAAAGAAATAATTAGCATATCTATGAAATAAGAGAACTATGAGAGAGTCATGATTTACAAGGACAAGCTTCTAAAATTTGGTAAGATATGTTCCATGTCCATAAGGCAAGCCTTTATTTAATTATGCAAAGAGTTTCATGACATTTTTGCTTGGGAATATAAATATTTAAAAGGGTTTGATCCAAGTCTATCTCATCACACCATTGAGTTATAACCTAGAGCTAAACCAATTAGGTAGAAATAAAGGCCTATCAACTTTGAGATAGAGGAACTCATGAAGAAGGAGTTGACCAAGTTGATTGAGTCTAGGATCATCTTTCCTATCAAACACTCAACTTGGGTGGTTAATCTTGTACCTGTTTGAAATAATAATGGAGAGATTAGGTTGTATGTGTATTTTTGAGACCTTAATAGGGTGTCTCTCAAGGATCATTATCCACTACCTTCCATGGAACAAATTCTACAAGTTGTTTCTCGTTCTTAATGCTCTTCACTTCTTGATGGTTATTCAGGATACTATCAGATATTGGTGAATGAATAAGATCATTTCAAGACCACCTTCACTATAAAATGGTAGAAATTTTCCTATAAGAAGTTGCCTTTATGTTTATCTAATCTTGGAGCTACATTTCAAAGGAAAATGGACATGGATTTTAAAGGTTTGATCAATAAGTTTTTGATTTTTTACCATGATGATATAACTATTTTTTTGAAGGATGCTACTAATCATATGGAACATCTAAGGCAAGTTTTTGAGAAGTTTAGGGAGTATGGAATACTCCTTAATTCAAAAAAGTGCATCTTTGCTATCCATGAAGGTAAGTTGTTGGGTCATATTATTTTAAAAGAAGGCTTGTCTATTGACCCCGATAAGATTGAGGATATTCTAGGCTTGTCTTTGCCTCAACATAAGAAAGGAATTAAAAGATTCTTGATGAAAATAAATTTTTTAAGAAGGTTTATTCTAGGATTTGCAACTGTGGTAAAGCCTATCATGGCCATGGTTAAGAAGAACTAAGCTTTTGCTTAAATAAAGGAAGGTAAGAGTAGCTTAGAGGTATTCAAACAAGCAATTACAAAATCTCCTACTCTGTTGAACCCAAACTTTGCCAAAGATTTCATACCTTATACCTTTGATAACCTTGACATAATCTCAGCTATGCTTATGTAAAAGAATGATGAAGAGGTAGAGCAACCAATTACATTCTTTAGCCAAGGATTAGAAGATTATGAGTTCAAGTATACATTTTTTGATAAATAATCTCTAGTTGTGATAAGAGGATTGAAAAAAATTCAAACAAATGGTTTCAAATGACAAGATAAATATCATGGTTTCTCATCCTAGTACTAAGGAGTTTCTCTTAAGCAAAGACCTCAATGAAAAGAGAGTTGTGTGGATTACAAAGGTAATGGAGTATGATTTGGATATTAAGGTGACAAAATTGGTAAGAGGAAAAGGGTTATTTGAGAATTTAGCTTCAAATTTTCAAGAGCCAAAAGAGGACGTCTTGATCAACCAAGTTCAACCCCAAGTAGTTGATAACATATAAGCTCAAAGTTGGACACAAGACATCATTAGTTTTATTCAAAATGGTGAGTACCCAAATGGGTTTAACAAGTCTCAAAGGAGTGATTTTATATTGAAGACCATTCCTTACTGTCTTATAGATGGTGTTCTCTTTAGTAAAGACATGAATGGTGTGTTGTTGAGGTGTTTTAAAAATGATAAGTTTGGTATGCTACTGGAAAAGTTTTACAATGGTATAGATGGAGGTCATTTCTCTCCGAAAATGATGGTTACAAACATAATTAGGGTTAGTTATTATTGGCCTAGTCTTTTTAAGGATTGTTACCATTGGGATAAGATGTGTCCTCAATGTGACTTCTTTGTAGGAAAGTAGAAACTTATAGCCCTTCCATTGAACCCCATCCAAGTGGACCAACATTTCATACAATGGGGCCTTGATTTCATTGGTGTGATCAACCCTTCATCAAGTGATGGAAACAAATAGATATTGATTGCTACTGACTACTTCACAAGGTGGGTAGAGGCTATTGCATTTAAGGAGGAAAATGAAAATGATATTTTGGAGTTCTATGAGAATATTGTAAAAAGGTTTGGAGTTCCCCATGCTATCATTTTTGATAATGCACTTGCTTTCATAAGTGTTAAATTTTTTTATTGGGTGAATAGGAATGGGGTTTATTTGAGTACCTCATCCAACTATTACCCTCAAGGTAACATATTAGCCAAGTATACTAATAAGAATATCATCAATAACATCAAGAGAACATTTGAGAATAATCAAAGAACATGGCACACCAATTTTAAGACAACATTATGGGCCAATAGGATTACTCCTAAGAGATCAATTGGTAACTTTCCCTTTGTGCTTGTTTATGGGAGAGAGGCTAGGTTATCCATATCTCAAGAACTCCTTACTCTAGAGCTTGCACATTAGCTAGAAGTACTTGAAAATAATCTAATGGAAGTTATATTGATATAAATAATGTAGTTGTAGGAAGTAAGAGACTATAGACACCTAAATCTAGGCATTGATAACCTCCAGTCAGGCTTTTGACTAATTTCTACCAAAATGCATAATTTGGCTTTAAAACACTAAAACACATTAAATGAGTTGAAATTTATATATTTAAGTGCTTATTTTGGTTATGGTATCATTAAATATGGTAATGTAATTTATGGTCCAATTAACTTTGATCAGATCATTTCGAGTTAAAATACCAATTTTGCACCTAGGTACTCTAGATTGCTCTTTTCTATCAAATTTCTTGTATGGGACATGTGACTTTATTATTTTGTATTGGAAACATCCTAAATGGGAATATGGTTCCAATGTATCTGACATTGACTTCCAATTCCAATCCAATTGAATTTTGGACCAATAACAAGGCATTCTGATCAATTTGAGTAATTTGTGCATAAAGTACTTAATCATGCTTAAGAGCTTATAAAGCCAAATTAGATCCTAATTAATGATTCCATGGAAATTTTTTGAATACTTGTTTTTAAAAATAAATATTGAATAATTGCATTATCAGGTGACCTTATTTCTTGGGAAGACATCCCTAAGCCATAAATACCATAAATATCAGGATTGTGGGTCTCCCATTGCTCATAATGACCCTCTATGCCTCTTCAATGACTCTTTTTCCATTGTCATGATGAGGATAATTAAATATTTAATTCCAAAAATTGAATTAATCCTCAACCACACATCTTCATCTCAAGATGGACGGTTTAGGTTGATTCTGAGCAATCTCAAAAATTTATAAATAGAAGGCCTTGCCTATTGAATTTTAAGCTTAATTTGTGAAAAGTTACCATGTAAAATTGATTCCAATATCTCTCAAATGACAAATTTATGATGCCAAAATATTGATCCTAGCCAAGCCAAAGCCACAAGGTGTCGAGGGGAAGAGGAGATAGCCAAGCCTCCTTTGATGAAGACTTCATGAGCACAAGCTGAGCAAGACACTAAAACAATAATTTGGAGCATCCAAGAAAGGTGAAGGATTATTTTTTTTCTTTACTTTTTAGTTGTGACTTTCATTTTTTTATGTTATTAAGCCCACCCTAATAACTAGGCCTAGAGATGTATGCTAGTTAGTGTTTTCTTATCAATTTGTTTTCATTTTGGGACTAACACAATACTAATCACCTGTCTTGAGTCAAATTCTTAGTTCACAGAGACAATAGACACAAGCCAATGGAACACCACCAAGTACTCATGAAGAATTCATTTGACAAGAGAGAAAGTGCAAGAGTGTTCAAGGAAGGTGATTTGGTTCTGAAATGGGATGAAGACAGACCAAAACTAGGTAGACACACAAAGTTTTATGCTTTGTTGAGTGGCCCTTACATCATTATCAAGTGCAAGTAGAACAACTCCTTTCAACTATCCAAGATGAATGGAGAATAATTACCTATCCCTATGAATGGGACACATATGAAGTTTTGATATTAGTCCTTGTAGGTCTATTTTGTAAATAGTAGTTTAGGTGTGTGTTTCGTTTGGTTTGTTGTTATGTTCGCTAAGTGCTTTGTAACACAAGTGTGTTTCCTTCCTTTTGTTTGGTTTGCATATCTACCCTTGTGTGTGTGAATCAACTAGCTTGTGTTTTTTAGCCAAAGGTCAGTTCAGTCATTTTGAGTGCCTATATGCATGACTCCATGCCTAAGGGAAGGATTTAGGCATCTGGTCTTAAGCATATCAGGCATGCCTCCCCTAGGAATCACTAAGAATGTTAGCCAATTTTCACACCCAAGTTTTGCATATTTCATTTTTGGTTAAGTGAAACATTCTTAACCAATCATGTTCCTCAACAAAGTGTCAAGTGTTATTTCTTTCAGAATCCTTTGTTTGATCTTTTTTGCAAAGTGTTATTTCAATCTTTTTGCTCAAGTGTTATTTATTTTGGCAAGGTTTTGCTTCAAGTTTTTTGTTCAAGTTTCAAAGGTCCTTTCAAAAAGTCCAAAGGGACACTTACAAAAAGTTTCAATGATATTTTTCTCATGGAATTGTCCTTTTCAAAAAATCTAAGGGGTAAATTTTCAATTTTTTAAAGGGTCTTTTCTCAAGAATTGGTCCTTTCATCTTTTCCAAAGGAATTGGCTCTTTCAACTTTTTCAAAGGAATTGTTTTAGACATTTTTTTTGAAACAATATTTTTGAAGGGTCTTTTATTTTTTGAAGGGACACTTTCAAAAAGTTTGAAAGATCATTTCTCTTCTGAAGGGACACTTTTAAGAAGTCCAAAGGGACACTTTCAAAAAGTCTGAGGGATCATTTCTCAAGAAAAGGGACACTTACAAAAAGTTTGAAGGAATTGGTCCATTTCAAGATTTTTGAAGGGACATTTTTAAAAAAGTCGAAAGGGTCTTTTTTCTCATGGAAGTTTTCTTTGCAAAAAGTCTGAAGGGGACATTTTCAGTATTTTTGAAGGGTCTTTTCTTTTTTGATGGGACACTTCCAAAAATTTCAAAGGAACACTTGCAAAAAGTCCGAAGGGATATTTTCAAGTAAAGGGATGCTTCTTTATCTTGTGAAGGGACATTTTTCATATTTTTGAATGGTCTTTTCTCAGGAATTGGTCCTTTATGTTTTTTTCAAAGGAATTTGTGCTCTCTCAAAAAATCTAAAAGGTCCTTTGTAAAATCTCCAAGGGACACTTGCAAAAATTTTGAAGGGTCTTTTCTCAAAAAAGTGTCTAGTTCAATATTTTTGAAGGGGCATTTTCAAAAAGTTCAAAGGGTCTTTTTCTCATAGAAGTGTCCTTTGAAAAAAGTTAGAAGGGTACATTTTCAATATTTTTGAAGGGTCTTTTCTTGGGAAATTACTCCTTTACATTTTTGTTGAAGGAATTGGTGCTCTTTCAAAAAGTTTGAAAGGTCCTTTGCAAAATCCTGAAGGGACAATTACAAAAAATTTGAAGGGTCTTTTCTTGAGAAAGTGTCCAATTCAATTTTTTGAAGAGACATTTTCAATATTACCAAAGGGCATGTTCAAGCTTTCTGAAGGGTCACTAGCAAGTGGTCCAAAAATAGAAGGGGTTGAGAATCAAATAATTGAGTTAAGTAGTCACAAAAACCCATTGGCATGGACAAGACCTGATTGAGCTTTTTCAATGACTTAACTTATAAAGTTTTATAATTAGAAGAACCTTGAGCTTAAAAACCTGACTTAATCATAGATAAAGACCTGTCTAGATGACTTAACTTATAAAGTTTTATAAGTAAAACCAACTTGGGCTTAGAAACCTAAAGTCTTCTCCATTGCAAAGCCTAAAGTCTTCTCCACTGCAAAGTCTAAAGTCTTCTCCACTTCAAATCCTGAAGTCTTATCCACTACAAAGCCCGAAGTCTTCTCCACAACAAAACCTAAAGTCTTATCCACTTGAAAAAGCAAAGTCTTATCCATATGAAAACTTGATTGGGTAGGAAACATTGGCCAATTTTGTCCCACATGAAAGTTTTTTCATATATATAGTGCAACTTTTTGAAGGCCAAGAATAGAGCAGGAAACTGGGCTGAGTCTGGATGGAGTGAGTGCACTGAAAGGGTAATGCATGAATCCAAAGGCTTGTAGTTCTTTCCTCCTTGAAGGTCAAGCTAGGATGAAATTTCAAGGGATGTTTAAAGACTTACACATGGATCCAACATTATAAAAAATGCCATGTAGGCATACACATAGGATTCAGGTGGTTTCATCTCCATGAAATCAAAATGAAAGTGACTCTCCCCTACACTGTTACACACCTCAGTGAGCTGATGTGAAGCTAGTAACATTAAGACAAATCTAAAATAGGTGGAATATTTCTAAATAACCATATTGATGAAATTACTCATCTCAAAATATCTTAATTTTATTGGCATAACCATTTGGGAAGCATCTTTGAGAGAGCAAGCTAATTGTGTAACCATTTGAGGTGACATGGATTAATCAAATGGCCCAAATGAGAATCATTATAGAGATAGTTATAGCTAAATATAGAGACTTCTAACAGATTGATTCCTCCTTTTGGTACCAAGGTCCTCCTCTTCTCACTTCCTTTCTACTATAAATATAACCCTTGGCCTAGTAAAAACAAGTTCCACATAGTGTATGGTGAAGCCCTATTGGATTGATGTTATATTTTGCCTTTAGGAATTAGTACAAGCCTTTTTATTTTCAATTTTGAAATTTTTTTGAGGGTGTAAGTGACTTATAGTGAAAATGATTGATGATTTTCCATCCGTTTGTCCTTTATCCTTCATGCTTGAGCAATAGTTCTTAGTCTAATAGGTCATATAGAGTGTGTTCAAGTGTGTTGAATTGTTGCAAGAGTATAATTGTTCCTGGAATGTGAAATTTGCCTTTTAGTTCATTTTCCTTGTATCATTTTATACATCTCACCTCTATACTAAAATACTTGTGTTAGAATCACTTAGAGCTTAAAAATGGTATGTGCATTTTGTTGTATAGTGCATTAAAATATGATATTCACGTGGAAGGGAATATCGGTGCATCACCAATCTTAGAGTAGGTTTATTTTTGTGCATTTTATAGCTTTTTTCCTTTAAATCAAATTGGTTTAAATAAAATTTATTTTATAGAGATAGATTTAGGGACCTAGCCCTTTAAATCTAGAGGTTCATTTCCTCTATAAGCATACCCACATGCCTAGAAATGTTCCAATATTGCCCATATACAGAAGATACTTGAACACTCTCTTATAAGGTGAAATATTTGGGGATAATAGGAAATTATGGCATCAAAAGTGCCACATTCATTGCAAATTATGTCTTAATCCAAAGATGTAAAAGGGATGTTTTGAAGGCTCTCTCCAAGAACTGCATGGCCTTGGTGATATAGAAACAACCATAAAGCCTTTATAATTAGTTTTTATTTCATTCATTTTAGCTTTTGAGGAGGAATTCATTACCTCCCATAAGTTTTATAAGGAACCTTTGACCTAGGGCTTCACCTCCCAACATCATCTTTAACCCATTTCAATGAGGAGTATATAAATTAGGATCCCTTCATGGGGATGGTGGTTTGAGAAGTTAAACCATCTTTGTTAGTAGAGGCTAAGCCCAAGATGTATGATCATTTTGGACATTATACTACACTGAGTAAGTGATGGATGTAATGGTTATGAAAAGGACTAGACCTTTTCATAATAATACAGTTGATGTGGACCTGTTGTCATATAAAATGTCTAAATTGGTAGTTTAATTTGGCTTACGACACCCTTCTAGACACCTTTTTGTTCATTGCCAATCATCCAAAACCTTCTAAATAGTCATTCCACCTCAGCTAGATAGTATTATCCATACCAATCCTATTCTACTAGGTCTCAAGCCTATAAGATAGGAATGCCCCCATTTGGATTATAGTGTTGGACACCAAATCATCTACTTTTTGGTGGTCCTATCCATTTTCACTTTGAGCCCTAATAGTAATTTTCATCTGGTCATTATCCTTAATTAGGATGGCCTAACATGAATACATCTGATCCATGACCAATTATTCCCTATAAAATCCCACTCAGAGCTCATTTATAAAGGGAGGTGACAAAACTTACAAAGAAATCAAGATTACAAACAAAAACACTAAGGAAAACTTCCCTATTCTTTGCACACAATCAATCAACACAGTTGCAAACCTACTCAAATCCTCATACCAGGCCTTAACCACCTCAAACATTTTTAATTTAAAATTTTGCATCCACATCACTTTATTGCATAAATCACACTAGGTGGGAGAACTAAATATGGCTTGATTCCTCTTTGAAGTATTGATATGTAGGCAGTGTACCTACACAAGGGGTGTGGATTACACATTCAACACACATTTCACACTAACCCCCCTCTTTCTCAAGTGACTCAAATATTATTTTATCAATCATTGTGGAGGGTTAGGGTTTGAAGATAAAATTAGCTCCACAACAAGTTTAGTTGATAACTAGTGCTCTCGTTTTCACAAGCACAACACAACTATCCAAAAAAATTTAGGTCTCTATGATTAGTTTGGACAATAATGACAGGAATGAACAACAACACTGGATAACAAAGCATCCACTTTTTGGTGCTCTTATCCTTTTGCCCAACAAAACCTAGATTTAGGTCTATGACACCTTCCTAGTCTTGTATAACTATTTTCAAACTCTGTATCAACCATCTCATTCTATTTTCCATCTAAGTTATATTTCTTCTAATTTATTGCTACGTTTAAAAAAGTGCAAAAGACAAACAATTACACAAATTAGGACTATATTTATTTATATATTCTTTACTGATTTATTAATCCAGACCCTTAACTAAAATAGGAATAAAAATCCATTATTCCTAAATAATATAAATCATTTGGTGAACCCAACTTACTTCATTTGTGTACAAAAACCTTAGAAAATTAGGGAAAATTCTTTGCTAATTTTAGCAGTAATTTTCTTATTTTTCCTAGATATATAACTCAAAATTTCACATTTAATTTTAAAAATTCAGCATATTAATTTTAAAAATAATTTATTTCAAACCCTAAGAGAATATACTAGGTCCTTATGCTTTAGAGGTATCACCTTACATGTTAGTGAGCTTCATATTTTTTATGCATATTCCAGTTCATTATTTTTCAAATCCTAGATTATATTTATTTAATCTTCTCTTTCATTTTTCAAGTTGTTTTCCTTATGCCACCTAAGCTCCTTGCATCTCTTCCTTTGAGATGAAGTGCAAGAATTAGTGTCAACACTCCTAAATTCACTAGATTCCTCCAACCCATCTATATACCATGGATAAATAACTAGCTCAACTTTCTACTATAGATCTTACACATCTAGATTACACTAATTTCCATGAGGATAATTTTGACAACAAGCAGTATGAGTATAAAAATGATGAAAAACACACCAATGTTCATGTTCCACCACATTGGGCTACTGATACACTTCCACCTATTGTTGATAATTATGTTATCATAAAAAAAGATTTGATTTTATAGAGTTTTAGAGAGAGACTTAGGGAATAGCCCCAATATCATGCCATTATTTTACAATGTATCATGGATATTAAAAAGGCTAAGCAAGTTAAGTCTTTTATTCCTTTATAACAACTAGTTTAAAGTGATACTTCAGGGGAAACTATGTCTCAACAACCTCCTATAGCATCCCAACCTTCCTATGTGGTATCACTAGTTATGGCTAGTACATCTTCACCTCTTGATGTGGTTGTCCTTGTGAAAGAGATTAAATCTCTTCAATCTAAGGTGCTACATATTGAACAAGGTACCTTTAGACCAACACACGCTATGGACTCTTTTGTTCTACTTCATACACCATTGGCATGCCATATTGCTTCTACACCCTTGCCACTAGGTTTTGTTCAACCCAAGCTCACTCTATATGATGGCAAGGGTGATATAGAGACATACTTGAGAGATTTTCATGTAGCATGCTTGGACTATATGCCAAATGAATGGTTATTAACCAAGATATTTCCATAGAGTTTAAAGGATTATGATCTATAGTGGTTCTATAGTCTATCAAATCTTTAAGCTGACATGTTCCTAGATCATTTCAACATTAACATATGTGAAAAGGTTTCTTATGCCAAAGTTTCACAATAAAAACAAAGGTCAAATGAGCATCTCATAGATTATGTTCTTAGATATAAGACTATCTTGGCTAAAATGACTACCTCCATGGCTGATCAAGAATTACAAGATCTCTTCAAACAGAGTTTTCTACTAGCTTTGCATGAGTTAATAATGTTAAAAAAGTTTTCTTCCTTCACTGAGTTATGTCATACACTCAATGGGAAAACTCAATGACACAAGCATACCAGAAACAACAAATAAGAGTAACAATAAAGTCCCTTACAAAGTAAAGGTTATTGATAGCAAAAGTTAAAATCAACCTATAGTTAATGCAATTTAAGAGTACCCTTAGCGAGTGGTTTTATAAGCACCTCCTCAACAAGACTTTACCAATATACTAGTATCTATAGCCATAGTCTGAAAGATCCCTTTCTAGATTTGGAGAAAAGTAAAATTTATAGTTCAAGAACTTTTCAATAATAAATTACAAGTATGCTCAGATTGGTAAAGTATATCAGGATCTAATATGAAAATCACACTACTCTAAAATTTGTATCAAGTTTAACATTATCAGAAAGACACCAACTTCGAGTAGGTTATTATTCCTATCATCTATCTAGTGCTATAATGATATTTACTAAGGCATCATTTGTAACAGAGACTAAATAAACAATGCCCAGATTTGCTTCAACAGTGAGTAATCAGAAATTACAGTACTCAGAAATACTATAAGAAATACAATGAAGTCCAAGAAACCAAGAACTTGGAAGTATGCGCAAGTTTGAGTTGTCAATAGAAAAAAATGTCTGAAATATGTAAAGCGGCCTAGGATGCACCTGAAACCTCCAACAAATCTTACACCTTTCAATTGTTCTGACAGACCAGTCAATGCTGACTAGACCCCAAGAGCATCCGCAGATGATACAAAAGTGCTTTTACGCAAATTAAAGTTTTCCTTTGAAATTGCAGATATAAGAGAAGCCAAGGATGTAGCGAAACACTCTACTTTATTCTTCTCCTCGGGGATTGGAGCTCACTTTTGAAATAACAAACATATTTCAATCATATTATTGCCTTTCTACAAAAGAAAGCTCACCGCTTCCATTTTGCTCTCATAAATAGCACTCTCAATTAAAGAATCATGACTACATTCACACCATCCACATTCAGCACCACCACCTCTACAATAGGCATTTAGTTCAACTAGTTTTCATCGGGCTTTGACTTAATAAGCCGATGAACGTAATTATCTCCAACATAATCCTAGACACATTGAGTCTCCAACTCAAGCGAATAACAATGTTGGGTTTCTTTCCAATGATCAATTGCACGCGCCAATTTGTACCTTCCAAATCCTATAAATCCACATATGATACAGATCCATAGGTTTTATAATTTTGAACAAATAGAACATGTTGATTTCTCAAGCTGTTGTTTGCAGTATCTACAGGCTGGGTAGGAAGAATCTATCAATTTCAAGATATAGGTAGAGTGGAAAAAATGATTACAGACTGCCATGAGAATCCAACTAATGTTTTGATCAAGCCTATTGTGATGATTCATCCACCTCCATCTAAGATCCTTTGTGTCATGGGTATCTCTATTCCCTAGATTTTGTCCTTTCCAACCCCTGTCTTATTTGTAAGATCTCTGCCTCTGTATTTTTTCCTTTCCAGCCACTTCTTATTTGCAAGATATTAATATAAACCTTGATTTATGTAGATAGATAAATTATCAAAATATCAAATTATTCAAGGCACCTAATTTATCGAAGTGAATGACCGTTGAGGCCCCAGATCTGATTAATAAGCTCGATGTGAATTTCGTCACGAATCCACTCCTAAAAAGAGCTAGGTTTTCATCCAACTCTTTTCCAATCTGCTTAAGGTTTTCGTCCTCAGAGATTTAGCTGAATCCACATTCAAGCTTCACAATAATGCATCAAAAATTTTACTCAACAAAAAGATGAAAAATGCTTTGCCCTCAACTTCTTTTAAAGGCTCCAAGGAATCTTTTAGAAGAAGCCAACTTGCAACTAACTCCATCTTCTAGAAGAAGCCAACTTGCAACTAACTCCATCTTCTAGAAGAAACTTATTTAATATTTTATTTATTTTTCTATTTTAATTAAAATTAATTAATTAAAGTCATCCTTTTGAAGTAAATTTAATTTTTGGACAACTTAAATTAATTAAATCACCATATCATAAATTTGGGGACATTACAGTCCTCCCTTCCTGGAAATTGCTTGTCCTCAAGCAATTCGCCCCTAATACCCAACACCAACTTTCAAGATCCCATATCATTCTCAGAAATTTTCAAACTCTACTATCTGAAACACTATGCTGTAAAATATCTATGAATAAATTCTCCTTATTTCTCTTAGAGAGTAGTGCGATAATTCTCAATATGTAATTAACAAACTCACCATCACATACCTTAGTCTTCGCAAAAGACCGCTGCGCTACTCTGATTATCATGCTCTCCAAATCCCCATAAGGATGATGATTCATAATTGGGAGTGGAAATGTCATGCAACAAATAGAATCATTTACCTCATAACTCATAAAATGAGTCTCCATCCTACGAGATGACACCTCCTTAGGTCCTCCATCTAGCACTGCCCTCAACATAGTCTTCTTTCCCCCAGAAAGGAACTCTAACTAGATATAGTGGTGATCAATAATATAATGCTCGATACCCTATAACCACTGCATGCCCAAGACCAAATCATAATCCTCTAAAGCAAGCACATAAAAATCATCAGTTAGAGTATAATCCCCCACCTAAATACTAAGTTGTGAGATCTATTTGGTACAACCCAAAATTGCACCATCTGCCACCTTTACTCTAAAACCACCAAACTTCTCATACTGTAATCCATGCTTTTCCACTAACTTCTGGTCAATAAAATTATGCATATCACCTATGTCTACCAAGCTCATGACCCACTTGCCGTTAAGTGTACCTTTCAATCGAAAGGCATGAAAGTTAGGATAACTAGAGAGGGTAGCCATAATTACTTTTGCTGATGCCATGGGCTCAGGGATATCTAACTCCAACTATGTCTGTACCTGCTCAACATCCTCCATGTTATCTTCAATATCAGTGTCGGGTACCTCCTCATTCCATAATTTAGATGTAACCTCAATCAAATAAACCTTTCCTTTGCCCATACAATGGTGTCTGGATCCCAAGGTTCTTTGCAGGAAAAGCATAACTTTTTCCTTCTCAATTCATTCCTCATCTCTTGATTCATCCAAGGGGTTATAGAAGATGACCCTTCTTTATTTTGTGGCGTGTTGGCCTTCTGTGCAGGCTGAGAGTCCTTGACAGTTTCTTATCAGCCTGATAAGAAGTGGGAATAGTATCTAGTCTCACTGTCACATCAATGGCCTCCTTAAGAGTGGCTGGTTGGAAAGCACGTATCAAACCCTTAAGTCTATCCTATAATCCCTCAATGAATAAAATCACACTACACCTCTGGAGCATATCAGTTACCATAACTGTAATACGTTGAAACTCATTAACATATGCTTTTGCCTATCCAGTCTGTCTAAGATGTGCCAACTCCCTATAGTAGAGCTCTGTGTCCTTATGATCAAACCGAGTAATGAGTTGTTCAGTGAACTCTACATAGGAATGAATTAAGGCATGATCATGGGCGACCAATCCATGATGCCACCAATCGTAGGCAACCCCATCTAAATGTAAGATAGCAAACTAAATAGCCTCATGCTCAGGCATGGGTCTCAAGGATAGATATATGTCCAG
This sequence comes from Torreya grandis, assembly GCA_037957365.1. Taxonomy (NCBI): domain Eukaryota; kingdom Viridiplantae; phylum Streptophyta; class Pinopsida; order Cupressales; family Taxaceae; genus Torreya; species Torreya grandis. Next base: position 2,235,583 of record JARHVA010002046.1, read on the forward strand.
CTTATGCACCCAAACACGTGCACTCGTACTGCCTGTACCATCATATGTAGCTAATGTGATCTTCCCAGTAGCTCGTTTGAGGTCATAATTCTATTGTTGGGGTGGTCTATGACCATGATCTCCTCTAAATCTAGCTGTATCTCTATGTTGCACACAATACTGGGGAAGAGGGAAAACATCCCTAACCTCTGGGGGTAAAGCTCTCCACTCCGTTATGGCTGCCAGAATGGACTCCTAGAACCCAATCTCTGGTGGCTCCACTTGTGCTAGCTATTCACCTGGTATAAACTACGGAAGCAATGGTCTATTTGGAGTAGGTGTATAATGGTGATTCTGCCTAGAAGAATGAAGGGAGCTCCCAACTGAAGAATGGGACTGATGGCTATGCTGATTGGACTGATGGCTATGATGAAAACCTGTCACTAAAACTGATCTATTCCACCTACCTTTGTGTCTATCCACCTCCAGACATTCCATGGTATCTTATATTTGGTATAAAGCTTGAACAAGCCTGGGCTGAGTAGTGATGAGAGTCCTCATCATCTCTGTCTCTACCTCATCCTGATTTCTTTGAGCATCCCTCTATTTTTCTGCCATAATAGGTTCTTGTTCTATACCAAAATCACGCTCGTACTGAGCTCTTCTATGTGTATAGTACCTATGGGTTATATCAAATCTTCCTAGATGCATAGAAATAAAATATATTCACCCCTATAGGCTGGCAAGATGCATGGCTTTGATACCACTGAAAGATCCCTTTCTAGATTTGGAGAAAAGTAAAATTTATAGTTCAAGAACTTTTCAATAATAAATTGCAAGTATGCTCAGATTGGTAAAGTATATCAGGATCTAATATGAAAATCACACTACTCTGAAATTTGTATCAAGTTTAAAATTATCAGAAAGACACCAACTCTGAGCAGGTTATTATTCCTATCATCTATCTAGTGTTACAATGATATTTACTGAGGTGTCATTTGTAATAGAGACTGAATAAACAATGCCTAGATTTTCTTTAATAGTGAATAATCAAAAATTACAGTACTAAAAAATACTACAAGAAATACAATGAAGCCCAAGAAACCAAGAACCTGAAAGTATGTGCAGGTCTGAGTTGTCAATAGAAAAAATGTCTAAAATATGTAAAGCGGCCTAGGATGTGATGGAAACCTCCAACAAATCTTACACCTTTCAATTATTCTGATAGACCAGTCAATGCTGACCAAACCCCAAGAGTATCCACAGATGATACAAAAATGCTTTTACACAAATCAAAGTTTTCCTTTGAAACTGTAGATATAAGAGAAGCCAAGGATCCAACGAAACACTGTACTTTATTCTTCTCCTCAGGGATTGGAGCTTGTCTATGACATAACAAACATATTTAAATCATATTATTGCCTTTCTACAAAAGAAAGCTCACCACTTCCATTTTGCTCTCATAAATAGCACTCTCATTTAAAGAATCATGACTGCATTCACACCATCCACATTCAGCACCACCACCTCTACAATAGGCATTTAGTTCACCCAGTTTTCATCGGCCTTTGACATAATAAGCTAATGAACATAATTATCTCCAACATAATCCCAGACACATTGAGTCTCCAACTCAAGTGAATAGCAATGTTGGGTTTCTTTCCAATGATCAACTACACGAGCTGATTTGTACCTTCTAAATCCCATAAATCCACATATGATACAGATCCACAAGTGTTTTGATGTTGAACAAATAGAACATGTTGATTTCTCGGGCTGCTGTTTGTAGTATCTATAGGCTGGGTAGGAAGAATCTGTCAATTTCAAGATATAGGTAGTGGAAAAAATGATTGCAGACTGGTGTGAGAATCCAACTAATGTTTTGATCAAGCCTCTTGTGATGAGTCATCCACCTCCATCTAAGATCCTTTGTGTCATGGGTATCTCTATTCCCTAGATTTTGTCCTTTCTAGCCCCTGTCTTATTTGCAAGATCTCTGCCTCTATATTTTGTCCTTTCTAGTTGCTTCTTATTTGCAAGATATTAATATAAACCCTGATTTATGCAGATACATAAATTATCAAAATATCAAATTATTCAAGGCACCTGATTTATCGAAGCGAATGACCGTTGAAGCCCCATATCTAATCAATAAGCTTGATTTGAATTTCGTCACGAATCCACTCCTGAAAAGAGCTAGGTTTTCATCCAACTCTTTTCCAATCTGCTAAAGGTTTTCATCCTTAGAGATTTAGCTGAATCCAAATTCAAGCTTTACAATAATGCATCAAAAATTTTACTCAACAAAAAAGATGAAAAATGCTTTGCCCTCAACTTCTTTTAAAGGCTCCAAGGAATCTTCTAGAAGAAGCCAAATTGCAACTAACTCCATCTTCTAGAAGAAACTTATTTCATATTTTATTTATTTTTCCATTTTAATTAAAATTAATTAATTAAAGTCATCCTTTTGAAGTAAATTTAATTTTTGGACAAATTAAATTAATTAAATCATTTTATCATAAATTTGGGGACATTACATAGTCTTACAATAGCTATTGGAATGCAATGTCATATCTCTCCCTCCTATTTAGAAAATTGATACAACAAAGCCTCTTATATGTGGATATGATCAAAATGTATTCTATGATTTTCATAGGGCACCAGGCCACACAATGAATATATTCATCAATTCGTGACATAAGACTAGATAGATGAAAAATTTATTGATCTTAGCACTCTAGTTGAGCCTCCTCAAGTAAAAAAAACATAGGATAAGGCTCTAAAAATTTCTTAGATCCTTTCCCATAACATATTAATAGAAGGTAGGGAGCACATCAGATTTTCACCATGTATATCATGCACACCCTCAACTAGATACATACTAGTCACCTTCAATTGAGTCATATCCTTTGAGCAACATGATTGGTGTATATAATTCCAAAGTTATAACTAGACCTTTGATCTCCTTCTCAGAGCAGGAGATATTTGAGGATTATTCAAATTACTATGCACTCTTTCTTAGAGCCTACATTGATCATCATCTCATTCATAATGTTTTCATAAATAATGGATTCATTGTGAACATGTGTACCATGACATTACTTTATCATTTGGGATATTCAAATCAGGATACCACCTTGATGGACATAGTTATAAATGGATTCAATGGACACATATAGAGTTCATTAGGTGAGTTTGTACTTACTCTATAGGTTGATATAGCACATGTGGCCACACCATTTACTATTATTACCAATATAGGAGTCTTCAACATGTTGTTTGGTTAACCATGGATCTAGAAACTTCATGCATACCTTCTATAGTTCACAAATGTGTGAAATACATTCATGCTAATCAGGTTGTTATAGTTGGTGGAGTTCTATATAAGTTACCACTCCCTACTTTAGAGCCATATCCTAGTCTCCAGTCACTAGTTTCAGCTCCTCCACCAATTAAAATTCTTCTCTAGTTGAGATTCAAATATAGTCAAGGCCTCCCTCGATAGCACAGAGAGTTCATACACTTCCATAGAGGCCTCTCTTAGAGTGACCACTACATCAATGATAGTTTCAGGACTCTAGATAGTTTCCATCTACAATATTTACACCAAAGTTAGTATCATTAATGTCCCTCTACACATAGAGAACATTTTTAGAGAGTTTATTCTACTACCAGATGGGTCCCTAAGAGCCCCATAGTTACATCCACTTCTTAGAGTTACAAAAGGATCCCACAGTTGGTTTCCACTATAGATATTTCAAAGCACTTACAACATACATAGCTTTTAGAGTCATAGTCTCAACCCTTCCATCATGCTTCACAATCATGCATGATCCCTCTCCTTGATACATGAAACCATGATAGGGAATCTCTTATGAGACTCATCGGTTAGTATCATTTCTTCTCAGTCTTTTTTGTACATAATTTTTCAACTTACTTGTACATAGTTTCTTTTCACTTTCTTGTACATAGTTTCCTTATGATTACTTGTACATAACTTATTTCAAAATACCAAAAAATATATATCATGTCAAAATACAAAAATATTAAAATAACTCAAAACACCAAAAACCTTTTCAATTATACACATTTCCATGATTTACATTTCTAATACCATATTAGACATAAATTTTGTTGTTCTATGCTATTGTTTATAAATTTATCTACATTACCATGCTTCACTTGATCTTTTTTGAGTGTGTACAGTGACACCCAAATCCTTGATTTATTCACTCTACCCATTGAGGGGGCATCCTACTTTTACATTTGAGACATCCATCGACACATCTATCCATTGGGGGCATATTATACATGACTACACCATATAAGTTATGTCATTCGTACACCACACACTCTAATTATCATGTTGATGTACATTAATTACTAACTTACATAGATTAATATATTGACACTCACTAGTATATAATACTTATGTATTTTTTAACATCTACCTAGTCTTATACTATATGTTTTGCATACTTGTACTTCTTACTTTAATCAGTTAGATGTGATAGTATTTATAGAATTTACTTGCCTTCCTTTCTTTCTTTGAGTATCTAGATGTGACTACATTTATCAGTACCTATTTTTTTACTTATGTGTGCCTTAGGACATTTACCAATGTCCTTTGCTTGTACTCTTGCATGTGCTTGTGGCCCTCACACCAATATTGTTTGTTTGCAATTGTATGTGTATGTGGGAATTTAAACATGAATTGTATGATTTATTTCCTAGTTTGAATGGCATGTGCCCATGTCCCTTTTTTCTTTTTCCCTTTGCCTCTTTTGTATACTTCTTGCTTCTTGCCTTGCATGCTTGTTTGCTTATGTGCTTCTCAATTGTTTTTAATGCCATGATCCACATCATGTATTATTTTGCCTTCTTGGATGTCATGATGGACATCATGATCCCTCCCTCATTGATAACTAAACAAATTTATATTTTTAGTTCAGTATATTACACATGCTATTACATTATTACATCTATCTAGGCATACCCCTATTAAGATAACAATCTCCAATACAAACTATGTTATATTTTGAGACATTTTTTGGATTATCATTGCTATATCATGTATTTCATATCATAACACACTTATATGGCTCTTTATTTTGAGGGAAGACATTGTAGAGTCTTCATTCCTACTCTCAAAAGAGGGGGCAATAAACATGGTTTTTGTCACAAAGATTAGAGCCCTCTACCCATCAAAAATTATTTTTAAAACAATTAAAATATCAATCAAAATTCAAAACATGTAGAATAGACTAGAAAAATAGTGACAAACACAAAAAATCCATTAGAAACAATAAAGGACAAGAGTACCCCATTTAGACTATAACACCCTATAGCAAAGTGTCCACTTTTTGGTACTCCTATCCAAATAGCTGAAAACCTAGAATTTTTAGAAATAGATAGAAAGGTAAGGTCAATTATAGTTTTTTAGATATAATATATTTTATATTGGGTAATTTTAGTACAAATTTACTTAGATTATATAGATATAGGGGGCATCATGCATGACATGATGGCTTTCGCTTCCAGTTTTAGATTGGGAAATTGGTATAAATTTTAGATCAAAATCTATGTTACAGATACCAATGATTAAGGGCAATGTGCATGGCATATTTGCCTTCTTTTATTTATAGTTCATTATATTACTTAGTTATTCTCAACAACTACATGCCTTATTATATTTGTAAGTGGTTGGAATAATTTTAGAGTGGCTTTCATATAAACTTAGTTATTAGTTTTGGAGTGGCTTTCATACAAGCCTAATCTCCACCTTTTAAAGTGGTTAAGATTGGCCTAGTTATGAGTATACATTAGGCTATCTATGCCATATTTTTATAATATAGAGCATTCATGGGCTTCATGAGCCATCTCATATGAAACATAGTCATATCGATATCAATTCATAGTTTATACTTAGTGGGTAATGATGGAGCCAAAGGACTAGTTATCTTTTGTATTCTTGAGCCACCTACTTGCTTAGAGGGATTGGACACATAGTCCAAAACATCAATTAACACATGCATGATCACATAGATTCATTAGTGGGCAATGATGGAGCTAAAGGGATAACCTTTATATTCTTGAGCCATCCTCAGGAAATTAAGCACTCATCTTTGTTCATGATATTACTCTTGGTACAACACATACCTAATATCACTCAGCATCACTCAACATCACAATAGGTTTTGTATTAGTTTGCATATCTAGTGAGGTGTATTCATTCCTTTCTCTTCCTCTTTATTTTACCTAGACTTTGTATATTCTTATTTTAGATATAGTTTTTCTATTAAGGATTAATCTGTTCCTTGTTTTCTCTTATAGATTTATATTTCATGTTATGCTTTCTCTATGCACACTCAACATCACACATATTCATAAACTTCACCCTTATAAGTAAGTTTAGATACACTTTCTATTTTTCCTTTATCCTAGTATTTCACTTTGTTGCATCACTAAAATAAAAGTGGGGCAAATGTAGTCATATAAAATTTCCAAATTGGTAGTTTGAGTGTGGCTTATGACACCCCATCTATAGGTCCTTTTTTCATGCTCTTGTGACCCTTCTAGACACCTTTTTGCTCATTAATAGTCATCCATAACCTTCTAAATGGTCATTCCACCTCAACTAGATAGTATTCCCTATGGCAATCCTATTCCCCTAGGTCTCGAGCATGTAAGACTAGAGAACCCCATTTAAAATACAACACCAAAAACCAAATTATCCACTTATAAGTGGTCTTATCCATTTTTACTTTGATCCCCAATAGTCATTTCCATCTAGTCTTTATCCTTAATTAGGGTGGCCTGGCATGAATATATTTGACCCATGACCAATTGTTTCCTATAAAATCCCACTCAAAGCTCATTTACAACGGGTAGTGATAAAACTTACAAAACAAGCAAGAATACAAATAAAAGTACTAAGGAAAACTTCCCTATTATTTACACTTAGTCACCCAACATAGATATAAACCTACTCAAATCTTTATACCATGCCCTAACCACCTCAAACACTATTAATTTGGCATTCTGCATCCACATCACACTATTTCACAAAGCACACTAGGTGGGATAACTATATATAGCCTGATTCCTGTTAAAGTATTGATATGTAGGTAGTGTTTTCACATAAGGGGTGTGGATTGCATGTTAAGTACATATTTCACACTAACTCCCCCTTCTTTCTCAAGTGACTCAGCTATCATTTTATTAAGTATGATGGAGGGTTAGGCTTTGAAGACAAAATCAGATCCACAATGAGTTTCATCAATAACCAACACTTAATTTTTCATAAGAATGCTCAAAAAGGCATAGTGAAACTACCCAAAAAGTTTCAAGTCTCTATGGTTAGTTTGGACAATAGTGGCAAGAATGGATAACAATTACCAAACACCAAAGCATCTACTTTTTAGCACTCCTATCCTTTTACCCAACAAAAGCTAGATTTAGGTCTACAACACCTTATTAGTCTTGCACAACCATTTTGAACCTCTATATCATCCATCTCAATCTATTTTTTAGCTGTTATATTTCTTGTTATTTATTACTAATTTTAAAAAGGTGAAATAGATAAAGAGTTGCACAAATTAGGACTGTATTTATTGTTATCTTTTATAATGATTTATTAATCTAGACCCTTAACTAAAATAAATTATTCATAGATGTGTTTATTCTCTTGTATTATAATGTGAAAGTTGCTACACATGAGATCCATTTAGATGGTAAAAAATTGTAGAGTTTTAGACAAACCCCACTTGCCACTAAAATATTATTGATGTGAAGTGTGTCCCAAGGTCCATGTTGTTGTATTGTCACTTGAGAGAAGGAGGGAGGTATAAACCTACTATAAAATGTGCTTTTTTTTTGATGAACACTTAATTCCTCTCAATTTCATGTATAAATATAGAATTTAACAATATCATGTAACATTGTTAGTTTATGGTTTAGGATGATTACTTAGTTATTTTGTCTTTGTCTTAGATTGCTTGGTCTTGTTTTGAGTAAAAAATTATTTGTTAAAAAAATCCATAACCAAAAACATTGTACACCAAATTTCATGAATAGGGAGGTGTTATGTTGTCCAAGTGAAAATTATTTTTTTCCTTATTCAAGTTTGTCATCTAAAAGCATTATGTCATATCATCCATTTTGGTGCAGTTATGCTACCCATCTGAGTGTAGACCATATGCCAAATTTTCTCAAATCCATTTATAGTTTAAATTTGAAATTGCACTTTTATAAGTTCATAATGTTGATGTGTTAAGTGTGTTTTCCATTTACACTAGACTTGAGGGAACTTAGGTTCAATTTTCAATTTAGATTGAGAGCCATTTATAGACTCATTATTTTTTCATTGCTGAACTTAAATCTTCTTGTGTATTGCTTGCACTCTAAGTTAAAAAACATAATTTTATACTACCTTTCCTATTACCATTTTTGTTGTGCCATGGTGAATCAAGCCTTGAGTTCATTTAATACAACACTTTTCCTTAGAAAATTTTCAAACTTTGTGTGTGAGTATCATTTGAGTTGAGAAGAGTACTATTGTACTACCCAAAAACTTGTCAAACCATTTTGCCTTAAGTCTTGAAGTAAACATTTGTCACACCTTTTGAGAATTTTAATGTTGTTACATTACTAAAATTATTTCATAGACTTATTTACATAAATTCCATTTTTTCTAAAATCAAACCAATTCGAGTGTACTCTGTGAGTCTTTGTCTAGTGTGTTGTTCCCAAAATTTGTCACTCCTTTTTGGGATAACATATGAAATATTTTGGTCTTTCAAGCCCAAAATTCTCTTTTATATTCTCAAAAATTGTTCTGAGATTTCAATTTCTTTATTTTCCAAACTTTTTAGCTAAGGGACTCTATAGATATATTTCTATGGACTCTGTGGGCTTAAAACTATGGACTCTGTAGGCTTGGCTCTACAGACTCATATCTATGAACTCTATAAGAAGAAATTGCCAAGAATGGTGATGAGCCCGAAGATGTCAAATATGTGGTAATGAAATAACCATTGATCTCTATAGTGTCTCTCAGAGTCAAGCAGAAGCTACCAAGTGTCATCTGTCAAACCCCATTATACTTTGTTTCTAAAATCTATGGCAGTTACCACATGTCCCTAATAAAGCTTGGCAAAAGCCACCACATGTCAACATTCATAGTTCCTTCCTTTGGTTTCATTCATCGTTCATGAGAATCCAAATGAACCCTAAATGTTTCTATAGTGTTTCTAAAGCTCAACATAAGCTGCCATGTGTCATCTTTGGCATGACTCTCAAAAGACACCCAAAACGTGCCATGTGTCCCATTATAACTCAACAGAGCATGACAAGTGTTTGCATCCACATTTCAAGTTTCTTATAAGTTTTAAAGTAATCAGAGCATGACAAGTGTTTGCATCTGAAGCTTCTCTTAGAGTGTAGTAGAAGCTGCCAAGTGTCATATGTCGAGACCCATTATAATTTGTTTCTAAAAAGCAACAAAAGCTGCCACGTGTCCCTAGTGAGGCTCAGTAGAAGCCGCGACATGTAAACATCTATAGTTTCTTCCTTTGGTTTCATTATTGAGTAAGGACTGTGGTGGGCCCATAGTGAGTTGCTAAAGTAAACAAAAGCCTACATATGTCATTTTCTATGGGACTCTCAAAGGACATCTAAAGCTTTTATAAGTTAAGCAGATGCTGCCAAGTGTCCTCACCTATTTTGCAGCAGAATGTGCCATGTGTCAATTGTTAAGATCAATGGAAAGTGGCCAAAGTAAGTAGGCAAGACATAAAGGAATCAAAACTTGAAGGCCACCTAAACTGATGAAATAGTGAACCAATGATGTCCCTATGGACATCAAATTCAAGACCATGGAATATTTGTTGATTTTTAAAAGTGGCATAGAACCTAAAAACAAAATCAGTGAATAGCTGAAGAAGGAGCTCAAATTTTAATAGGGAAGAGGGAAAGATCAAAAATATTTGTGTATGAGTTATTCCAGTAGGTGGAACAGTCCACCAAGCAGATATTTTGGCTTGAAAAATTGAAGGTGTGACCTATTTGTCTCCCTTGGAGTAAAGGCGAGGTGGATAGCTACGTAGATATTAGGTGACATACCAGATGACTCAAGCCCAGGAAAAGACATTTGAGATGAATTGACATGCCACAGTTAAGGCAGCTGCCCTGTTCCAGTATGGCCCCTTGACAAAATTAGAAATGCATTTAAGGCATTGAATGCAACATGGGTCATTCCATAGAATGAAGCATCAGGCCTTTCTTGGCTACTATATAATGTAATCTCTTATTTTATGTAGGGGAGATCTCTCTAATATAGAAGTGAAACTCTAATAAAATTGAGAGGTGATTACTAAGACTTTGAGCTTAGATTGTTAATCATATTTCTTTGTTTGAATGAGAAAGCAAGTTACTTTCAGACTTTGTACTATTATAGCTTGTGTCATTTTAGGAGATTCTTCTTATGTCTATCTTATGAATGTGTTCTTGTCTAATTAATGAAATAAGCAGAACTTGTGGAAGTAATCAAGAAGGTGTCCTGAAGCCAATTGTGGGAAGACTTTGTGTTGTCTACAATTGCCTTTAGTGTGTTTATCTATTTTCTATTTTTGTGTAAAAGACCTTGGGACAACTTTGCACCCTCATTGTCCTTCGTATTTCACTCTTGGGCAGTGGAGGTGGAGACTTTGCACTACACTTCACTCTGCTAGTTACTACATCCCTTTGTTACCTATTACTTGTCACTACCTAAAAGAACTCTTGCTGTTTGCTGCAAGACCACTTCTGAAAGAAGAGAAGTGCCTTCAGTGTTTACACTAGGTTTTCTCCTTTGTTTGTGAACATTATCTCGAAAAAGAGAGAGATGGATGGTGTTACCCTTCCCCTGAGTGTTATTCTCTACACACACACACACACACACACACACACACATATAGCTCTTCATATTTATAGGGAACCTCTCCTTGATGAGAGGAGAGATTTGTCCCCTTTTGATGTGGTAAACCTGCACACTAGGCTGACCAATCTTCCTTGTTGTGGTTGATCAGACCTATTTTGCTCATCAGTAAGCTGGTGACAAAATATTCACCCAATAATTTTTTGGTGACTCTGCTAGGGAAGAACACACAATTTGAAGCCTCAAGCCTTAAGCTAAAGTAGGGCTAGTTCTTTTCTATTTTTGTTATACAATCTGGCAACTACACGTTATACTAAAAGCTAGAGATCTAAAAGTATTGTTGGCCCTGTATTTGAGTTAGTATAATAGAGCAATTTTTATCTATTTCCTTCACCATCTTGCCTCCAATGATCTAGAAGTCTTCCTTCTGTCAACATCAAGTCACCAATACAAGGCAAAGCTTCTTTTTCCTTTATTAGTAGAACTTTGCCTATAAATACTACACCCAGATTTCTTATCCCCACTTTCTATAATCCAATCATGGTAGTTCAAGGCCCCTGGGGTAACTCTTTTGGCCCACTCAATCTAACTCCACCTCTTCATGAGCTTTCACATAGTTTAAGGAAGAATTTCCCCAAATTCTTTGGTGATGGAAGAGTTCATCCTAATGAACATATTGTTGCCTTCAGCATAGTCTATGGTGTGATAGGTGTGGAGTATGAGGACGTACTAGTCATGCTATTTGTGAAAACATTGCAAGGTGTTGTTATAGACTAGTTCTATCATCTGTAGGATCGGTCAGTGACTGACTAGAACACCCTCATAGCCAAATTTGAAGCCAAGTTCAAGCTTAAAAAAGATGTACATGCCTTGATAGCCAGCTCACACAGATGAAGAAGGAATCTCATGAACCTATTAGGGATTTTATAGCAAAGTTTGACAAGCTAAGGAATAGAATTCTTGCAATTGCCTAGTCAACACCTAAAAACCTCAAATGCTTCTTCATCAACTCACAGCTACCTAAAGTGAGTTTTTTGCTAAGATGTGCTGGTCATGTAGACCTTACTGCTGCTCAAGACTTGGATACTAAGGTAGAAGATGACCTTATCTTGGATGGAAAGATAAGGAGAGATCCAAATAGAGGTAAACCCTCTTCATCTTTAGAATACTCACCTACAGGCACCACTGATCAAATGGTGCAAAAGTTAGTAAATAAACTACTAGCCTTGAAAAGACAAGTGGCCCAAGGGATGTCATCTGCTCCTTCATATAGAGATTTACCAAGGAGGACATTCCCTAATCAAGAATACCAAAGCAATGCTATTAGGAATCAAGGACAACTAAACCATCTTCCTCCCACTCAGAGGAATAACATTGCTATTGAAGCACCCCCAACCAATTCAATAGTTGGATATCTTAAAGCTGAATTAGATTTATCATTCCAGCCTGAGTTAAATCCTAAAGATGACACTAATCTCTTCACTGAGGAAGAAGAAAAATTAGCTGGCGACTCCAACATTGATTTCTTGAATTATCAAGATGAACTTAGAAGTGAAGGTAAAGTAGTTGAGGGATCATAAGTTGTGTTCACCCAGTCCAAAAATCAATTAGCCTAACAAGCTGATAAAGAAAAGATAGAGGAGCAACCTCAGCTAGCAATTTCAATTGCTAAGTAGGGAACCACTCTACCTTTCTAGCCAAAAGACCCAGTGATTACAAGAAAGGTAAGTACACCAAACATCCCTATGCCCTCTACTTCAAATTCATAGTCCAGTCCTTCCCCCTCTCAAAAATCAAAAGGATGAACTTCCATCCTCTATTCCTAGTTCATTTCAAACATTTAACATAATTGACCATATAAAGAAAACCAAAATTCAAATGTCTAAATTTGAATTCTTTCAGTCTAACCAGAGTAATTAGATAATTTAGTTTAATGTGTGAAGAACAAAAATGTCCCTGTAAGATAATCAATTCCCAAGGTAGCTCATGATTCCTCCAAGAATAACCTTGTCATTACTCCCCCCGCTGCTCCCAGTAGGATTAAACCTTTCTATGTCTTGTTGTTGATAAAAAGACATTAGCTAAGCAATTGTATCATTGATTATAGAGCTTTAGATAATGTCATGCCTATTAAAGTAGCTGAATCCCTTGACCTCACACTGAAAAAGACATTTGGGAGATGTTTCTTCATGGAGAACAAACAAGCATCACTACTGAGACAAATCAAAGATGCCCAATTTGCATTTGCAGCATTCCCAGACAAGAGAATCAAGATGACAATCTTGGTGGCTGACGTCCCAGCCTCATATGGCATTCTTCTTGGATAAATTTTTTTCAAGGATGTTGGTGGTGAGTTAAGTATGGACATGTCTGAGGCAACAATCCCTATAAAAGGCATCATGAAGAGGTTGCTCCTTGAAAAAGAGGAAAAATATGTTGTCACTCAGACATTAGTGACTAAAGCTCAAATTCTATTTGAGTCTTCAGGCAGGGGTAATTATTTTCTATCTATTGAGGATCTTTATGTTTCAACAGATGAAAGTCCTATAGCTAGAAATCCAAAAATTGATTCAAACAAGACAGTAGGAGAATTGGTAGGGTGTAGTATAGATGAAAAAGGATCTTCCCTCTCTAATAAATAAAATTTGATAGAAGATCAGCTTCAGATGATGTTTAGATCCTGGAATTTGATGGCAACAAGTCTTCTATCGGTGTTGGAGCCGAGACTATGTTAATATCTCCTCAAGGAGATATTTTTCCTTCATCATATGAGTTGCAGTTCAACAATACTAACAACACTACTGAATATGAATCTCTTCTACTTGGATTAAAGGCTGCTCAAGACAGAGGTGTCAAACTCCTTCATGCCAAAGGAGATGCTGAGTTGATGGTTTGTCAGGAGTTTGATGCTTACAATCAAATCATGTGTTAGAATAAACTAGAAGAGCAATAAGCTATAATAGTGGACCATACTGCTACATGCTAAAGTCAAGAAAAATAACTTTTAACTAAGAGAGCAAAGATTTACGATTTTCAGATTAGAGACCATGCTTTGCCATGGGGCAAGAAGAGAGAACCAAAAGGAGTGCATAGAAAATGTGATTCCTAGTGGAGACTTCCATTCACCCATCATTGATTTTGGGGAGAAAATGGTTTCTTACTAGTTTATCAGGATGGAACACCATTTTCACTATCTCACAGTGGGCTACATCTGAAGTGCTTCAATTCTTGAAGCATTAGATAAGATCATCTCTACATATGTATATTTGTATAGTCTTTAGTTCTATTTTATGCTTTTCATTTTCATTTTTGTTGCCTTTATTTTTGGGTAGCATGACTCCATAGCCTAATGGCATACTTCAAGGCATTGGAGATTTTGGGTTCTACTCCCCTCAGCTACTTCAAAATTTCAACTGAAGGGAGTTTCACAATTGGAGCCAGCTGTTGTTCCCAAAATTTGTCACTCCTTTTTGGGACATCACATGAACTATTTTGGTCTTTCAAGCCCAAAATTCTCTTTTCCATTCTCAAAAATTGTTCTAAGCCTTCAATTTATTTATTTTCTAAACTTTTTAGCTAAGGGACTCTGCAGATACATTTATATGGATTCCACGGGCTTAAAACTACAGACTTTGTAGGCTTGGCTCTATGGACTCATATCTATGGACACTATAGGAAGAAATTGCCAAGAATGGTGATGGGCCCAAAGATGTCAAATACATCGTAATGAAATAACCATTGATCTCTATAGTGTCTCTCAGAGTCAAGTGGAAGCTACCAAGTGTCATCTATCGAGCCCCATTATACTTTGTTTCTAAAAGATGTAAAAGTTACCACATGTACCTGATAAAGCTCAGTGGAAACCACCACATATCAACGTCCACAATTTCTTCCTTTGGTTTTGTTTTCATCTGTGAGAATCCAAATGAGTCCCAAATGTTTTTATAGTGTTTTTAAAGCTCAGCAGAAGCTGCAATGTGTCATCTTTCGCATGACTCTCAAAAGACACTCAGAACGTGCCATATGTCCCGTTATAACTCAACGGAGTGCAACAAGTGTCTGCATCCATGTTTCAAGTTTATTATAAGTTTCAAAGTAGGTAGAGTATGACAAGTGTTTGCATTCAAAGCTTCTCTTAGAGTGCAGTGGAAGTTGCCAAGTGTCATCTATCGAGACCCATTATAATTTGTTTCTAAAAAGTAGTAGAAGCTACCATGTGTCCCTAGTGAGGCTCAGTGGAAGCTGCCATGTGTCAACATCCACAGTTTCTTCCTTTGGTTTTGTTATTGAGTAAAGACTGTGGTGGGCCCCTAGTGAGTTACTAAAGTAAATAGAAGCTACCATGTGTCATCTCCTGTGGGACTCTCAAAGGACATCTAAAGCTTCTATAAGCTAAGCAGATGCTACCAAGTGTCCTCACCTATTTCATAGTAGAATGTGCCACGTCAATTATTAAGATCAGAAAAAAGTGGCAAAAGTAAGTGGGCAAGACACAAAGGAATTAGAACCTGAAGGCCACTTAAACTGATGAAATAGTGAACCAATGACGTCCCCATGGATGTTAAATTCAAGACCATGGAATATCTATTGATTTTCAAAAGTGGCATAGAACTTGAAAACAAACTCAGTGACCAGCTGAAGAAGGAACTCAAATTGCAATAGGGAAGAGGGAAAGATCATAAATATCTATGGAGGAGTTAGTTCAGTAGGTGGAATAGTCTACTAAGTAGATATTTTGGCTTGAAAACATTGAAGGCATAGCCTATTTGTCTCCCTTAGAGTAATGGTGAGGTGGATAGATATGTAGATATTAGGTGACATACCAAATGACTTAAGCCCAAGAGAAGACATTTGAGATGAATTGACATGCCACGTTAAGGCAGCTGCCCTATTCCAGTATGGTCCCTTGACAAAACTAAAATTGCATTCAAGTCATTGAATTCAGCATGGGTCGTTCCATGGAATGAAGTGTTAGGCCTTTCTTGGATACTATATAATGTAATCTCTTATTTTGTGCAAGGGAGATCTCTCTAATATAGAAGCAAAACTTTGCTAAAATTGAAAGGCGATTAGTAAGACTTTGAGCTCAGAGTGTTAATCATATTTCTTTGTTTGAATGAGAAAGCAAGTTACTTTCAAACTTTTTGCTATTATAGCTTGTGTCATTTTAAGAGATTGTTCTTATGTCTGTCTTATGAATGCATTCTTGTCCAATTAATTAAATAAGTAGAACTTGTGGAAGTAATCAGGAAGGTGTCCTGAAGCCAATTATAAGAAGACTTTGTGCTATCTACAATTGCCTTTAGTGTGTTTGTCTATTTTTTGTTTCTATGTAAAAGACATTGAGATGACTTTGCACCCTCATTGTCCTTCGTATTTCACTCTTAGGCAGTGGAGGTGGAGACTTTGTGCTACACTTCACTCTGCTAGTTACTACGTCCCTTTGTTACCTGTTACTTGTCACTACTTGAAAGAACTCCTACTGTTTGCTACAAGACCACTTTTGAAAGAAGAGAAGTGCCTTCAGTGTTTACACCAGGATTTTATCCTTTGTTTGTGAACATCATCTCTAAAAAAGAGAGATGGATGGTGTTACCCTACCCCTGAGTGTTATTTTATGCACACACACACACACACACACACACACACACACACACACACACACACACACACACACACACACATAGCTCTTCATATTTATAGGGAACCTCCCCTTGATGAGAGGAGAGATTTTTCCCCTTTTGATGTGGTAAACCTACATACTAGACTGACCAATCTTCCTTGCTATGGTTGATTAGACCTATTTTTCTCATCAGTAACCTAGTGACAAAATATTCACCCAACATAGTGTAGTTATGCCATTTACTTTTGTTTACCTATTAGTCAAAAGAGTCTAGCTTGTGCCATTATTTGAGAGAAAACAATCTATTTCCAAGTGCCTTTTGTTTCATACCTCATACCCACTGATAAATTTTATGTTCAAGAATTAAATTCCCAATTTTTGTTAAAAGTGTTTCCAACTTGTTAGATTAAATATCTCACTTTGCTTTTAAAGTCTAGATTTTAACGTCGTGTTTGGCCAAAATTTCTGGCATGTACTTTTGTTTGAGCCTCAATTTTGATGCCCTGTTTGGAAAAAATGCCTAGCAAACTTTGTTTTTCCTATATTAGACTCATTTGAAACACTTTGATCTTAGAATTTGGCATTTTAATTTTTGATCCATCTACTTGACCTTTTTGTGTGAGATGTTTAACATTAGACATTAGCTTGTTTTATCACAAGTCTTTGCATAAACCTTGTTGTATATACATTTCCATTCTTTTGACTAAGTTAGACTAAGTTTGAACCTTGTGACATTGCTTTTTTAAAGTTTGTATATCTCTATTCCTTATTGGTAGTAAAGCATTTACTATAGATCCCAACATGTCTTCCTACACTTGTAATGGTGTCATGTACAATCCATGGCATATTAATGTAGTTTTACAATAACAAATGGTTCAAGACCCCTATGTATAGGCTGTTGTTTATGAGATGGATCCTTATCCATCTTATAACACTCAAACAAGAGCACAAAACTAAGACCCATTGGCTCACTATTTGGTTAACACACCTCCATACTCAGAACAAGATCAAGAACAAATAGAGCAATACTTAGTTATGGCACCTTCAATTAAAGAATAATTTCCTCAAAAATTGTACTATGTTACTATGCCATCAATGTATGATCCTTACCTTTTTGATCATCACTTATTGGAAAACAAAGACAAGATTTTGGTCATATCTATAGAAGTAGGGGCTAAGTTTCTAACATACTTCCCCCATGATAATTTGTCAAGTTTAGTACAAATGCCTCACAATGTACTTTATAGTCAAAACAATGAACATGCTTGTTCTAGCAACCCTATAGATTTAGTCCTAATGACATATCAAGACCCTAGTATACTTTTCAAAGGAAAAGGCCTAATAGAGGATCAATTTATACATATGTAGATAGCATACCAAACTTATTTGAACCTAGCACATACTTTTAATGATATGACCATGTCAAACAAGCCTCTTATTGATTTAGCTCCTTTAACAAGAGTTTTAGTAGAATTGAATAGTCAAGAAAATTAGGGTTTAAACCCATTTACAAAAAACACTTCAGTTGACAACATGTTTCATATCCCAACCATCTAGGAAGTGTCTTTTGCTTCTACACAAAACATTGAGAAAATAATAATGGATAATGCATAAGTAATGCCCAATCTAAATCAAAGTGGTGTAAATATACAAACAAATAATTCATAAATAAATGTGCCTTTAAATAGAACCATTAGTGTTTCTCAAAATCAAAGAGTAGGATTTCCTACATTCTATTCTCAAATATATACCACTAATCCTCAACCAACTAGTTCTTTAATCACTCAACCAAAAAGATTAGGTAGTCAGCCAATAACTAGTGTTGTGCCACAATAAAATGTGATGAATCTTACTCCTCCCCAATAGGAAATGAGTAATATTTCATAACATAAAGCATCAAATAACATACCAATGCATTAGTGGTAGAACATATTACCACCTCAACAGGGGGAAACCAATAATCCACCTCACCAGGTAGTAGTGAACATACCTCTTTCCTCATAAAATAATATACCAATTTAAAATTAAATAATGTCTAACCAATAATGAGTAAATATTGGTCAGCAACAGGTGCCAAATCTCTTAGACATGTCTACTTACCAATAGGGATTCCTTCAATAAAAATTTTCTAATGTTCCTCAAGTACCTATTAGTCAACATTTGCCTTTTGTATAAAACATGCCATAAGTTAGAGACAGGGTCTTAGTTCACAAGTCTACCCTCAACAACAAGGTTTGATTAGTCAAAAGTATGTCACTAATCAACCTCAATAGGCACAATACAACCATATCCCTCCATCCTAACCTCAAAATCCAAAAAATCAAGCCTACATACCTAACCCCAACCTGAATATCATGTAACTGTAAGGGAAATTTCAATAATTTCCAAATAATCCACATATGCATATTCTTGACCTATTCCCCAACCAGATGAACATTCCAAAACAAACTATACCTCCATTATATCCTGGTCAAAGTAGTCTACTTGTGACCACCCAACCTCCAACTCAAACCAATGTCACTTCTAATTTCCTAACCTAGGCGTTACAATAGGTGAAGGATGCCATTGTTGTCATCCAAGTTGGGAAACAAAACAAAAATTTTAAGTTGGATGACATGTGTTCTTACCATTTAAACATGGATTACTTGTAGATAAAATTTCCTCTAGGTTATGAACCATAAAAATTTGACAAATACATGGGGAAAGGTAACCCCAAATCATATTTGATAGAGTTATTTGGTACATGCCAGCTAGTGGCATATAGTGACATATACCTATTAATATTATTCCTAAGGAGTTTGGAAGGATAAGCCTTAGAGTGGTTTTTAAAGTTTCCCAAGAATTTAGTATTAGATTTTAATGATCTTTGTGACACATTTGTGCAACACTTCTCATATAATATCGAGCATGAGATTTCATTGGTCGACTTAACATAAGCTAATCAAAAGGCCAATGAAAGTTTTATAAGTTCTCTACATTAATGTAGAGCCCTTATAAGCTAATTCACCCACAGTTTACCAAAAAATTGCATAGTGAGATATCCTATCATTTAGAACTATAGTGTGCACACACTTTTAAAGAGATCATTGAAAATTTTTTGCTGATAGAGTGAGCCATTATTAATAAATAGATCATCAATCATACTTCATCAAATCAAAATCAAATTACCAATAAAGGAAATGGCTAGAACCAAAATCATAACCAAGTCCCAATGCAAGCATCATAATTGGCACATGCCAATAACTATGAAAAAACCAAGCCATTTATTTGAAATAAAAATGTTGTGGTGAATGGACTAACTGAGTTGTGACATGTACAAATAATGCAAACACCATCTACTCAGTCTATGTAGTATATACAAATTAATCCTAAACCACAAATTTTTTAGCAAATATAGCAAGCGTAATAGCCTAGGCCTATGTAAAAAATACAATAACCTTTACCATTATAAACCCCTCATCCAAGGAGAATAGTTCTTATTAATGATATTTTTAGTGACCTTGGAGAACCTATTAAATCTATGTTTTCCAAGTTCACTATTGTTAACCTAATTAGTTGGCCTATATCAAAACATTATCCTAAGGGAGTTCCTTATCTTGATTGGTACTGACAAGGTGAATTATGTGAATATCATTAGTTTAAAAAACATAATTTTTGATGTTGTGTGAAAATCAAACATTTGATTCAAAATATGCTAGATAATGAGGAGATAAAAATGGATGTTGGTGCTTCCACTTCCAATCAGAACCTTGGAATCTATCAAAACCCCTTTCCCCAACATAATAACCAACTATAATAGCAATAGCAATAACAATACCAATAACAATAAAAAAATGGCTAGTGAAACATCAATAATAATAGTAGTATCAATAACCAAGGTCAAACCAATAAAATCAATTAAATCAATAGTAACAAAACTAACAACGTCAACTTAATGGATGGGACCAAGTCAAAATAATAATAACCAATAGACTTACCATGTAGTTACACATGACTACAATAGGGTTTTAGGCCATATTGTAGGAGGTCACATTTCCACCATCTTTATCAATCCATGACTGAATATTGATCAATCAAAACTTTTGATAAACAATGCCAATCAACTAACTCACACTGATAATCCTTCCTCGACTTGGGTCCACATACAAGCGTACCAACAATTAGGGATTACTAATTTTGGAGCCTATTTTGATAACTCATCCTTACCTTGTGACCACACATAAGTGTACTAGAAACTGAGGCTTGTCCTATCTAGTTCCCCACCACTACCATCATTTATTAGTAACCATGGTCCTATATCCCAACTTGATTATGTAATCACAACTCAATAGTCAAAGATTACCATCCTAAGCTCACATGCATTTACCACTTCACCCATCATCCAACTAGTCTTTCTACCTTGGAATTGTAGACATCTAATTCCTAACACCATTTGTGTTGAAATCATAAATCTTAATCTAATTGCACTCAAATGCACATTTTAGGTCAAAATCCGTAAAATGCCCTAAATGGTTCAAACTTGTCACTTACAAGTGCCAGTTTAGGTCAAAGTATCCCTAAATAGGTCAATGCATTTTATGGGCAAGCTAACTTTAAACTAATCATTTCGAGTTAAAATTACAATTTCACCATTTAGTGCTCTGGATCACTCTTTTCTTCTAATTCATTGGTACAGGTCACATACCTTTGTTATTTAGTGTTGGAAACATCCTAAATGGGAATATAGATCCAACACATCTAACATCACCTTCCAGTTTCTCTTCAGTCAAATTATAACCTAATACTATGATTTTCTAACCATTTTGATTAATTGAGGACCAATTTTCAAATAATTGCACAAATGTTGATTAACTTTGTTTAAGGATAATTAATCCAAATCAAGAGTTTAAGTGGATTTTCCATGAGAGTTGTTGAATATTTATTTTTGAAAATTGATTCCTATTAACTGCATCATTAGGTGACATCATTTCTTGAGAAGACATTCCTAGGATATAAATGCCATAACTATTAGGATTATGGGTCACCCATGCCTAGTTAATGCCTCCCATGCCTCTTCAATACCCCTTCTTTTAAGGTCATGATGAAGATAATTATAGATTTAATTCCAAAT
Organism: Torreya grandis; assembly: GCA_037957365.1. Classification (NCBI taxonomy): domain Eukaryota; kingdom Viridiplantae; phylum Streptophyta; class Pinopsida; order Cupressales; family Taxaceae; genus Torreya; species Torreya grandis. The sequence continues at coordinate 2,257,210 of JARHVA010002046.1, forward strand.
ATTAAGATTATCCATTGCTACACATCTCAATCTTGATATGGATGGTCATGGTTGATCTTGACCAATCTCAAAAATATATAAATAGAGAGGCCATGGAAATGAATTTTAAGCTTGATTTATGCAAAGTTATTATGCAGAATTGTCTCTATGATCCTTTGCAATAGACCATTTATTTTGTTTGCAAGCTTTATTGATAGGCTATTTTAGTGATTTGAAATCATGAGTCTAGGTTTTATGAAGTGTTTTTGAGACATTGGAGGAGTTTGCCACCTTTGTTAACAAAGAAAAGGATTCTTGATCAAGGGAGAACATGATTTTGAGTCACATGGGTATGGTGAATCTATTTGGAAAGGTAATATGATGTTTTCTTTATTTTATTTATTTCTTGTTATCCTTTGTAATTCCCATAGGAATAGATAGGCTTAGTTAGTTAGTTCTTTATGTATTTTTTATTATTTATGAACTAATGTTTAACTAACTTGCTTTGTAATCCTCTCTACATTTTGGCATGCTCGGTGGGACCAGATGCATCCCACACATGAAGAAGATCATTTTAAAACTTTATAATATTCATTTGGACCATTAAAACTCTTATAAATTGATTTTTTAACTTTATTTTTCCATTTTTGTTTGCCATGGATTTATACAGTAACCAACATCGGCTAGTAAAACTGACATTGATTGGATAGATTGAATGACATTGATTAGTAAAATCGATGTTAGTTAGATAACCATCATTAGTTAGAAAATGTAATCATCGTCAGTTTTATAATCGACGTCGATCACTGTGTTTTTCTTAAAACACAAACCCAAGAGCTCTTTTTCTAAATTTCATTATTTCAAACCCAAAAGAGATTCAAGGCTAAAAGACATGCTAATGTTTTTGTTGTAGGATCAAGCTTGACATTTACTAAAAACATGTTTTAGAACACCTTTTGCATGTTTACAAATAAATTAGGAACCTTGTTTTGGTGTTTAACAAAAAATTTAGATGTTTATGGTAAATGTTTTCAAAGTTACAACTAAGATCAAGGGGTCAAATGAACACAACCTCATTTTCCATTTAAGCTTAAAAATGAACTCACTTTTCCAAATTTTTTGTGTTTACTTAGTTGTTTAAGTTAAATATTTGTTTGATAAAAAGAGGGGTGCCACATGTATGCTCTTCCATTTGTCCCCTTTAAAGAACCCTTGGAATCAAAAGTGCCATTCCTATTGCAAGTAGTCTAGTTTAAGGCTTAGAAATTTTTGTCTAAAACACCCCGCAAAAACACATTATAGTTTGGGTGATTTTGAAAATGAACCTAAAGTCTTTCTATTTTATGCTTTCTTTATTTTTATGCAAACATGGCTAGGGAGGGGGATGTCATTACCCCCATGAGTTCTTTAGGGAATCTTTGACTTGGGGTTTCATCCCTCAACATTGACTTCATTTGGCTCCTAATTGGAGTTGCACATGGGATGTATCTATATTTGGACATCACACTACACTGAGTGAACAACAAGATGTAGTGGTTGTAAAAAGGACTAGACCTTTTTTACAACTAGCCAATGCCATGATCACCCAATTTTTATGCTTGTATTTTGTATAATTTGATGTCAAAGTAATTGTGCAATTGATTCCCCTAGAATGATTGAAAACTAATTAGTTTTAGTCAACCCCATTTTACTATACCCTTGCTACGATTTGGATGATTATACTTAGTGTATTTTGATCATTATTTACTTGGTATGCTTTGAGGTTAAAACTTGTTTGTTTGTTCATAAGCCACGTCAAAATCATGTATTTGAGTTAAGAAGGGTAGCATTATACTTCCTAAATCATGTCAAATCTTTTTTTTCTTTTAGTCTTTGAAACATAACAATTGATCACATCATTCGAGCATGCTTACGCCATTAGGCTGCTCAATTTATTTCAAGAACTTGTTTACCATTATATCAAAAACTATTTGTTTCAAACCATGTCTTGTATACCATTTGGACCTTGTTTATGCATCGTTATGCTGTCCACTCTTGTCTAGCTTGTTTGGTCCAATCCTAGTCTTCAACATTACATTTAACCTTGTCAAGTTTGGATCCAAACATTGATTGATTTCTATTTAGGCCTCGATTTATGGGATTGGTAAATAGATCTTTTTTTTTTGGGTTGCATAGTTTAGTTAAATGATTACCCAATTTTGAACACTATTGATTTTTTGTTTGTTTAAGTGCCTATCCTCATCATTTTTTGTGACTTTGTTTGGAAAAACACAACCTTTCTTCAAAAACCTTTGATGTTAGACATTTGACATTAGGTTTTTTTATGCCTAATCTTGGCACAAACTACTTTTGAGATGCAGATTCACCCTTTTAACCAAGGTTGAACCTTTTGTCTTTTGAACATTGCTTTTCAGAGTTTGTAGAACTTTAATTCTTTCTATTTTCAGAGCTTTCTTCATTAAATGTAGATATGTCTAGCTACACTTATGGTGCAGTCATGGATAATCCAACTTATGATAGAATGACCATAGAAAATGACTTTTATGACTTTATTCAATACCCCTATGGTGACAATATGGTTTGTGAGATTGATTTATATCCACCTCACAAAAATTAGTCATGGGAATATAGGAAAGATCTAACTTATGATCCAACTCACAATTAGAATGATTGGGTTTATCAAGAAGACTTGGATGCTTTGGATTTTGTAAGTAATCAAACTCCACAACATACCAAAATCACCATTTTAGGACCTCCTCCTTTAGTTTGCATGAGCACCCAAACTAATAAGCATCTAGTTATTACCATTTTAGGACCTCCTCCTTTGATTTGTATGAGCAACCAAACTAAGAAGCATTTAGTCATTACCATTTTAGGACCTCCTCCTTTGGTTTGCATAAGCAACCAAACTAAGAAGCATCTAGTTGTTACCATTATTGGCCCATCACCAGCTTTTGATGAACCTATTATTAAAGAAACTCCATTTGATGAACCTATTATTTTTTATCCTTTTTTAATAGTTTAATCTTTAGAGAGTCTATTATTGAACCACAAACCATTGTTCCCACTAAAACAAATACTCTGCACTTTAGAAAATTTGTGTTGATCTTCAAGCCTAAACAAGAACCATTACCTCTTCAAAAGCCGTATTATGAGGATCAAAATGTGTTCAAAATTGATCTTTTGTAACTAGTGGTGAACCAAAAGTAACATGTTATTGTTGAAACACCCATTTGTGATAAGATAAACTATGATAAGTTACCTATTCATATGTTACCTATTTTTAAAAAGCCTCATCTCCTTGATAAGCCAGTCTTAATAGAGTTATCTCTTGATATTTTCCCACTCATTGAGGAGTCTCACTTTGATAGACATGATTTTGTAGAGATATCCCTTGAGTGGTTCCCTCTTTTTAAGAGGATTCACTTAGACAAGTCAGTCTATGTTGAACCCTTCCAAGATGAATTAGTTTTAGTTAAGCCCATTATGCCATCAAAGGCCATTACTTGTCAAAAATTTAGCATTCAATAGAACATTACCAAAAAAACCATACCAGATGAAGAATCAATATTACAGCTAGGTTCCATTTTTAAATTGATATTGGATTTAACATCAAAAATAGAATCAACATCAGTTGTGACATTAGATTCAAAGTCCCTTGCTTTAGAATTAGAGTCAAAAATAGATTATAGTATTGGTTGTTACAACATTGGTTACAATTACCTTGTAGATCAATTTGAATATATTTGTGATCCTTCTATGGTTTTTGAGGATGATAACTTCAACATCGACATAAGCTCTCCTACTATCTTCTATGAGGATTGTGTTGCCTTTCACCATCCCATTATTACCACCCAACATAGCCATTATATTGACATTCCACCTCCCATAAGTGTTGATCGAGATCAACAAAATCACACTTTGTTGAACTGCATCCATCACAACATATCATTTGTAGAATATCAGGGGGACCAAGACTACATTCATTTATAAAAAGAACAATCTCCTAGTGAAATCTTTTTGGAGGCACTAGAGGATAAGCAAAGATCAAAATCAACATCTTTTAGTGACACCTTTTTGAAGGTGCTAAAAGACAATAAAAGTCAAATTTTAACATCTCTTTGTGAAACCTTCTTAGAGGCACTATGGGATGATCATAACAAATTCATTGGTGAAAACTTCATTGAGGCACTAATATCTGAGCATAAAAATTATTCATTATTTACTAAAGATAATATCAAAGATCAAATCAAAATATATTCTAATCTACATCATGATTAGATGGTAACTACTCTCAAGATCAAGCAACAGAACAATCTAATGGTCCTAATGAGAGAGCAAGTCATCAGACCCACCACAACTAAAGTTATGTTGAATCCAACATCAACAACATTATGTGTGACTGAACATCCCAATCTTCATTTGTTTCTCCACTATTATACATTTCATTATCATCTACCATTCCATTTCACAATCAAACCTACCATCTATTATTTATCCTTGTTTACCATCCATGGCTGCACTTTCCTTTACAAAGGATACAAAGATACCTTGTATCAACATTTGGAGGAATCAAAATCAATGACCAATGAAGATCACAAAAGCATTCTCAGCAACTAAATCTACAAGCCATTTTTGATAGAGCATCTATTTAGACAAGGTGTGGGCTAGAAATTAACATGATTAAGTATTATATTTGTATCATTTGTTGATTAGGATGTGCATCTCCCCATCGTAAGAAAAATAGAATAAAAAACTACACCCAAGCTAAAAACATGTACCATGCCATTATCATTGTTACATATCCATTTGCCATTGTCGAAGATCCCAACCATTTACCCCATCACTTAGGGGAAAACCCTCTTACCATTTTATCAAATTTATCAAATCATCGTTATCCTTAGCAAAACCATACCATCCTACCATTCCATTCCTATGTAGACCAAATCATGTTTTTTTTCATCTGACCTAATCCTATTTTGATCTTGGTTCATTTAGTTCTTCCCACACCTTTATGAGAGGATTCCAATCAAGTTTCAACAATCAATCCAATCTATATTCATAATGATAGTCTATGAAATTAGTGTGATAGTTGATCTGGCAAGATATCTTTCATTTTCCATCCTGTATCAAGTTTGTTTATGTGAGCATGATTATAATCACCTATAGACAAATCAGTGTTTAACTAGTCTTGATACTAATTATAAACACCTATGGGAATATTAACATCATTGACCTATGCTATTGTATCCTAGTTATAACCATCTATGGGCAAACAAGGGGTAACACTTATTTATCATGCATTATCGCATCACCTTGCCATTATTATTTTCATTTGACTAGCTATTTGTCATATTTGAGAACGTATTGGGACCTAGTTAGTTTTTCCCTACCTTTTATGTGGATATAATTACTATGACTCGAGGTAATTTTAGGACTATTTGTGTCATGCTTAATTCATGTTGAGGTCACCTCAGTCCCCCTTTCAATACGCTGTGAGCAACATAAGCCAAATGCTCTCACTATATTTCAAGCAGGTATCTTATCATTCTCTAATGAGTTAAGATACCTTAAAATGCCAAAAACATTCATAACATTTCAAAAATCCAAAAACATTTATCCTGATTGTTAGGATTCTTTCTTTTGCTTTTATTTTCAGGGTTTTTATTTGTTTGTTTATTTCAAGTTGTTTATTTGTTTATTTTTTTATTTTTTTGTATGTTTATTTGTTTGCTTGCCTATTTTTTCTCTTTTAGTACTATTGCCTTGACTCAGTCTATATGTGTTCATTGGGTGAATCCTCAAGCACATTATTATTGAGTCTATCCATATTCATCCATTAAGATTATCATCATGGTTTCTATCATTGGTGCATTATTTTCTAGTGTTTATTGGATGTCAAGAGTCAGTCCTTATGCATTTTTTGGCCAAGTATTCATGATGTTTTATCATGATGCCTACCATTGCATGCTACAACAAAAATTAGTTCCAAGAAGGTCTACAATCAATGGAGCCATATAAATTTCTCCTTGGCACCTTGACAAATCCTTCTATCCCACCCTTGATCAAATCAACCCATTGGCCATTCTAGTTGTATCATTACTAATTAGGTGAGCATCTCCTCATTAGTAGGTATAACTAAATCATTGATATTGATCAATCTTATTATTCTATCCATTTATTTCATCACTTTGCACCTGGTCATATTTAATATGTATTCCAAGTTATATCCTTGAGTTATGCTTTCTAATCATCCCTAACTAGGGCACCATTAGTTTTATTCAATCCAAGTCTGCTTAATGATTATAACTACATATGGTCAAATCATTATTTCAACTTTTATTCTTGATTATAACCACCTTTGGGAAAATAAACATCCTGTTTACATTAATGCATGTAAACATTTTCTTATTTAGATTAATCTCAACCATGGGTTAATTCCACCTTTCTTCTTATTTCTTTTTGAGGGACCACCCATCAACAAATGTGATTGCCACTCCATCGAGGGGGTATCATCATAGGCTTAAAAAACAATTTGGAGTTTTGTTCTTCAACCATCATCTTCTTTTTGGCATGCAAGACCTTTTCATTCTTTTAGAAGATGTTACTGTGCTTATAGCTTACAATGCCTTTCCAAATAGGGTTAAACTGTAGACACCTAAATCTAGCCATCGATAACTTTCAATCAAGCTTTTGACCAATTTCCACCCAAAATGCACAATTTGGCCTAAAAACATTAAAATATATTAAATGATGTGAAACTGACATACTTAAGTACCAATTTTGGCCAAGGTACCCTTAAATAGGGCAATGTAATTTATGGGCTAGCTAACTTTGATCAGATCATTCTGAGTCAAAATGCCAATTTTGCACCTAAGTGCTCTAGATTTCTCTTTCCTATCAAATATTCTACAAAATATGCATGCCTTTGTTATTTGTTATTGATAACATCCTAAATGCGATAATAGTTCCAACACATTTGATAGTGACTTCCAATTCTAATCCAGTCAAATTTAGAACCAATAACAACTCATTTTGATCAATTTGAGTAATTTATGCACAAAGTGCTTAATCATGCTTATGAGATAATTAATCCAAATCAAGGCTTAATTAATAATTTCATGTAAACTTGTTGAATACTTATTTTTTAAAATGAATATTGAATATCTACATCATCAGGTGACCTCATTTCTTGGGAAGACATCCCTAGGCCATAAATGTCATAAATATTGAGATTCATGCCTCCTATGCCTCATCAAAACCCTCCATGCCTCTTAATTTCTTCTCTTTCCCAAATATTGATGAGATTATTTATCAATTTTAATTACAAAATTGGATTAATCCTTAGCCACACATTTTAATCCTGAGATGGATAGTTCAAGTTGATTCTGATCATTCTCAAAAAGCTATAAATAGAGAGGCCATGAACATCATTTCTAAGTCTTGATAATACAAATTTATAGTACAAAAATGATTCTAAAATCCATTTCAATTAGTGTTACCATGCCAAATTGATTCTAATCCAAGCCAAGTCACAAGCCAAAGGTGCCAAGAAGAGATGGAGGTAGCCAAGCTTCCATTGATGAGGACTTCATGAGCACAAACTGAACAAGCCACTACAACAATCATTTTGGAACATCTAAGGAAAGTAAAAGAAGATTTATTTTGTATTTTAATTGTGTTTTATTCATGTTTGTTAACTAAGCTTTCCCTAGTGTCTAGGCCTAGAGATGTTATGCTAGTTAGTGTGTTTCTTTTATTTTATTTTTATTTTGAAACTAACACCATACTAACCATCCTCTCTTGAGTCAAATTCCTAGATTCACTAAAACAAACCATTTAACACTATTCAAGACAAGATGTTTGACATTATTGAATAATTAAAAAAGATGCCAACACAAATTTCTATTTTATATTTTTTACATACATCAACAATCCATAAAAACATCTTAAATGAGTTCTTTAGCCAATCCACCATTTCAAGTGACATATCCCTTGACAAATTTCAAGCTTTGGTTGGACACCTAGATCCATACCAACAAGTAACCTTCAGCTAAAGAGATATGCCATTCCTTGGTCTACTACATAATAATCCATTATACATTGAATTTTGCATAAAATGACATAAAGTGAAATGTGTCCTTATAGATAATGGATCAAGTCTAAACATAGTGTCTTTAAAGATCATCAAACTTCTCAGGTACATGACAATAGGTCTCCAATAAGAAACAATAACTATTAAATCCTATGATAATGAAGAACAAGAATCATAAGGCATTATCTATTTACTAGTTATCTTTGGGCCCTTGACCCATGATACACTTTTCCATTTGCTAGATCTCAATTTGTCATATAATATGCTTTTAGGTAGACCATGTTTACATGAAATTTATGTAATCCCATTGACATTACACCAATGTATCAAGTTATCCCATTCAATAATGGAGCTTTGTATACAAGAGATTTGCATCCATACAATCATTAAAAACATCTAGATGCTGAGTTCAAGATCTATAACTACTATTTTGACATGAATCTAGTTTCTAGATAGGATATGGGAAAGGAAATACTCCTTGATTTAATAGAGGACAATTGCATTGATCCTAATACCCTTGATTTGATTTCCAACATGTTGTCTCTTGAAATATATAATCATTATACCATCTCAGCTAATGGCTTAGGAGAGTATTTAACTCATCACACCTTTCACATTGCAAACTATACACAGAACCCCAAGTCATTTGGAATACCTAAATCCAAACCAATTTGCATGAAATGGAAAAGAAAGGACAAAGGCAACCTTTATAATACAACACCTATCACTTTCATACTAATCTCTGGCCAAGAACAGGACCCTATTGAAGGTGATAAATCATGGTTGTACAAAGACAAGCAGACTAATTGTTATCAAAATTCAAAATATCCTATTCCTAATAGGATCATGAAGAATCAATCTTATGAAGGAGGAATCCTTAGACCAAATCAATAGGGAATACATGAGCTAAATACAAATGACCCTATAGACTTGGATTTAAATTTCTTGGGGGGTGACCCCATGTACCTTAATCATGTTTGAACACCTACGCCTAATGATGATGATGTCAACATCAAAGTAGACTTTGATCATAGCATTTTTGATAACCTAGTTGAGACCAATATGTTTGACACTCATTCCATTTGTACCCTTAGACTAGTAATTTATCGTAACCCACTTCTATTTTATTATCCCCAACTGATAGATTGGGACAAACAAGAATCCAATGTGCCAATTTATGAGTTTTAAAATAATGAGGCTTTTTGTGATTTACTAGGTCTTATGGATAATGTTATGTTGGGGGATCATAAATCAGGTTTCTCAATCAAATTGGATCCTGAAGCCTATTTTGGAGAATGGGTGAATACCCTTAGACAAAAACAAATAAATGAAACATTGAGGCCCCAAAGTGAAAACCTGTTTGAGGTGATTTTGGACTAGGAAAAAAGTAAATAAAAAGGCCAGTCTAGTGGTGAAAACTTGTTTTAGGTGACACTATATGGGGGTTTTAAATCTTCTTCAAGCATAGCTTAGGAAACCACCAATGACAAACTTGTTTATGAGTCTGAGTTTAGTTTTAAATAACAATAATCTTTTGATCGAATCATTCAGGTGTATCTAACCATATTTATCACATGGACATAACTCCCATTGGGGTATTTTGATTCATCATGCCTAAGAGAACTCAAAGAACTAGTCCTAATAGAGGACTCTAACATTGCTAGTTAGTTTAAAACTTTGCCCACTATCTTTGAATATGGTTCAACCCTTCTAGTGGAAGATACAACAGAGGTAAAACTCAAGTCCCTAGATCACCCAAAGTAGATCAAGTTAGGTGCATCCCTTACTGAAAAAGAGCATGAAGTCCTTATAGCCCTTTTGATGGAATTTATTAACATATTTGTATGGGCCTATTTTGATATGCCAAGTTTGGACCCTACCTTGGTTATACACCACCTTGTAGTACATCCTAATGTTAAACTAGTGAAATAAAATTTACATAAAATGCATCCTCACATTACTGAATTAGTGAAGAAAGAGTTGGAAAAACTCTTAGAAGAAGGATGTATTCAGTTGATCGACTATTTATAATGGATCTCAAATGTTGTGTTAGCCAGCGAAAAGCTGAAAAGAATTATAATATGTACTAATTTACTTGATATAAATAGGGTCTACCTCAAGGATGACTTTTCTTTACCAAACATTGACATGATAGTTGACTCCACAATGGGTTATGAAATGCTTTCATTAATAAATGGCTTCTCAGGGTACAATCAAATCAGAATAACACTAGAAGACCAACATAAAACAACATTCACCACTCCATGAGGAACATTTTGTTATCAAATTATGACATTTTATCTTTAAAATGTTGGATCCATATATCTAAGGGCCATGACCATAATATTTCAAGATATGATACATGACATTGTTGAAGACTATGTTGATGACAATCTTAGCAAATTAAAGACTAGGGCCGATCATCTAGTATTGCTATGTATAATATTTGAAAGACTGCATGAGTACAAAGCTAGGCTAAATCTTAAGTGTGTCTTTGGATTTATTTCAATAAAATTACTTGGATTCATAATGTCTTGTCTGGGCATTGAAGTCAATCTAGCTAAAGTATAAGCCATAACTCAGATGTCACCACTAACTTATTTGAAGTAGCTCTATAGTTTGTAGGGCAAGATCTAATCTATCTGATGTTTATTATCATAGTTCACCAATAAATGCCATATTTTTATGCATATTTTGAATAAGAGAGTCACATTTCATTGAGATTCATATTTCCAGATATCTTTTTAGTAGTTAAAAGACTATCTAGTAAATCCACCTTGTTTGTTGCCTCTTATGCTAGGAAATCCATTTTTATTGTATCTATCAGCTACAAACAATGCCTTGGGGGTAATTTTGGCTCAGCATGATGATAATAGAAAGGATCATAAAAATTAATACTTAAGCTATACACTGATCACATATGAACACAATTATCTGCCCATTGAAAAATCTTGTTTAGCTATGGTCTTCATTGCTAAGAAACTAAAACATTACATGTTAAACAATAAGACTATGGTTATCTCAAAATTACATCTACTCAAGTATCTACTATCTAAAAAATATTTAGAAGGTTGTATGGCCAAATGGATCATGTTTCTTAGTTATTTTGACATTAAGTATGTCAACCAAAAATCCATTAAGGGGCAAGTTTTTGTAGATCGGCTTACTAAAGCACCCCTTGTTGATATAGAACCACTCATAATATAATTTCTTGATGAGTCCATTATGACCATCATTGACACACCTCTTAAGGAGTAACCCTAGAAGTTGTATTTTAATGGATTATTCACAACACATGGATTGGGGGTAAGTTTTTTTTTTATTACACCATAGGGGGATCTAATCCCTGAATCATTTAGAATTACCTTTCTTTGTACCAATAACATGGCTGAATATGAGGCACTTATTACAAGGATTTTATAAGCAATACAATGGAACATATCTCATCTCAAATTTTATGGTAATTCATAGTTAATCATCAATTAGGTTAAAGACCAATTTCAGACCAAAGTTGACAAGATGGTGCCATACAAGGCCATGTCGACACTCTTAAATGACATATTATTGATGTCCAATTTGAACATATACCAAGGGCAAGTAATAAAACCACCTATGCTATAGATACTATTAGATCTTTAATTTGACAAGTAGACATAACTAAAGAGTATCAATTCCTCCTCAAAAAATTTCTAGTGCTAGGTCATGCATCTTCAATCATCAAAATGATGTATGATATTATTGGTCCTAGATTTATCTAGTGTATAGACCTTTACAACTACCTCCATAACCAAATTATGTCACTTGACCTATCTGTTAGGAATTAAATGAAATTAAAACATATTTAATTCACCATAAAATCTTATTTAAAACACATAAACTAGATTTTAAATGTGTAAAATCATATTTCACTATGCACTACTTGCATCATGGAATCAATTCCTCAAATCATAATAAATGAATGATTTAATGGAGGAAAGTAAAACCAACAATATCACATAAGATATATATACCATGGTTCATCTAATATGGGCTACATCCACCAAGAAAGTAAATAAAATTAAAAAAACAAGAGTACAAACTCTTCAAAGAGAACCTCTCATAGAGATTGAAAATCTCCTCCATAATTTACATAAAAATTCTTTGAATTACTGATCCAAATTTGAAGTCTATCAACAATATATCATAGATGTTATGCCACACCTATACCTATAAATAAACATTCCACAATCTACTATGTCACACCTTGTAAAATAAATACCATCATGTGCAAAGTCACACCACCACATGTATATTTAAAAAGTTGGAATAAATAATCCCAAGAAGAGAAAACATGACATGGTTATCCAAAATAGGAATTATCCATAAGGAAACATGCCATCCTCTACCTAGTCATGGTTATCCAAAATCCCACTAAGGAAGGAACATGCCATCCTCATCTCTCCTCCTCAAAAGGCTCACATAAGTAACAATGAGATAACTGCTAACAACATGAAACAAGGAAGTCAAACCCACTTCTACAAAACATGAAAGTCAACATGAAAATTAGATATTTAACAATTAACTCCCTAAAATAAAGAAGTCAATCCCACCTCCACAAAACATGGAAGTCAAGATGGAAATAAAGTTCCATAAAAGGTGGAGTGGGGAAAAATGTGATCCCCACATTTGTGGAGCTCTCTAAGCCCCTAAAATGATCCACCAAAGTCATGTGATAGCCCCAAAGGGGTCCATACTCAACAATCTTCCATTTGGAGACCATTTCTCTTGAATAGAATCTATCACTACACCATGACCACTAAGGCCAACCAAATTTGAAAATAGTCTCAACTTGTCTAATGTGATGACCTTGATCATCATGTCTACAAGATTGTGGCTAGTATGAATCTTCTCTATCTTCACCAAGTTCTCTTCCAAAGCTATCTTGATGAAGTGAATATGTAACTAAATGTGTTTTGTCCTTGAGTGGAAAGTGAAGTTCTTTACCAAATTAATAACACTATAACTAATACTGCATAGTCTCCCAACTTCCTACTCATGCCTCAACTCTAAAAATAACTATTGTAACCAAATCATCTTCTTTATAGCCTCTGTGGTAGTAACATACTCTAATATTATGGTTGACAAAGCTACAACCTTCTATATCCTAGAAATCTAACTAACCACTATATCTCTAATAGTAAGTATATAACCTATCATACTCCTACTATCAATATCCCCTACCATATCTGAGTCTACATAACCAATGCAAAGTAGTATCTGATCTACCATAACATAATGCAATATCTATGGTTCTTTTCAAATATCAAAGAATCCATTTCACTACTTACCAATGGTCATAACCACAATCACTCATATACTTTTTCCACAAATCTCGTTACATGGGAAATATCTGACCTAATACAAACCATGGCATGCATCAAGTTGTTAACTACCGATGAGTAAGATACCTTGGACATCTTAAGATTTTCAACCTACATCTTGGGACACTGCTCCTTTGATAATCTAAAGTGGTTTGCCCAAGGATTACTAACAAATTTAACATCCAACATGCTAAAACTTTCAAAACTTTCTTCACATACTTTGATTAGGATAAAATTAGCTTCCTTTCCTTCTTATCATGAGTAATCCTCATACCAAAGATTTACTTCTATGTACCCAAATCCTTCATAGAAGGATTCACTAAGTTGTTTCCTAAGTATATGAATATATTGTATGATCTTTATTGCAACTAACATGTCATCCACATAAAATTATAATATAATAAAAAAAACTATCATCAAAATGTTTTATGTACACATAATGGCTAGAATTACACCTTTGATAACTTTGTTCTAACATAAAATAATCAAATTTCTTATACTATTGTCGTGGAGCTTGTTTTAGGCCATATAATTTCTTCTTTAGTCTGCACACATAGTTCTCTTTCCCCTTGACCTCATATCCCTATGGTTGCTCCATATACAACTCTTCATCCAAATCACCATGAAGAAAATAAATTTTCACATTTAACTAGTCTAAGTGAAAATCCTCAACTAAAACTAAACCAAGAATAGTCCTAATAGAAGTCATTTTTACAATAGGAGAAAATTATTATCAAAATCCATATCTAATTTTTGTGAAAACCCCTTAATCACCATTCTAGACTTATACCTTTTTCTCTCTTCATCTTCTTCTTATAATTTGTAAATCCACTTTTTTGGCAATGCACTCTTTCCCTTAAGTAGCCTTACCAAATCCTATGTTTGGTTCTCCATGAGAGATCTATGCTCCTCATTAATGGTTTGCTCCCACTTCTTACTGGTATCTACCTTCATTGCTTCCTCATAACACACTAGTTCTCTATTGTCATTGAGTAATAAATAATTTAAAGAAGGATAAAAATGTTCAGGTTCTCTTATTACCCTAGAAGACCTTCTTACCACAGGAGTTTTGGGTCTTTGTGTAGATTTTTTTTGAATTGATTCATTGGATACTTTTCCATCCACAATGTCATCCAATAATATGTACTCTTTATGTTCTTGTTCATGTTCCTACAACTGATTCTTATATATGAATTTTTCATTAAAGATTAAATCTATAGATTGAAATATTTTCTTATCTTGAATGCTCCATAGATGGAAACCAAAGTCATCCTTGCCATAACTAACAAATGTGCATTTTTATGATTTTACCTCTAACTTGGTCCTATCGTATTTCTTAATAAGAGTAAAAGCCTCACATACAAAGACTCTAAGAAAAGAAAAATCAACATTCTTACTAGAATAAGCTTATTAAGGAATGCTTCCATCCAAAGGCATTGAAGTCCTCAATTAATTAGATAAACTATCATGCTAATTACTTTTGCCCAAAACTATAAAACAACCTTGCATATAACCTCATACTCCTAGTATGTTTCATTATTGTTTTGTTCATCCTTGAAAATACCTCATTCTACTATGGAGTTCCTAGAACTACCCTTTTGCCTATGGATTCCATTGTTAGAATAATAATCAAGGAAAATATTACTATAATACTCACCTCTATTATCTGATTTGAGACATTTCAAATTGAGACCTATTTCATTCTCAACCAAGGATTTTCATTTTTTAAAAGTGTCAAATATATCATATTTCCTTTTAATACAATAAACCCAAACTTCCCTAGTTGTGTCATCAATAAAAGTGACATAATAATTGGAACCACCAATAGAAGATACTTGAACTAGTCCCTATACATTTGAATGTACCAACTCTAATTCATGTTATTTCTTTATGGGTCCAACTTTCAAGACCTTAATTCACTTTTATTTTAATCTAAGAAACTTCTATTTTAATATCTCCATGCCCTTATCACTCATATGACCAAGCCTATAGTACCACATAGTTACATTTCTATCTGCAACAACTAAATCATAAGAATCACCACTACTAGTCAAATATAAAGTACCAAATTTCTTACCTCTTGCAATCACAAGAGCACATTTGGTAACTTTCTAAAAATCTATAGTAAAAATTACTCAAAAAACCTCGCTATGTAATTTCCCCATTGAAACCAAATTTAGTTTCAACATAGGCACATGTCTGACATCTTTAAGTAGCCACATGTTCCCATTCTAAATTTTTACCTGAACATAACCTTTCCCTACTCTCTCACATGGTTCATCATCACCAAGATAAATATGTCACAAATTTTATTGAACATAATCAGTAAAATAATTCCTATGTAGGGTGGCATGAAAAGAAGCCCCTGAATATAAAAATCAAGACTCAAAAAAATATACAAAGAAAGAATCAAGGCATCCTGACATGATTTACCTGATGTCATATTTACCTCATTCATTTCATCCTTATTGGCATTCTTATCCCGAAGTGATCAATAATCTTTCTATGAGTGTCCACTCTTCCCATAATGCCCACATATCATCTTGGCTCTAGATATAGATTTATATCTACCCTTTGACTTTCTACATTTTCTTTTGCTCTTATCCTTTTACCTCCCTCTAGTTTCAATAAATAAATTATTACTTGAAGATGATTCACCAATTTTCTTCCTTTGCATTTCCTTGCTAAGAATCACACCTACAACATCCTTAAAATTTAAACTTCCCTTGGTAGGGAATGCATTACTCATATCCATAACCAAGCTATCCCAACTATCAGGGAAAAAACACAAAATCAACAAAACTCTAATTTCGTCATCAAATTTAATTTCAACAGAAGTGAGCATACTTAAAACTATATTAAAATCATTTAAATGATTAGCAATAGAACCATTCTTAAACATTTTTGTATTAAACAATATTTTCATAAGAAATATTTTATTTAAAGTAGAGGGTTTCTCATACAAATTTTCAAGTTTATCTCTGAGATATTTTGTAGATTTCTCTTATAAAATGTTGAATGCAATATAAGATGCAAGGCATAACTGTATGGCTCCCAATGCCTTCCTATCAAACAATGTCTAATCAACATCACTCATAACTACATGTTGTATTCCTTTCCACTCCAAGAAGATATGAAGTTCCTTTTGATATAAGTAATCTTTCATTTTCATTTTCCATAAACTAAATTTTTTTTATCAAATTTCTCAACTCTAAATCTAGTCTCTTCTCCCATAACTTCCACTCAAGCTAATAACCCTTCCTATGATTTACCACTTTAGTAAAAATGAACACCAAAGATCTGATACCAGTTGTTAGGAATTAAATAAA
This sequence comes from Torreya grandis, assembly GCA_037957365.1. Lineage (NCBI taxonomy): Eukaryota > Viridiplantae > Streptophyta > Pinopsida > Cupressales > Taxaceae > Torreya > Torreya grandis. Next base: position 2,273,973 of record JARHVA010002046.1, read on the forward strand.
TCTAGACTACATTTAATTCACCATAAAATCTTAATTTGAAACACATAAACCACATTTTGAATGTGTCAAATCAGTTTTCACTATGCACTACTTACATCACGGAATCAATTTCTTAAATCATAGTAAATGAATGATTCAGTAGAGAAAATTAAAACCATAAATGTTACATAAGATAGATATATTATGGTTCACCTAATGTGGGCTACATCCACCAAGAAAGTCCTCAATAAAATTAATAGAACAAGAGTACAAACTCTCTAAAGAGAACCTCTCATAGAGATTAAAAATCTCAAGAATTCACACAAGAATTCTCTAAATTACTGATCTAAATATGAAGCTTATCAATAATATGTCATAAATGTTCTGCCACACATATAACTTTAAATAAACACACTACAAGATGTTATATTGCACCCTATAAAATAAACACTATCATGTGCAAAACCACACCACCACACACACACACACACACACACACACACACACACACACACACACACATATAAAGCCCATGAAGAGAAAACATGTCATGCTTATCTAAGATAGGTATTATCCACAAGGAAAGATGTCATCCTTCACCTACTGATGCTTATCAAAAAATCATCAAGGAAGGAACACTCCATCCTCATCTCCCCTCCTCAAAAGGCTCACATAAGTAACAATGAGATAACAAATAACTTCACAAAACATAAAAGTCAAACCCACTTCCACAAAGCATAAAAGTCAACATGAAAATTAGATATTTAACAAATAACTCCATAAAACAAGGAAGTCAATCCTACTTCCATAAAAAATGGAAGTCAACATGGAAAATATCTAAGAATATTCCTCTCACATGGAAGCAAAGTTTCATAAAAGGTGGAGTGAGGAAAAATGTGCCCCCTAGATTTATGGAGATTTCTAAGCCCCCGAAATGTTCCACCAAGGTCATGTGATATCCCCAAAGGGATACACACTCAAAACTATTATGCAAGCAATCTAAAGCCTTCATTCATCAAACTACTCATTATACCTTACTTGGATCAACCCTTTAACATCGTAGTTTTGATGGAACTATGCTTCATTGTTTAAATTTGATAAAATCTACACTAGAGTTATGAGAAGTTCATGAAGGAGTATGTGGATCCCACACCAGTGTGGCCATTCTCTCTAAAAATATCTTACGTACTAGGTACTATTGGCCTAAAATGGATGTAGATGCAGTTGCATATATGAAAATGCTTACACCATGGCCATTTTCTACATGAGGCCTCAACCTCATTGGGAAGATAAACCCCACCACATCAAATGGCCATAAACATATCATTAATGTCATAAAATATTTCACTAAGTAGGTCAAAGCTATACCCCTCACTTATGTGATTAGAAAACAAATCTCTAAGTTCATTTTAAACCATTTCATCTGCCACTACGATATCCCCTCTGACATTATATTTGATAATGATAGATCATTCAAAAATAAAGATGTTAAATCACTGTGTTGAGTACAAGATTACTCAACATCTTTCCTTAGTATATTACTCATAAAATAATGGCCAAGAAGAAGCATCCAATAAAACCATTGTCAACATCTTAAAAAATATTGTTAATGATATAGACCACAATTGACACCTCTAAATATTCTATGCCCTTTGGGCATATTACATCAATCATTGTACCCTCACAAGAACCACTCCATACTCACTTGTTTATGTCACTGAGACCATTATTATCATTAAGTTCAAGTTACCTTCTCTACACATATCTTTGAAGCATGTCTTAGATGATGAAGACTACCGAATAACTCACTTTTAAGATCTAGAACTACCTGATGAGAAATGCATGGCCACACTCAATAATATGTAAGCATACCAAAATCACCCTTGTGGATAGTATAATCAATGTGTTAGGCATAAAGAAGTTAAGTTTGGTGATCTTGTCCTTAAAGAGAATCAAAATAATAACACAATTGAAAAGAAGCATAAAGGCAAGTTCAAACCAAACTAGATAGGCCCTTTCATCATTGTTGAAAATTTTGGCACCAAAGCATAAATGCTCGCTACACCAGATGGAGATGAACTTGATGAGTCGATAAACATTATACAACTCAAATGTTACTTTTCTTAAGTAACCTAGGGTATTATCTATGAGGCTCATTTTAGTTATACTATAATATTATCATTCTTCTTTATACCATCTATCATTCTACCATGCCTTTCCCATCAATCAAGTTATTTTATCCCTTCCTACCCAAACTTGTGACCTTTGTTTCATTCCATTGGTTCTATAACTTTTTTTATCAAGAGGATTTAGATTCAATTTTCATAGTGGATTTAGCATTTCAGATAGAGGCAATATTTTGGAGCAGTAAGACAACAATTTGGTAGTTACATCATTCATTTTTTTTTTCATGCTATTAATTATAACCACCTATGGAAAAATTAGTGTCATTGACCTATGTCATTTTTTTCTAATTATAACAACCTATAGGCAAATTAGGGGCAATAATTATTTATCATGCTTTGAAATACCACCTTGCCATTCTTATGCTATATTGTGTTTTTATGCCAACTATGCCTATTTTTTTTTTGAATTAGCTACTATACTAGTCATATTCCTCCACTATAAGGTGGAACTATTATGACCTAGGGTTATTTTGAGACTATTCAAATTGTACTTGATTCATGTTGAGGTCAGCTCAATCCCCCTTCAGTCATTGTTTTATTGTTTTGATAGCAATCTAAGCCATGATCTCACCATTTTACAAGCAATCTAAGCCATGTTCTCATCATTTTATAAGTAACCTAAGAAATGATCTCATCATTTTATGAGCTTGGACCATTTAGTATCTCATCATTATCGATTGAGTTGAGATACTTTAAAATTTCAAAAATAGTAGAAAATCATTTAAAAAACCAAAAATATCGACCATTTCTTTGCCTTAAAGATTCTGAAAACCCTCACTAAGTTACAATAAAATCACTTGTCACTTCATTTCCTCATCCTTTTTGGCCCTTTTATCCCATGCACTTTCTATTTTGTAAAACTGTTCCTATTCTTCTATCGTATCTATCATGTTTGTTTTTTAATAGTTATCATTTTCTTCTCATTTCCTCAAAGAACTACATTTGGCCTAATGTTTTTGTTGGATCATTACATCTATGGAAATATGTTGGAAAAATTCACTTGCCTATCACATATGAAGACAACTAGACCACCCCCTCCTTTTCTTCTATTCTACCTTCATGTTTGTTTGTTAAGTTGTCCCTTATTTTCTAGGGGCAATGTTCATTGCATTGTTTTTAATAACATTAGGACTAACTGTTATTTATTTTTTTGCTTATTATTTAGGTGTATGTTTATTTACTTTCATTATTATTGTTTTGATTCAGTCTATGTGTGTTCATTAGGTGATTCCTTTTGTATTTATATTTGAATCCATCCATATTCATATGTCTATATTATCATCATAGTTTTTATCATTGATGCACTATTTTTATTTGAATATTGGATCTCAGGAGTCAATCCTTATACATATTTTAACCAAACCCTCATAGTGTTATATCATGATGCCTACCATCCCATTCTATAGAAAAAATTATCTTTAGGAAGTCTATATAGCAATGACATCAACATCTCTTCGACATCAGCATCAACAACATCTTGATCCCATCTTAATCATATCCCAAATAGATTAATTAAATAATAATTTTTTTTGCATTTATTAGTTTGGATGATCATCTCCTTATTACTAGGTTTTCTCAATTCATATTTATCCTCTATGTCAAAGTACCATCATCATATTTTTAATCACTAGTCAACCAATCATGTTTTCCATAATCGGGTCCAATGATTATAATCACCTATGGGTAAATCAGTGTACACCATCCCACCTGTATTTTCAATGATTCTAATTGCCTTTAGATAAATCATTACATTATCACCAATTTAATTTCTTCTATCCAACAGGGACATGTTATTATCTTGTTTATCTATTCTAACTAGGACAAATCCATCTTTTTAATAATTATAACCACCTTTGGATAAATCATTGTGTTATCATACTACGTTGTCACTATTGAGGTACAATACTTATAAATACATTTGGACAAACCATTGTACACTATTACACTTATATTATTGATGATTTTACCCAACTTTGGGCACACCATTATGTTTCCACCCCATCATTTTCATCTTTTTGGTCCAAATTTTTTTCTCTTTTTGAGGGATTGATTGCCAACCCCTTTGCCAATCGTTCCCTCAAGGGGGTACACACAGTTCATCCATTGTTGTTACAGTCATAGATATGAAAGACCTTTTCATTATTTGAGAAGATGTTAATATTCCTATATCTTATAATGCCTTTCAAAAAAATATCAAACTATAGACACCTAAAACTAGCCACTAATGACCTTTGATCAAGTTTTAAATCAATTTCTAGTAAATATCACAATTTGACCTAAAAACACTAAAAAAACTAAATGATTCAAACTTGTCATATACAAGTGCTAATTTTATCTTATGTATCCCTAAATGGAATAATACATTTTATGTGATACATAAATTTGACCAAATCATTTCAAGTCAAAATGATGATTTTGCATTTGAATGCTCTAAATTGCTCTTTTCTACCAATTTTTTTGCATGAGACACATGCCTTTGTTATTTTATGTTAACAACATTATAAATAAGATAACATTTTCAATGCATCTAAAATTTCATTCTAATTCCACTTCGATCAAATTTTGATCCAATAATATGATATTTTGAGTAGTTTTATTAATTGAGAACCAATTTCCAAGGAATTTGTATCAAAATTGACTAATTTTGTTTAAAATTAATTAATTTGAATCAAGATCTTAAATTAATTTTTCATGAAGGTTATTTATTATTTCATTAATAAAAATTAACTATGAATAATTATATCACTTAATGACATCATCTATGGGGTGGTATCCATAAGCCATAAGTGTAATAAATATTTGATTAAATTCTCTCATGCCTCTTTAATGTCTTTCTATCCCAAATATTTATGAGGATATTTATTGATTTTAACCTCTAAAATTAAATGAATTCTTAGCCATACATTTTTATCCTGAGATGGATGGTTCAAGTTCATTCTGATCAAATAAAAAATCTATAAATAGAAGGCCTCACATTCATAATTTTAATTTATCTTGGTGTAAATTTATCATGCTCAAATGCTTTTAAAAGCTATTTTGATATAGTTATAATATGCCAAATTATTGAATCAAGCTTCACAAGCCAAAGGCACAAAGCCAATAATGTCAAGAAGAGGTGGAAATAGCCAAATCTCTATTTACAAAGACCTTTGAAGCATGAGTTGAGCAAGCCAACAAGATCCTTTGGAACATTTAAGGAAGGTGAGAAAATTTGTTTTCTTGCACTTTAATTGTGATTTATCAATAATTTTTAATTGCTAAACTTCCCCTAAGATCTAGGCTTAAAGTGTTAGTTCATTAGTGTGTTTATTTTTAGCTTTGATTTTCTATGCTAACATGATACTAATCTTCCCTTATCAAATTCTTATGTTCACAACCACCATCTCTGAGTCATTGAATACTTGCAATTCTTTGACATCATATCCTAAATTAAATTATAGGCTTAGGATTAAGGCTTCATATCCATCCCAGTTATTGGTGTAAAGAAACTTTAGTTTGTATGTTTCTAGATACTGAAAAGATTTATACCGAAATTATTTATAAATGATGTTGAAAGTGTAGAAATGAAAAAAGAAAGAAGCTAAGTTACCTCTCAAGATACAAACGTAAGTTGAGATAATATTTTAAAGTGAAAAATTAGATGTATCAAATAAAAATTTATGTTATCTTATTAGAAAGTTTACAACCAAAATCTTCATAAGTATAAAATTTAATCAAAAGCAAAAGAAAAGAAGAAAGATAGATATCAAGTTTAAGTGAATAAATGAGAAGAAAAAATGCTCTTTTTTTAAATCTAAAAAAAAGAGAATGAGAATTACAAAGAATCTAATTATTATCTTATAAGCCTTTTATATATGTGTCACTTATGGCCTATTCCCTTAGAAAGTGGAGGGAAGCGTGTACCAAGTGGAGGAGGGAGAGTTACATGTAACTCTAAATTCAACAAGTGAAATAAGGTGAGTGACACCTCATAAAGATAAGAATAAAAAATATTTAAAAATGCAAAAAAAATTATAAACCTAAGAAGAACTCAATTTAAAGTTAATTCTCCAACACTCTCCCTTAATCTTAAATTTAGGGTTACAAAAATGGAGACTACCTTTTACAAACAAAAAAGGTAGTTGAAATTACATAATTATCTCTTTAATATAAACTTCTTTCAAGAGGAATTACAATAATTTGGAAAAAAATAAGATAAGATGTTGTCAAAAGTCACAAAGATTAAACTGTGATCACCAAGAATCTCCAAAAATTTTCTTTGGACAATGTGATTGATTCACAATGGAACCAAAAATAATAAAAAGAGAAGTACTCCACAAACTTGTAAAACAAACAAAATAACACCAATCTTTCAAGTTAAGTAATCACTATGCTAAAAATATAATCTACATATATAATATAACAAAAGTAGATGTACAACTAGATAAATTTATATAAAGGTAATTTTCATCACAAAGTACGTAAACTACATGAAAAGAAGTTAATCAACACAATCAAAGCATACATCATGTGCAACAAAAATCAAAGAAAGCATAAAATATTGATTTTAATCAAAAAATAAACAAATAAGATGTTTTAAAAAATATTTCACGTGAAGCATTATAAGAATTATCGTAAGAAGACATATCAAAGGGTCTAGAAGATGTATTTTTTTTTGGAATCCAAACAATTTTACCTTTAGAGATAGGATATTTAATCATTTTTTAACAATGCAAAGTGTCATGCGTGGATTTGCTACAAAATTTGTATGGATGCAATTTCTAACATTTAGATATATGATGTCTGTGTTTTCCATATTGTGTACAAGTTTTAATAGTTTTAACCAAAACATGAAGATTAGTAGTATAATTAAAAGATGTTGCATTATAAGTCCTTCGATGAGGATAATAAGATTCTAATTTTACATTACAAATAGGTGAATCATTAAAACTGAGACCTTTACTATTTGTATTAGAATGAGGCAAAATGGGTTTAAGTATCCCAGATTCACACTTAACAAGACCTCCACCAGCATACCTCATGGAGTGCATTATATTTAAGCTAGGGTTGGTTGAAAGAGTGTTCTCATGGATTTGGGTGTGTTTAGTAGCACAAGTAGACCCATCATTATTAGAGCTATTATTATGAGAAAAAGACTCAACTTTTACATTTTTGAAGTCAATAAAATATTACATGGTGTGAATTTTTAAAAAAAAAAGGTGTTTAAAGTACATATAATTTTATTTTAACAAACAATTTAATGTTTAAGAGTAATAATCTCATTATTTTAAAAAGCAATTGTGTTCATAAATTACTTGAATACTAAAAAAATGGTTAATCTAAATATCATTACATGCCAATACACAATTTTTAAGCTTTAAAAAAAGTAAATTATACTTTAAAAAACTTACTTGCCAAAAATTATCCAACAATAATAAATGCTTAAAAAAAACTTGGATTATTTAAAATAATAATAATATATCAAAGCTTTTTAAAAAAAAAGCTTAATTACTATGATTTTTTTTTAAATAAAAAAATGTTAAACAGAAAAAAAAAACATTTCAATTCCACGTGAGAATGGTAATTTAATGACTTTTTGCGGAGTTTAAATCATAAGAAAAGCTTTGAGCAACCATGCACTTTATGGAGCATGTAAAAAAAATTAAACAGGGACTTAAGGAAATATGCCTTTATTATTTAAAGAATTCCCTTGAGTTGAATCCTTAAACCAAAAAAACACATTTAAAAAAAACAAGATTCCACTTGTAAAAAAAAAAATTTATGGATGAATTTTGAAAAAAAAAATGAAGGAAATATACTCTAGATTTAATGGGAAAAAAAAACATTTTATTATAATTCCATGTGTGTAAGGAATGGCTTGTTTAAACGCATAAAGAATGAAGGCTTTTTCAAAAATTTACCATGAATATAATTCAGCCTTATATAAAAAAGTCGAGAATCACATATTTTAAAAAGGATAATTAGCATAAAAATATTTACCGTAAAGATATGACGAAGCTTTAAACAAAATTGATTTTAAATGATATGCAAGAACCAAAATGAAAGAACTTGTTTGAAGCGCTAAGTGCTATAGTAAAATAAACTAATTAAAGCATATTAGCACAGATTTCTGATAACATAGTATTCAGACTAAAGTAAGCATGTAAACATTATAATAAAAAAAATAACATTACCACTGTACTAAAACACACAAAACTACAGATTGAAGCGTTATGGTTGTGGATGGAAAGGAAACTCTAAAATACAATTATTAGAGTGTCGTTAGATATCCATATTCTATTTTATAAAAAGCGTTGAAATGACTTTGAAAGGAAAGAAATGCAATGAGAATGTTTAGAAAGCCAGATAATGAAATCTAAGGGCAAATGAATTAAAGATTCATTCAAAAACTTAATATAATAGTAAGAGATAGAAACTACACAAATTAAAGATTTTTAGCTTGAAATAGAAGTGTAAGTGCAATGAATTAATGATGAATCAAACACCTCGTTGGTGAACCAAACAAAATGTTGGGGGATCAATCCAACAATAGATTACAATTGTGAAAGCAATAAACGCGGAATTAAATCAGAGAGACAAGTAATTAGAATGAGATAATAGCAAGAACAAGAGATACAAGAAACCACCCTGAAAACTTGTATTAACAAACTCTTTACAAAAGGAATACAATTGAAGAAAGCTTCTTTCTTCCACACCTCTCCTAGATGTATAGATCTCTCACTAGATTTCTATTCCTCAAGAGCTCTCTCTCTCAAGAACAATCAACTCCAACAAGCCTGGATTGATTCAATTCTGTACTGTTCTTCACACACAATGAATTACAATAATAATTCACCCAACTACAATAATCTACAATAAGCTAGGGAGATCTAATTCTACATATAGAATTAGGAGACTTGAGCATGCACTTCCAACAAGCAGTTAAGCCACTTGAACAAGGGCTCTAAAAATAGTATTGCCAATAATAGAGACGCGAGCTTGAGACTACAACTCAAACTCATCATGCAAACACTCGCTTCTGTCCACGGAAATAGCTTTCTGGACACGCAGGTAACCGACGTCAGTTCCTTCTGTTTGTCTGTGACCGCCGTCGGTCGACTCTCTGCCGACGTCGGCGTCTCTGCAACTGCTCCTGACCGACGTTGGTCGCTCCTGACTGACGCCGGTGTCTGTGTAGACCCGAAACTGATAAGTGTGCTCCTTGGTGAAGCTTTTAGCTCCACACCCCTAACAATCTCCCACTTGGAGATAAACAGCTGCACCAGTACCCGTACAGCAACATCTTCTAGCTCCTCCATCTTCAACTCAATCATGAAGATTCAACTTCTCCTTTGTAACCGGCTTGGTTAACATATCCGCAGGATTCCTATCTGTATGGATCTTCTCCAGCTTCAACTCACCATCTTCCAATACCTGTCGTATGAAGTGATACCTTAGCTGTATGTGCTTTGTTCTTGAATGAAAGGCTGAATTCTTAGCCAAATGGATTGCACTCTGACTGTCACTATACAATCTGCAACTCTCATGCTCCCTACCAAGCTCATCCATGAACCGTGTCATCCATATCATCTCTTTGCTAGCTTCTGTGGCTGCAATATACTCTGCTTCTGTAGTTGACAAGGCAACAACCTTCTGCAACTTAGATATCCAGCTAACCGCCGTTCCACCTACAGTGAAAATATAACCTGTAGTGCTCCTCCTACCATCCAAATCACCTGCCATAACTGAATCTACATAACCATGTAGAGAAGTATCTGAACCTCCATAGCACAAGTGCTTACTACTAGTTCCTCTCAGATATCTAAGGATCCACTGAACTGCTTTCCAATGTTCCTTACCTAGATTGGCCATATACTTACTTACCACTCCCACTGCTTGGACAATATCCGGTCTACTACACACCATTGCATACATCAAACTTCTTACTGCGAAAGAATATGGAACCTTACTCATGTACTCTACCTCGTCATATGAATTAGGACATTGTTCTTTACTTAACTTAAAATATCCAGCCAAAGGTGTGCTTACCGGTTTAGCATCCTGCATATTAAACCGTTTCAACACCTTATCCACATAGTCTTCTTGAGACAATATCAACCTGTGATTTTTCTTGTCTCTCTTAATGCTCATGCCAAGGATTTTCTTTGTTGCTCCCAAATCCTTCATAGCAAACGTTTGAGCTAATTTCACCTTAAGCTCAGAGATATCCTGCATGTGTGATCCTGCAACCAGCATATCATCTACATACAACAATAGAATAATATATCTACCATTATCAAATCTCTTGAAATACACGCAATGGTCAGATTGACACCTACTGTAGCCATGCTCAGTTATAAACCTGTCAAATTTTAAGTACCATTGCCTAGGAGCTTGCTTGAGGCCATACAAGCTTTTCTTCAATCTGCACATAAACTTCTCCTTACCCTTGACCTCAAATCCTTCTCGCTGTTCCATATAAATTTTCTCATCCAAATCTCCATGAAGAAACGCTATCTTAACATCTAGCTGCTCAAGATGCAAATCTTCAAAAGCAACCAAAGACAATACAACCCTTATAGAAGTCATTTTAACAACAGGAGAAAAAATCTCACCAAAGTCAATACCTGACTTTTGTGCAAATCTTTTTACTACTAATCTGGCCTTATATCTCATCTGTCCGTTCTCACCTTCTTTCAACCTGTAGGTCCATCTATTCTTGAGTGTTCTTTTACCAGCTGGAAATTCAACCAAATCCCATGTTTGGTTCTCTCTTAAGGACTCCAACTCCTCAACCATGCCACGCTCCCACTCACTCTTGGACTCCACCTATATTGCTTCTTCAAAACTCTTTGGTTCTCCACCATCAGTTAGCAATAAATAAAATAAAGAAGGAGAATATCTAATTGGAGGCTTACTCACCCTTTCTGACCTCCTGATGGGTGTCTGAGACTCATTTCCAACACACTGTCCACCCAAATTCTTTGGCAGTGATCGACCTCGATCACCTCCAGACCTGTTACTGGCCGACGTCGGTTCTTCCTGACTGACCTCAGTACCTGTTTTACCGACGTCAATCTCTGTACGGCTGACGCCGGTTCCTAACCTGCCGACGTCGGTCTCTGTGTTTTCCTGCAAGTGATTATTTCTTTTTTCTGTGAGCTCATCTTGGACTTTCACCTCATCCAATTCACCATTGCTCTGCTCAGATTGATTCAGCTTCCTTAGCTGATCACAATACATCACTCTTTCGTTGAAAACAATATCTCGGCTCCTGATTACCTTGTTAGTTTCTAGATTCCACAATCTGTAACCAAAATCATCTGAGCCATAGCCAATAAACGTGCACCTCATAGACTTATCATCAAGCTTCTTTCTATTTTCTTTATCTATATGCACAAAGGCTTCACAACCAAAAATTTTGAGATATGAGAGATCAACCTTTTTACCTGTCCATGCCTCTTCTGGAATACCACCGTCCAGAGCTGTAGAGGGTCCTTTGTTAATCAGGTACACTAAAGTGTCAACAGCTTGTGCCCAAAATTGTAAGGGCAAACCGGCATGCAATCTCATACATCTTACATGCTCCATTATTGTCATGTTCATCCTTTCAGCAATTTCATTCTGTTGAGGTGTCCTTGGAACCGTCTTTTGCCTGCAGATTCCATGCATGTAACAATAATCTCTGAACTTATGACTGCAGAACTCACCGCCATTGTCTGATCTCAGGCACTTTAATCTTTTACCTATTTCATTCTCAACCATAGCTTTCCAAACTTTAAAAGTCTCAAATACATCAGATTTTCTTCTAATACAATAGATCCATACCTTCCTTGTAACATCGTCTATGAAAGATACATAGTACTGTGATCCTCCAATGGAAGCAACCTGAGCCAGTCCCCACATGTTTGTGTGAACAAGCTCCAACTTATGCCTCTTCTTAGTAGACCCAGTCTTGAAAAAACTAACCCTTTTCTATTTTCCAAATACACAGTGCTCACAAAACTCTAGATCTATGCCTTTTAAATCTGAAAGCATACCTTTGGACTTAAGAATTGACATCCCCTTCTCACTCATGTAGCCAAGCCTTGAGTGCCACAATTTAGCATCCACATCTGAAGTAGATAATACAGAAGGAGATTTGTTAGTAACACAATTACATAAATAGAGAGTACCTTCTCTCTTACCTCTGGCCATAACAAGTGCACCCTTGGTCACCTTCCAAGATTCTGCTGTGAGAGTTACTGTACAACCCTCATCCCCTAACTTTTCTGCAGAAATCAAATTTCTCTTCAAGTTAGGAACATGCATCACATCTCTCAACACCCATGTGTTGCTATTCTACATCTTCAGCTGCACTTTACCTTTGCCAATTATTTTACAGGGCTCATCATCCCCTAGATACACTATTCCAAAATCTCCATGGATATAGTCACTGAAATATTCCCTGTTAGGAGTAGCATGAAAAGATGCACCAGAATCTAATACCCAAGATTCTATATTATTATGCAGAGAGAAAATTAAAGCATCTTGTGCAATACCTGCAATCTTGGCTTCTTCCTTTCCTTCGTGTTGATTGTCCTCCTTAGGCTTTGACCAACAGTCTCTACTTATGTGCCCCATCTTTCCATAATTTCAGCATTGTGGCCTTCTGCCATTTCTGGATTTAGATCTGCCTTTCCCCTTTGATTTGGATCTTGATCTGCCTTTCTTGCTCTTCTCTTTCTGCCTTCCCCTGCTCTCAAAACTTAAAGCATTCTCAGATGCCTCTTCTGTGCTTTTTCTGCGTATTTCCTCATTCAAAATAACACTAACAACATCCTCTACTTTCAAAATATTTGATGCAAATGCAGTATTACTTACTGCCATTACTAAGCCATGCCAGCTTTCAGGCAAAGAACATAATATTAAAAGAGTTTTTATCTCATCATCAAACACTATATTGACTGAACTTAATTGATTCACAATTCCATTGAAATCATTCAGATGAGTAGAAACAGATCCACCTTCATTCATATGCAAATTAAATAACTGCTTCATCAGATATACCTTATTAGAAGCTGAGAGTTTTTCATACAAATTTGCTAACATAGTCATCAACTCTACCGTAGACTTTGCCTGTGATAAATTAGATATCACAGTGGATGCTAGACTCAGTCTTATAGACCCCAGAGCCTTTCTGTCAAGAACTTCCCATTCTTCATCCTCCATGTCTTTGGGCTTCTTTGCAACCCCACCTAACGGTAAGTAGAGATCTTTCTGATATAGATAATCCTCTATCTGCATTCTCCAGTGTTGATAATTTTTGCCATTGAACTTTTTCATTCTCAATTTACTTCATCTGCCATTGCTTCTCCCACTCAAACAAAAATCCCTGCAGAAACTCTTGTGAGAACCTGTAATCAATTCACACTACACAGATCTAAACCACCTATTAGTGAACCTGAGCTTTGATACCAATTATTGGATATCAAGCTTTGAACCTGTAACTAAGGCTCTGATACCACTTGTTGGGGGATCAATCCAACAATAGATTACAATTGTGAAAGCAATAAACGCGAAATTAAATCAAATAGACAAGTAATTAGAATGAGATAATAGCAAGAATAAGAGATACAAGAAACCACCCTGAAAACTTGTATTAACAAACTCTTTACAAAAGGAATACAATTGAAGAAAGCTTCTTTCTTCCACACCTCTCCTAGATGTATATATCTCTCACTAGATCTCTATTCCTCAAGAGCTCTCTCTCTCAAGAACAATCAACTCCAACAAGCTTGGATTGATTCAATTCTGTACTGTTCTTCACACACAATGAATTACAATAATAATTCACCCAACTACAATAATCTACAATAAGCTAAGAAGATCTAATTTTACATATAGAATTAGGAGACTTGAGCATGCACTTCCAACAAGCAGTTAAGCCACTTGAACAAGGGCTCTAAAAATAGTATTGCCAATAATAGAGACGCGAGCTTGAGACTATAACTCAAACTCATCATGCAAACACTCGCTTCTGTCCATGGAAATAGCTTTTTGGACACGCAGATAACCGACATCGGTTCATTCTGTTTGTCTGTGACCACCGTCGGCCGACTCTCTGCCGACGTCGGTGTCTCTGCAACTGCTCCTGACTGACGTCAGTCACTCTTGACCGACGCCGGTGTCTGTGTAGACCCGAAACTGATAAGTGTGCTCCTTGGTGAAGCTTTTAGCTCCACACCCCTAACACAAAATGCATTTAAACTCTATTCATTAACTAAGTCCGTTATGCTTTAAAACAATGTTAAAAATGATCTCCAGGTGAAACCAAAAGACAAACAAAGATCAAAATTGAGAATAACAAGCTGAAAAATAAATGAAAAGTGCCTAAAATGCACAGTAAAATAATCAAGATAGATAAAACTTGATACATGCGCATCCAGAAAAAATTAAAGTAATGCACCAACTACAGACTGAAAAAAACATAAACAAGTGTCAACAAAAAATGCCAAAAGGCACAGGGAAGATGGTAGGAGTGGAAACAAAGTGCAGTAAAGCCAAAAAAGAAATGCCACGATGAAAAGGTAGGTTGATAGGATTAGGGAATAAACCATAAGGTAAAGAAAGACTAAAACATGCCAAGGAGAAAGAGGAAGACAAAGAAACTTCCAACCGACAAAAATCCTCCAAAACATGATAAAAACCAAAAGCTAAGCTTAAATGAACCTACTCAGGGATATGACCAAAAAAAACAGAGTTAAGATCAAATCAAATAGACTACACTAACACTCAAGAATGAACAAAAAAATCTCACTAACCAGAGATCGGAGAGTAGGAAAAGTAAAAGAGCACAAGGGAGAAAAAACTAGAATAATGATTTAAAAAAAACTCTTTACACAACTTTATACACATTGAAATGCCTTATTACCTACAAACAAAAACTCAGATGGCTATTAATACTCCATTATCAATCAGAAATTAAAAAAAGGGCAAAAAAAAGAGTGAAAAAAAAAAAAAAGAGATTTAGTGATATGTTAGCAAAAAAGGTAAAAAAAATTCATTTTTTCACCTTCAACTTGTGCAAACACTCATAAATCAACGTTAAAAAACCATGCTTTTGATACCATGAAAGGATTTATGTTAAGAACATTTATAAATAACATTGAAAGTGCAGAAATAAAAACAAGAAAGAAGTTAAGTTACCTTTCAAAGTGAAAATCATAAGTTAAGACAAGATTTTAAAGTGGGAAACCGAATGTATTCGAGAAAAATTTACATGATCTTATTAGAAGGCTTGCAACTAAAATCTTCACAAGCACAAAATTAAATCAAGAGTACAATATTGTAATAGAGATAGTTATCAAGTTCTAGTGAAGAAATGAGGAGAGAAAGGGTTCTTTTATATAGCTAGAGGAAGAAAATGAGAGTTACAAGGAATCACATTATTACTTTACAAGCCTCATATGTACGTGTCACTTGTGGCCTATTTCTTTAAAGAGTGGAGGGAAGTGTTTGCCAACTGAGGAGGGAGAGTTACATACAAACAACTCTAAATCTAACAAGTGGAATAGGGAGGTGAGTGACACCTCATAAAGGTAAGAATAAAGTGTATTTATAAATGCAATAAATACACATAACTAAGACTTAGAAACATCCTATAAACCTAGGAAGGATCCAAATTAAGGCTAATTTTCTAACAGGTACTAATTTTTATCAGGTTCCATAAAGGTTACAATAACACCTAATCCTTGTTTCAATCGATCACTATCAAATTAAAGGGTCCATAGCTATGAAGGTCCTTTGAATTCTCGATGTTGAGACTTATGTTTGGTAGTGAAGGTATAGATACTAGCATGTGAGGATACAAATTTGAAATTCTCATTCTTAGCATTGCATTATGTGATTAAGTACTTCATCTTCTACTCTCGATCAATCCTAATTTGATTGGCCACACCCTTCTAAAGTAGCCACATATGTGAGAAATTAGTGGTTATGTATTCATTAAATATTTTTGACCAATCCGAGTTCAGAAATATACCGTAAGCCTCTGGCATGTCAACCAATAGTATGTCAATAACTTGTTATACATGTAACTCAGAGGCTAAATGTATGTGTATATTTAGTAATTTTTTTATACAAGGTACTATAGATTTATCTAATTGTAGGACTACCATTTTTGACTAATTTAGGGCCAGTCCCAATTTTTTACTTATAGTTGTAGGCATCACATTTTTTACTAAACATTCTGACTATCAGTAGGAAAGGTGAAACCTCATATTTATCTTTATAGATCATTACATTTGTTTGGGTAGTCTTGGATTTGTCTGTAAAAGATATTCTAGTCAAAGCTTTTAGTAGTAGTTCCCTTTGCTCAGTGATCTGAGCCAACTCATGTAGGGTGATATTGGATTTGATCTTATTCATATCTTCCATGATATTTTACCCCCTTTGTTCAGTGATTCTATGGGATGTATTTGATCTCTCTCCTTTAGGGGAGGTGGATTATTGTTGCTTTTTGTGTCTAGAGGAGTGCTGGTATTATTATTCAAAGTTATAAATATAGAAAAAGATTGTCTATTCCTTAGATTATAATTATTTATTTAAAGTTGATAAAAAACATGGACTTCTTTTGAGATATCTTATGGTTCATTATCTTCTTCCACTGGAAATGAAAAATTATATGTTTTAAAGACCATAGAAGTGATAGAGTGACTTGAAGCATCAAGAGGAGATGTCTCAAGTAGATTTTCCAGTATCTCTTATCTATCCATTTATCTATGAAAGATATCAAAGGCTAAAAAAAATTATTCGTAATCCAATTCTCCATGCTTGGATATGCTATGAACTCTACAATAATTAGGTAATAGAGCCTTTATGATGTTCATCTCTAGAATCTTATTGGGTAGTTTCTCAACATTCTTCCTTAGCCTATTAAAAGGATTATTGTATCTCTAATAACCAGAGATCTAGTTGGTGTTCTGTCTACCAACATTCCTCATAGGTTTTTGCATAGTTATTAACTCATTACTTAAATTTTATGCCATCCTCAAGATGAAATATATCTCAACCTTATTAGAATCAGAAATAGTACCTTGAGTAGTGGAAGCATTGAATAAGACTAGACTTTGGCTTCTATGAGGATCAACTACTTGGATTAGATTATTCGAGAAACCTAGACTCTTATTAGGTACAACGTGAGATGAGAAAAAATGCATATGGGCTTGAGTTTGATTTTGAGCCACAATATTTTGATTAGCAATTGGGATCAAATTTAACATTCAATAGGCTTGATAAACATTTGGTCCTTCTAAGCCTTGTGACTGAGGGTTCATCTATTTTTCAACCTCTATAACTTTGGCATATGCTTGGTTCAAGTCTAAGACACCAAATTTCCTATATACAAACACTATAGTCATGGGATCCAAGGCATTTTCATACATATATAGAGCTAATGTGGAATTTAAATTATATGTAGTGTCTATCTATCTATACATTTTTTAGAATCTTGTTTGAATGCTCTTATGAGTTCATTAGGTTCACTTTTCATGATAATAAAGAATTGGTAGACAATACTAGGGATATTAACTTGGTGAAACTATCCTAGAAAGGTGGTCTGAATATCAGTCTAGGATGTGATGGAACCCTAAACAATATTAAGGAACTACTCATAGGCAATATATTGTAGTGTAAATGGAAAGAGATGACAAGCTACATCCTCATGGACTACATTTAGTATCCTTATAGTAGTTCTATAGGATTTCACATGTTATTTGGTAGTTCTTACCCCTAAGGGAGAAAATGTGGGAAGGTACTTAGGATTTCTTGGCAAGTCATGGATTTATCCTAGAATATTAAAGGTAGAACTTGTTGACTAAGGTTGGGCCATTGGATGTGGGAGTGGTCATCTATTTAGATAATATGACTGAGCCCGGGACCTCTTCAGAATACCTCTATCTGACCTAACTTTTATATAAGATTGTAGGAGTGAATGTATTAGGTTATTTCAAGAGAAAGACTTGGTTTATCTCTGGGATATATCTAGTGTAGATTAGGAGATATTAAAGTTTAGATAGTGAAATTAGACCTCCTTCTAACACTAGATTTTATGTTGTTGTACGTTTTACACACACCAAAAAACATATATGAGGTAGCCTCTAATATTCTGGAATCTATGTGAAGGTTAATTTCAATCTAGGGCATGAGTTGTAGGTATTGTGTCTTGTAATGACCAGTGGTGGCATAAATATGAGCAATGCAACTAATAACATAGTTGGTTCAAATATGGATATGGATCTTAGATCTATTTGAATGCAATGGGGTAATGATGGATTTACTCTAAAGTGGATATGACTAAAATAAAATGTAAATAAAAGGTAAGGTAAGGTAGAAAAGGGGATCTACAAATAAAGGGCATGAATTCTTTCTAACCAACTCTAGGGAAAGGACAAATACTAAATAACTAATTCTTATAAATTTCTACTTTAGCACACAAAATTGACAAACATAATGAAAAAGTTCTAGGGATACAATGTAGTTATCTCTAAGTTATAAACTACAGGTTGTTTGTTATCAAGACTATTGTAACATATATTAACTTCAAGATTATAGATAATACCAAAGAGCATCTTTGAATAACTATGGCTCAGTCTAGAAAATTGCATCAAATGGTGGCTCTACACAAATTCCAAAGAGTAATTTAGCTATTTTGTTATTAGAAAAAAATTTATCAACCTAAATTGCTACTATACATTCCAACTGGTAAAATCTTATTAATCGATTACAATCCACTTGAAACTGCTATTGCATATGTCAAGAAAGACTAAATTATTGGTCAGATCAAAATGCATAAAAATTATAACATAGAAATAAAAAAGACATTCATACAACATAGACTTGCAAAACATCCTGAAGTATTTCTTATCTATATTGAAATGTCAAAATTCATCCTCCCTTTGGAATGAAGGAGATACATGTATATATAGGATTGGGATGGGGACACCTTTTCAATCATGCTATTCTCAAAGTTTACATCTATTTTAGAAAATATATTCTGAAAGAGTACACATGAGGCACTTGGTAAAGGATGTTGCCAATAGAAAAAACTTGTTACAAAAAACTATGATACCACTAACATAATTTTGGAGGGATTCCTATGATTAGGTAGCTATAGTGGTGGACACCTATACTCTAATGGTTTCTACCATTGAAGTTATTGTAATAGTGGGCCCATATGTTGAATATGTTGGTATAGTCAAGATAGTTGGTGGGGGTGATGTGTGTTAAGAAGCCTCCTTAATTGCTTTATTTTTTTATTAGAGATCATGACTTGCTTGAAAAGCATTATTTATCATTTTAAATTCTAATAAGGGTATTTTGAAGAGCTAGGGGAGCTTGATCGCTAATTTTGTATATGCTTTAAATGCAACCTCAATCTCCACCTAAAGAGTTTCTGTACAAAGAACCTTACTTCTAGTAAAATTTATTAATTATTTTAGATCTTCATGGGTCCTATATTATTTTTCCCTTGACCTATGCTCTAAATTTTTTCATTTTTATCCATAAGAGGTCTTCAAATGTGGTCTTAAGGACTAATTCCTCACTCTAGTTAAGTACACCATTGACTCTCATTTCTCCTAGAATTGTGATGGCTTGCCCCTTATAACTGGTGAGTTGTCGCATTAAATTTTACATCTCTTGATGCCATTCAATCAAGCTATCTCTCTTAATTACCACATAATTCTAGTCCCATGTTGCATCTAGAGTAGTTATTAAGTTTAGATTACTGTAAACCTTATCATTATCTTCTCGTCCCAAAAAATAAAGCTTGGCCTCCATCTTCTTCATGTGTTATTCTAGGTAGGAGACATACCCCCATTTAGGTTATTATTCTGAATTTACATCTATCATTAATTGGAGGATTCCATATAACTTCCACATGGATCCCTGCACACTACCTATAAGATCCCTTAGAGGCTAAATGATGCTCCTTTTCTGTAGATGTTGGAACACAACTATCTACTGAGAGGGGGGTGAATGATTAGATTAACTAAAAATAGTCCTTTAATAATTTTAAATTAAATTCAAAAGCATATGTATATTAAAATATATATGTAGAGATCACATACACACAAATATACATGACACCAAATGTATACATGGAAAACCCAAAGGGAAAACCCACAGTGAGAATAGTTGCTAGAATCTACTATTATAATCTAGCATAATAGTTCTAAGCCTCACTAGCAAAACCTAATTGATTACACATTTAAGGTCATTGACTCTAAGGAGATACCAATTCCCTAGTTTAAGATCAGTAACTCCCTAATTGAGCACCAACTCAACTTAACCTCACTGGTTACATTTAAGGACACCAATCCTAAAGAGACAACAATACCCTAACTGAACACCAACTCAGCTAGTATAATGGTACCAAAAAAATATTTCTATGGAGCTACAACTCTTGCTTACAACATTGATTCATAAATAAATCAAACTCTAACTCTCTATTATAAGTCTAATCTATAACTACTCATTCTATGCAAATTATCTTTGTGACTTCTTCCTCTCTTTACCCCTCTGTCTTTGTGTCTGGATATGTTTCTATTTGACACATTTCATCTCTCTCTATTGCCTCTTCTTTTCCTTTATACCCTCTGGTTCTATGTCTATGTATTTTCTATTTGACATAATTCAAATGGCTCCAATAGCATCTACTTGTGTCTTAGATGTCATATATGTAAGAAATGGATCTAGGGTTCTATATCTTTTATGTGTTCACACTTGGATTGTAACACATCATGCCAATTATGGACTCTAGTTCATTATAACTTGGACTGTAAATTTTTCGCATCTTGATTCCATGCATCATACCATAATTGTATGTTTCTTTACTATTTATAACATCTGTTAGACTCAATTTTTGATGCACTGGCTCTTTAATGTAAATTTGATCGATTAGATTGATTAATATTTTTATTTATGTCAAGATATAGAACTTATATGCAAGTTCCTTCATATTCCTACATGTTTCTCCACTTGATCATTTGAATTTAAACACTTTAAATACTAGCCTTTGATCTCTTTCTTTGCACCATCTCCAAGATCTCTTTCTCCATAAAATCATTGTATGCTAATAAACTTTAATGTTCCACTCTTTAAAACACATCTGTCAATCTCCATATCCTATCTCACACATGTCATTATATCTCCAAAGATGCATGTTATTTATCTCAATTGAGATGTTAAACATCGAGCTCTTTATCCCATCTCACTACTTCCTATATCTTTGGATCATTTTTGCTCCATCAGTCTTCTTAAACATACCTATTTTTTAACTCACCATTGTGTCGATAAACATTGATCACTTTATTCTATTTGAGTCCACTCGCTCTATTGGATCTTTCTCATCTAATATTTTGCATGTCATTAGATCTTTGAACTTACATGAATTGTACCTTGACTTGGTCATTAAACTTTGACACTTTGACGTCATCTCACTGCTTCTTACATCTTTGGATCACTTTTTCTCTATTGATCCTCTCAAACTTACTCAGTCTTTAACTTACCACTATGTTGATAAACCTCAAGCACTTTATAGCATTTGAGTTCATTATCTTTATTAGATCTCATTTGCATGATCACTTATGCACCATCAAATCTTCTGAAATGATCGTTATTTATTTTTGACAGGCTCACTTTCATTGGTCCTCTATCTGATAGACTCAAATTCTTATGACATTTGGCATTAGCATGTTCACTCAAATGGGCCTTTGACACTTTCACTTCATTGTGCTCTGTTGGATCTCTAATGTTTTATTAAGCACTAAACATTGATTTTATAACTAGATTGATCATTAAGTCTGACAAGCTTATACTTATTAGATCTCTATCTGATAAGATTCATGAATGTGACACTTGTCATTAGCACATTTACTCTAAGGATCCTTTGATAATTTAACTTTTCTTCACTTCATTGGATTGTTTGTGTATGATGAAGCACATGCCATTGATTAAGTTGAAACATAATATAAAGTCTAAGACTTAGGAAATATTAACTCCTTTGATCACTGCTTGAGCTGGTAATTGCTAGGTTGAGGGGATTGTTTTGCAATGATGACAAAGGCTTAAGTTATAACTTAAGCTACTGGGTCTAGGCTATATCTAGTAAACATCAAAATATAAAGTGTCTATTGATGTCATGACTTAAACCCTAAGAGTTTAAATGAGAAACCCTATTTTATTTGAGATTAAAGATAATTCAATTTTGAGATCATTCCTTCTCCTTTGAACTTGTAGACCACATATTGAAGATGCTTATGAAAAAACCATAATGGATCTTCTATCTATTTGATTTTAAACATCCATAAATGGTCTCTGTAAAATCATGACAACTTTGCATAGTGAAATTATGAAACATGCTCTTCTCTCCATCAATCCTGGCTAATCCTTTTGACATTAATGACATCCATAATGTCCCTTTTAACATTAATAAAAATCATATTGCCAAAAATCTCCCCCTTTGGCATTCATTACAAAAATAAATGCTCTAATGCAAACTTAATGTTCTAATCTTCTAATAATTTGATCCTTGTCTATCATTACTTGTGTTGGCTTCTGATGAGTATGAACTAAAGCTATCCATACCAAACTTTCTCCCCCTTACGCAATTGAAAATTTTCCTAAACTCATCTTGGACACTTGATCTACTCTTACAAACTTTTATAGAGAGCATTTGCACTTTTTATCCAAACTTTTACAAAGAGTATTTTCCCTTTTTTTCCCCCTTTGACATCAATGGAAAAGGGACTCTTCACAATTTCACCAAATATTTCTCCCCTTTTATCAAATAAATGAGTTTTCCAAGAGCCTACAACCATCAAATCATTATAAATTTGTAAAATATGCATACCTGAGTTGCCTTTTCTCTTCTTTTAAGGATCAACATGGCTTTTATGATCTTTCCTCTAGACTTATGCTCCATCACTAGTATCTAGTGATGTGATGTAGGATCTATCACTCCCAAATTTTATCTCATTGCATCACTTGAGCATCTTTAGGTCTCCATACATAGTCCTCTAATCCTATGACCTGACCAATTACAAAGCTCCCACTTTGTTTATGCATGAAGATTCAATACATTATCTAAGCACCTAACTTGGTTTGTTCAAGTCATCATCTCAACCTAATTGAGTTAACATCTATAATAGATAACACCTTATCTTTCAATCATAAGTGAAGAATCTCAAATATGCTCCTTTTCACATCATGTATAGCTCTTCAATCTATTCAAGCTATCTGAGTTAGCTCCTCCTAAATCTATGGTATATACAACTTGTCATCTTTAGAATTTAGAGACCTTCTGCATGATTTTCTTTGTTATGCAACATAGACAAATCTCAACTAGAATCCACTTGAGAATTTTCAAATCTTCCACCACAAAACATAAAACAAGCTCCTCTATTCTAAGCCTTATTGATTCTAATAAACTAAACAATTTAGCTCCTCCTTACTTCACTAACCTACTAATGATCAATACAAGATTTTGTAACATAGGATCATTGATTTTATATCAAAATAGTATTGGTGTAAAAGAACAATTAATAATCTACATACCTCTATATTGATTGGTATGATGATCTAGAAATAACACACTTAATTCCACACTTGGAAGTCTCCAGATCCTACCTTTAGAACTAGAGTCCATGAACACATTGTTGGCACACTCATTTTGTCCCTGCAGACACTTCATACACAAGATTTATCTTATTTTGGCACACCAAATTCAACTGGGAGAACTCATTTCTTACCTTCAAAATATTTTAAAGAACACCACTTGCTTCTTTACTGAAAGGAGTCTCTTCAGAAGCATAGACATAGACACCCTACTTCACAATGTTCTAGAACAATGTGAAACTAGGAGTTACCCATAACTCCTCATATTCCTTCTCCTCCTTAGTCATATTGTGCTTTATATTCTTCTTCTTCTTCTTCTTCTTAGGCTTGAGAGAAGTGGCATGCTCATCCATTAAATTATTCTCCTTTTATTCTATAATGGGATTAACAAAAAATAGAGACAATATGGATCCATGACATACCTATTCATCTGATGAATCTTCCTTACACTTTGTAATCTCATCACTAGGCACAAAAGACTGATGTTCTATGCATGAAAATTTCTCTATAGCAGGAGAATGTTCACTTGAATCTATACATTCCTTAGAACTATCCTCGGCTAGCACCTTAGACTTATCTTTGAGATTTGTCTTCTCATTCTCAACAAGAGTAGACATTGAGAGCTCGACATTTTCCAACCTCTGTAGCATTATTCATCATGGTTTGATATTTAACTTTCCATACATGCTTATGTTTCTTAGATGTCCTATTTTTCTCTTTATCAGAGACTTGTGAACCTGTGATCAGATTGGGAGGCATGACATTCTTCTTACTTCATATTTTTGATCTTACAAAGTTTGTTCTACATTGTTTAGCTATGTGACCAAAATTATTCAAATTATAACACATTACATTTATATCTAACAAGGGTGCAAATGAATTTTTTCTTATAAAATTGGATCTCCTTGTAGGTAAAACTCTACAATTACTAGCCTTATAACCAAAATGATTACAGCTACAACAATAAACATAGAAAGATGAGGAATACTTGGTCATAGATTTTATTTATGTAGGATGGGGAGTTCTTCTCAAATCCTACTTCTTCAAGTTTCTTATCCTTGTGTAACCATCTACATTAGCGACCTTTATCTTTTGCATCTTCTTTGAGTTTACAAATATGGACTCATTATTATTTTTCCTTTCCTCAGGCTTCTTTTCTCCTTTAACCTTATTCTCATTAGCAGTGCTACTATTTGTCCTTGTATCTCCAGAGACATTCATTTTCTTTTCTCTTGATCCTTCTTTTTTTTTGAAGTTGTCATATAACTTAGCAGATGTATTGGTTATGGGAATTTTCTTATTTTCATAACCAAGACTAGATTTCCATTTTGATAGATTTTGAAAGATAATCAATTCATCAATAATGTCTGATCCTCCTATCATATTTAGACCTTTGATTATTTTTCTTTATCCTTTTCAAGATCTTTTCTCAAATCCACTATTTTTACCTCTAGCTTCATGCATTCATCATATTTAGATTGTAGTTCACATTCTAATACATATTCTATTCTCTTAGCCTCTTTAACCTTTATCTTTAGGCTAATTACCATCTGATCAAATTTATCAAGACTTTTGGACACCTTTATAATTTCTTTTTGTCCAATCTTCTTCTGTCTTGAGTTTTTTTTTCTTAGCTTGTCAATCTCATCTAGAGCACTTATGAATTCAAACTCAAGGTCCACTTTTCATTACTCTTATTCATCAGAGTCTTCAATTTATTCTTGATCTAGATCTATATAATTTGATTCTAATGCCATGAATAGGGATTCATTTCCCTCAGCCACAAAGGCATAGTCATCGTCATCATCTAAGATATCACTATCATCTAATGAGTCACTATATTCTCTTATATACAATCTTTCCTTGTTTTTAAATAAGTTACTCCTTTTAGAAAAGTGGGGATTCATCCTTTTACCATCCTCTTCTTGAACAAAGTTATACTTTTTATCATAAGGTCATTTAGTAGAAAAATATCCTACCTTACCACAGTTAAAGCATTTAAAGGGTAACTTACCTTGGTACTTTATAGACCCTCTTTTCAATCTTCTGACAAAGTTGGTTTCTTTTTCTTTAGTCTCCTCAGATCCAGATGTAGATCCTTCTAATTTTGCTTTATTAGATGCTTTAACTGTAGCTTCTCTCTTAGAAGTATCTACTTCTCCCTTTTTCATCTCATAAGTAGTGAAGGTTTCATGCAACTCATCTACAGTGAGCTTATGTATATCTCTTGCTTCCTCTATTATAGAGATTTTAGAATCATACCTTGATGACAAAGATCTTAGGACCTTTTTGACAATGATTGATTCTTTCATTTCTTCTCTAAAGCCTTTAATTGCATTGACTATTTCATCTACCTTTAGAAGGCAGTCTACAATCTTCTCTTCTTCAATCATTTTAAGACTCTCAAACATTTCTCTATATGTTTATAGCTTGTCTTACTTTATCTTGTCATCACTTTCATAGATGATCTTCAACTTGTTCCAAGTATCTTGTGCATTTTGACAATTCATCACTTTGATAAAATCTAATTTAGACAATCCACAGAGAATAACATTATTTACCTTAGCATTGTTCTCATATGCCTTCTTTGAATCTTGATCATTGAGAGTTATAATAGGGGTTATATATCCATTTACCATAGACATCCATATATCAAAACCTAATTAAGATAAATAAGCTTTCATTCTTATGCTCTATAATGCGTAGTTAGATCCATCAAAGAGAGGTGCTTTATTTGTTGAAGATCCTTCTTGACTAGACATTGTGTTCATTGTTCCAAGATCTACCTGAGATGATTAAGCTTATTTCAAGGAACCCTTGGCTTTGATACCAATTATTGGAACACAACTAT
The DNA here is from genome assembly GCA_037957365.1 of Torreya grandis. Lineage (NCBI taxonomy): Eukaryota > Viridiplantae > Streptophyta > Pinopsida > Cupressales > Taxaceae > Torreya > Torreya grandis. The sequence continues at coordinate 2,300,625 of JARHVA010002046.1, forward strand.
ATACTAAGAGGTCGGGGGGGGGGGGGTGAGTCAGTAGATCAACTAAAAATAGTCCTTTAATCCTTTTAAACAAAATCAAAAGCATATGTAGATTAAAAGATAAATGTAGAGATCACATACACATAAATATGCATGACACCAAATTTATATGTGGGAAATCCAAAGAGAAAAATCATAGTGAGAATAGCTACTAGAATATACTTTTCTAATCTAGCCTCATAGCTCTAAGCCTCATTGGTAAATCTTCATTAGTTACACATTTAAGGGTACCAATTCCCTAGTTTAAGAGCACCAAATCTATGAAAGCACCAACTCCCTAACTGAACACTAACTTAGCTTAATATCACTAGTTACATTTAAGGACACCAATCCTAAGGAGACACCAATCCCCTAGCTAAGCACAAACTTAACTTATCTGATGGCACCAACCAATCATATCTATAGAGATACAACTCTAGATTACAACATTGATTCATAAATTAATCAAACACTAATTTTTTGTTATAATCTTAATTTATAACTGTTCATTCTATGCACATTCTCTTCATGAATTCTTCCTCTCTTTATCCCTCTATCTTTTTGTCTAGCTATGTATCTATTTGACACACTTCATCTCTCTTTATAGCCTCTTCTTTTCCTCTCATCCCTATGGTTCTATGTGTATATATTTTCTACTTGACATAATTTGAATGGCTCTAGTAGCATTTACATGTGTCCTAGATGTCATATATATATAAGTAATGGATCTAGGGTTCCATATCTTCTATGTGTTCACACTTGGATTGTAATGCATCATGCCAATTATGGACTCTAGTTCATTATGACTTGGACTGTAACTTTCTCTTATCTCAATTCCATGTATCACACCATAATTTCATGTCTCATTACTATCTATAACATTTGTTAGACTCAAGTTTTGATGCATAGTCTCTTTAATATAGATTTGATTAGTTTCTACGATCAATCTCATTATTTGTGTCAAGATATAAAACTTATACATAAGTTCTTTCATGTTTCTAGATGTTTCACCACTTGACCATTGGAATTTAAACACTTAAAATACTGGCATTTGATCTCTTTCTTCACACCATCTCCAAGCTGTCTTGCTCCATTAGATCTTTGTACACTACTAAAATTTAATGTTCCACTCTTTAAAACACATCCATCAATCTCCAGATCCTAGCTCCCACATGTTATTAGATCTCTAAAGATGCACGTTCTTTATCTCTATCAAGATATTAAACATCAAGATCTTTATCCCATATCGCTACTTCCTATATCTTTAGATCACTTTTGCTCTATTAACCTTCTCAAACATGCTTGGTTTTTAACTCATCATTGTGTCGATAAACATCAATCACTTTTTTCCATCTGAGTTCAATCACTCTATTAGATATTTCTAATCCAAGCTTCTACATGTCATTGGATATTTCTCATCCAAGATTCTACATGTCGTTGGATCTTTGAATTTTCACAAACTGTACCTTGACTTGGTCATTAATCTTTGACACTTTGACCTCATCTCATTGTTTCCTACATCTTTAGATCATTTTTTCACTATCAATCTTTGAAGACTTTCTTGGTATTTAACTTGCCACTATGTCGATAAACTTTGAACACTTTATAGAATTTGAGTCCATTCACTTTGTTGGATCTCCTTTACATAATCACTCATGTACTATCAGATCTTATGACAAGCTTGATATTTATCTTTGATAGGATCACTCTCATTGGTCTTTTATTTGATAGACTCATGTGCTTGTAACAATTGGCATTAACAAGTTCACTCAAAGGGACCTTTGACACTTTTAATTCAACATGCTCTAGTAGATATCTAATGTTTGATTAAGTGCTAACCATTGATCTTCCAACTAGCTTTATCATTAACTCTAACAAGCTTATGCTTATTGGGTCTTTGTTTAATAAGCTCTGTGAATGTGACACTTGTCACTAGTGCATTTAATTAGAGGAGCCTTTGATAATTTGACTTTGTTTCACTTCATTTAATCATCTACATAATATGAAGTGTGGGTCATTGATCAAGCTGGGACATAATATAAAGTCTAAGACTTAGGAAATATTAAGTCCTTTGATCACTACTCAAGCTAGTAATTGCTAGGTCAAGGGGATATTTTTACAATGATGATAAAGTCTTAAGGTATAACTTAAGCTATCAAGTCCAAGCTATATCTAGTCAACATCAAAATAGAAAGTTTCTGTTGATGCCATGACTTAAACCCTTAGGGTTTAACTGAGAAACCCTATTTTATCTGAGAGAAAATATAATTTAATTATGAGCTCTTTCCTTCTCCTTTGAGCCTATGGACCAAATATTCAAGATGCTCATGGAAAACACATAATGGATCTTCTATCTATTTGACTTTAAACATCCATAAATGGTCTCTATAAAAGCATGACAACTTTGCATAGTGCAACTGTGAAACATGCTCATCTCTCCATCAATCTTGCCTGATCCTTTTGACATTAATGACAAACATATTTACAATAGTAGGGCCTCTATAGATTGATCATAACCCATAAACATCTCATTTATTACTCCCACTAAAGAGTCTACAAAAGTATAGGAATCTTTCATATGACCACCCAAGTTAGAGGGCATAGTTCTACACTTTTTAGTTAATTAGAAAACATCTTCTCTTTATTCAAACTCTATTTTCTCCCTTAAACCATTATATTTTTTATCTTTATCTTTCTCATAGTCTTAGTTTCTTTGTCAAAATGAAAATTGAATATGGGTTTCTCCATAATGACCATCTCTTGCCTGCCTACCTTTGCTTGTTTCATCTTTTGGATTTATTGAAGAATATTCAAGGCAACTGGTTATTATGAAGGTTATGCCTATTGTGTAGGATTGGAAGATGGGGATTGTATATAGTGGGGCATGGGCTTAGGAGAAGATGTTCTTGACTGAGGTAAAGTAGGAATTGATCTTCTCCACCTAGTGAACCTTTTGGGAGACATTATATCAGCTATTAATTTCCCTTTATTTGACCCTTTCATAGATGTAATAGTGTTAGAATTTACTTAGGATTATTATATAATTGAAAGGTCCAATTGGGTGGATGGTTAGGGAAGAAAATATAGTGGAGAAGACTAGGTTCTCAAAGTGCTCATGTTTATTGATTGTAGAGGACTTAGGGATGGAGGTAGTAAAGAATGAATAAGTAGGAGAGGTATTGAGAAAGTTTTGTAAAAAGTTTATTATATATGTGCTATTATCCTAAATAGGTCCTTTTGAATTTTGGTTGGGGGGTGCCACAACCTAAATTATGGGGGTAAGGGTTGGTATTTTCAAAAATGGCCATGTAATTGCCTAGAATACCTTATTTATTTGGGTCAAAGAATCTAAAGTATAAGAAATAGATACTATAGAACTAATTAGGATAGAAGTAGTTTTTATAATATATAAAGAATGAGAAGCTTGTGTACTCACCCTTTGTGTAGCAACAATCTAGAAAATTATTTCTATAGATACCAATATTATGCTAGGAGGTGCTAAGGCTAGAGATATAACCATTTACTTTCCTTGTGTTGAAGCTTGAGGTTTTGACTTTGATTCATCTCCATTGTCACCACCTTGGTTTGGAATCAGTTTAGTTAAGCCTGAATTAGTCTTCAAAATTATAGTGTCCCTTGAATGAGGTTTCTCTGGTAACCATTCATCCTCTGGGTCACTCTCCATGGTCTCAAACAAGGAGGTTTTTGTCTTATCTTCCCATTATTCTTATATGAACCACTCTCCATCTACAAGATTCTCTTTATTATCTTTACCATTATCTAATATGTGTAGGGGTTATACTTCCCTAGAGCCTTTTATTTTATCCTTTTTCTCCCATATTTCTCCTCAAAGGATCCATTAATTAGATTTCCCTAGGGGAAGCAAAAGGGGCCTTTACCTTTATTTGGTACACAAGAGGTGTTTGAGTGGGAGTAGTAGATGATGTTGATGGAAAGGAAATTGGGGAAGTATGCTTCAGTGCAAGGGATGGAGAAGTTAATGGAGGTGATGATGCAATGGTTTTAGTTGGGGATGGAAATGGATCTAAACCAAAAAGTGAGAGGAGGAAAGATGAGAGACTCACTTTATATGCTACCATGAATGGAGGAAAAGGCAACAATGAAAATGGTCCATTACACTGAGTTGTGCTTGTAGTACCTGATGTAGTGAAAATTAGGTGAGGGAGAATGGACACTATGGTGGTTTTTACTAGGGTGACCAATGGGATGGGATGCCCTTGAAATATTATTTATTTGCTCTCAATAGAAGCATGCCCAGATGGTCCAACCTACTCTTTTCTTGTAATTATAGCCTATGAAAGAGGTCCAAGAGGGGGATTTGAATCCCAATGATCTTTCTTAATTATTTGAGCATCCTACTTGGTGGTATTTAGATTGTACTAAATATGCCTATCCATGACCAAACATATTTACCTTGTTCATCCTATTTTAAACTTTTGTATCATTTAGAGCATTGAGGAACACCTCATCATGTGGATATGACACATGGCTAGAATCAATTTTCACCATAGATTTGAGTCTATATAGATGGTTCCTAACCCTTTTCCTTGGATCCAATTTCCTATAAGGTGGCCATTTATAAGCATATGATATTTTAATCCTACCCAATAGGTGGAATTTTTATTAGTTAGTGTAATAAATTTGGCCAATGCTGATAGGTGTTGGTTGGACTACTCCTTATTTGGCACTCTTTAGATTGACATATACAAAATCTACCAATCGATCTACAATTTCTTATTCTACCACTTTATCTGGTACCAACCAAGGAATATACATTAGAAGGGCATTGGTTTCCTTTATTCTAATGATTGTGTAGTCTGGGTATGGATAATATCTTCCAATCCTTCCATGATTCCTTATGATATGATCAAATTACCTAAGTATATCTTTGCTATAAATGGCCTAGTATACCATTGGATAGAAGGGTTCTATTAGCCTAGTCATGCTCTTCCTAAATATGGGGATTTAGATGAGATTGAAATCCTCACAAATTATGTTCTTGGGATATTCAGGGGATGGTTCCCAAGGTTCTTCAAAATTTGGGTGTATTGTTTTAGTTATAGCATGCACTAGAAAAGACATCATATATAAATTTCCATTTGACTAGTTGTTTGAGCCACTAACTTGGTGGATAAAATTGGCATTGATAATGTCAGGCACCAAGAGCAACAAACATGCTCTGATGCCACGTGTTGGGGGAATACAAAACCCAACACCGGAAGCACACAATTGATTACGAACTTCAAGCAACTTAATATGCAGAAATAACTGAAATCAACAAGTAACTAGAATTCAGAATAACACAGTGTATGAGAGACAATACACAACTTGTATTAATAACTCTTTCAGAAGGAAATACAACAAAGAAGACTGCCACAGTTCTTCTTCCTTACACACCTCTAGGGCTCCCACACCTCTAGGACATAAACAGTAAATCTTCCCTCAAAGCTCTCTCTACTAGGTCCCAACACCCAACTCAAACACAGAGTTGGTGTTCACCTTACACCTATGCTCCACGCACTCCACAAGTGCTCCACGCACTCCACAAGTACTCCACATACTCCACAAGTACTCAAGGTACTTCAAGTAGATCTCCCATGAACCTGCAATAACCTGCACTTCAACAGACCATACTTATGGAAGGAACTCCCTTGCCTTCCTCTTAGCTCTATCTGAGTACACACCTGTACTCCAAGTAGATCCTGCCTGATACTGCTCCCTATTGTGTTGCTGTCTATATGATCTTGCACACCTCCAAATCAAACACGATTCTGCACACCTGTGAACCTTGACCTTGCACACACATACACCTGCAGATCAACGATCTTACTTACCATGTAGATCACTCTACACCCTGAAGAACCCTTGTCCTTGCCTCACCAAGTCCTTATGATTCTCCAACCAGTACCAAGCTTGGCACTGATAGGGAACTAGGAGGAACACCCTTACTCACTTCACACACAGAAGGAGCAAACTTTGCTCAACTCAAACTAGAACACTTTTCCAATACAACCATGAGTCTATTATATAGATCTCATCCAAACAATAATTAGACATCTAATTACAATAATTAGATCCGCAGCTCTCAGTAGAAAAATAGCTCTAATCATGCAAACACTTGGTTCGTTAGCTAACTGCCCGTAATTAGCTTGCAGTCGAACCACACAGGCGACCGACATCGGTCCCTGTCTGCCTGGAGGTGACCGACGCCGGCCGATCCCTGACCGATGTCGGTTGCTTCTCTTCACTATCCTATCGACGTCAGCTGATCAGATCGATGCCAGTTGCTCTGATGCTCAACAACCTTTAGCAACCCCTCCAATGGCCTTCTCCATGTCTGCATCAGTGAAGCTTTTAGCTGCACATCCTAACAATCTCCCACTTGGAGATAAACAGTTGCACTGTACCTGTACCTGTACCCTATCTAATCTATTTCCTAGTTTGTATCCCTCTTCAAGCTCCCACCTGAAGACAACCCACCACACATCCCGTGGTGTACCACCTGTCATCTGAGTACCCTGCCACATTCAAACCTACAAACACATGTAGTGAAGTCCGGACCCTGCATGTATACCTGCTGATGGTCCCTCTCAAATCCTTGAGAGCCCACTTCCCCGAATTGGCTCCTAACTCTCTAACAGCTCCCACTGCATGGGAATACTCAGGCCTATACCAGACCTCATGTGATTTCAGACACTGTACCTATCCAGCCCTTAGTGTGCTCCAGCTCTGCATCCCGAACCTCACCAACACCTGATTCACATCAGCTCCCACTAGAGACAAAATCTACCTGTGATCTCCATGCCTCCCATGTCAAAGAATTCCATTGCTCCAAACTCCTCATGACATGCCACTGAAACTAATCTTACCCTTAGCTCAGCAAAACCCTGTATGTACAAACCTGCTATAACAAAACATACCATCCACATACAGTAACAGAATGATGTCATGACCATCATCCTCCTGGTAAGACAAACCACAGTAGTTACCCTGACATTGACTGAAGTCGTGCTTCGTCCTCCACCTGTCAAAACCTGTACCACTATCCTACAGCTCCTCAAGACCATATGACCTGGTCTTCCATCTCACATATCCGTTCTCTCTATTCTTCTACTAAGGCATCCATTCATCTCTGTGCTTTTATCCAGCTGGAAAACCTACCAAATCTCCTGCTTGGTTCTGCATCATAATCCTGCCATGCTCCCACCTATTTCCTGGATCCTTCCTGCTCTACAATCAGCAACAAGTATAAAGAAGAGGAACACGAATTTGAGGGCCTACTTACGTCTTCAATCCTCCGTATGGGTGTTTGAGACTCCTTGACAACATGTTGTCCACCCAAAATTTGTTATAGTGACGGACCTCAGCCACCCCACAGTCTGCATCCGAATGACGTCAGTTCCCATGCGTCTGTCCCTGACTACCAACCTACCAGCACTGGTGTCCCTGCTGCCGACGTCGGTCCTCCTAACCAACATCGGTCTTACATACTACCGACATCGGTCACATGACCGACGTCGGTCTTACCTTGCCCGACATCGCCGGCTTCGGTCTGCACATGACCGACATCGGCACCTGTCTGTTCGATGCCGGTTCCTCCTGACCGATGCCGGTACCTGTGTTCGCCTGTGAGTGATGACTTTTTACCCACGAGCTTCTTTGAATCAAAACCCATGTCCAAACTGCTCTACTCAGAAGTATCCAGCACCATCCACTGAACTCTGTCCGCCATCTCCTCCAAGAACACCAAGGCTTTCCAGTTCTTAAGCCTATCAAATATATCCGTCTTCCACTTAAGAACATGCATCTCCTCCCTGCTCATGTGACCAAGCCTACGAAGCCACGTCTCTACTCCAGAAGAAGAATCAGTAATATAAACAAGTAGATAAAGAGTACTTGTTTTCTTACCACCAGCTAATTCAAGTGCACCTGCTGTGAGAGTTCTTGTGCATCTCTCATCACCCAATCTTTCTAAAGAAATTAGCCATATCTCCAAACCTGGGACCTGCATGACCTTCATCAACACCTGTGTGTTGGCCACCTGCAATTTCAGCTTCACTTCCCCTTTGCCAATTCTTTGGCAAGGCTCACCAGCTCCTCTACCTGGGGCTATATGGAAAGAGGCAACCGAATCTTTTATCCAAGATTCAACTTTATCCAAGAAACCTGCAAACACATCCTGTGCAACAACACCTGCAACATCTGTATCTTCAGTTTCTTCATGCTGATCTGCTACCAACCAACAATGTTCTTTTACCTACTCTTTCTTTCCATAGGACCTTAAGTAACCATCTGTGCTTTTCAACTCCTCCATTCTTAGCTTACTTTGATCTGCCGTTGCTCTACTCCCACTCAATCAGAAACCCTTGAGAGTGCCCTGTAACCAAAACACAAAACCTGCTTCCTGCAACCTTAGCTCTGATACCACTTGTCAGGCACCAAGAGCAATAAACATGATCTAATGCCACGTGTTGGGGGAATACAAAACCCAACACCGAAAGCACACAATTGATTACCAACTTCAAGCAACTTAATATGCAGAAATAACCAGAATCAACAAGTAACTAGAATTCAGAATAACACAGTGTATGAGAGACAATACACAACTTGTATTAATAACTCTTTCAGAAGGAAATACAACAAAGAAGACTGCCACAGTTCTTCTTCCTTACACGCCTCTAGGGCTCCCACACCTCTAGGACATAAATAGTAAATCTTCCCTCAAAGCTCTCTCTACTAGGTCCCAACACCCAACTCAAACACAGAGTTGGTGTTCACCTTACACCTGTGCTCCACGCACTCCAGAAGTGCTCCACGCACTCCACAAGTACTCCACGTACTCCACAAGTACTCAAGGTACTTCAAGTAGATCTCCCATGAACCTGCAATAACCTGCACTTCAACAGACCATACTTATGGAAGGAACTCCCTTGCCTTCCTCTTAGCTCTATCCGAGTACACACCTGTACTCCAAGTAGATCCTACCTAATATTGCTCCCTGTTGTGTTGCTGTCTATATGATCTTGCACAACTGTAAATCAAACATGGTTCTGCACACCTGTGAACCTTGACCTTGCACACACATACACCTGCAGATCAATGATCTTACTTACCATGTAGATCACTCTACACCCTGAAGAACCCTTGTCCTTGCCTCACCAAGTCCTTATGATTCTCCAACCAGTACCAAGCTTGGCACTGATAGGGAACTAGGAGGAACACCCTTACTCACTTCACACACAGAAGGAGCAAACTTTGCTCAACTCAAACTAGAACACTTTTCCAATACAACCATGAGTCTATTATATAGATCTCATCCAAACAATAATTAGACATCTAATTACAATAATTAGATCCGCAGCTCTCAGTAGAAAAATAGCTCTAATCATGCAAACACTTGGTTCGTTAGCTAACTGCCCGTAATTAGCTTGCAGTCGAACCACACAGGCGACCGACATCGGTCCCTGTCTGCCTGGAGGTGACCGACGCCGGCCGATCCCTGACCGACGTCGGTTGCTTCTCTTCACTATCCTATCGACGTCAGCTGATCAGATCGATGCCAGTTGCTCTGATGCTCAGCAACCTTTAGCAACCCCTCCAATGGCCTTCTCCATGTCTGCATCAGTGAAGCTTTTAGCTCCACAACCTAACAGATAATTCCCAAATGGTGATGATATTGGTGGAGGTGAGTATGGTGTCTATTAGGAGAATAAAAACGTCATTGACATAAGTTACAATTTAGAAACCATAGAATTTATTTAATAGGTCCATGGCAATCCTAATTCTTATCCTAAAAGTGGTAATTAGGATGGTAGAAATGAGTCCCTTGACCTTGAAGGTGGTTGGGTCATGTGCCCACTACTCTAAATTATTGGTCAACATCTACTGGTAAATTATGGCTTAGTTATAGGTGGGAATACTTCTCAAAGGCATGCCAACAAACATAGGCCATAGGTTTTCTATTCTAAAAACATGAAAAAAATTTATGTAAAAATGGCCATTTATAAATAAATGATAAACTAGGTCAATACAAGGCATTACCTTTAGTTTTGTCACTACATCGTATAGATCTACTGATTTGATCACCACTAGGTCCTTGTGCTTCATGTAAGGGTCGAGAGTTGATTCTTAAGTCCACAAGGATCTATTACCTCAACTTCTTCATAAATGGCTGAGTAGTGTTTAACGTCATGATTAAGACCCAATTCATTGATCTTTGTATCTGTATATTAATCGAACTCTATAATGGAATATGTAGAGGGGAGAGGTGGAAACTTTGAATTAAATGCCATCGTTATGCATTTAAGCTCTAATTCTTTAGAACTATGTGACTACTATTTAATCAGGCCAGAAATCAATTTCACACTTTCAAATATTAATTTGATGGAAATGTGATTTTAATTCACTTGGTTAATTGCATTGATTTACTCTTGGATTCATTTATTTTTTTGAATAAAATGTAGTTGGCTAATTCATATAGATTGAAGGCTTCAACGGCTTTGGATAATTTTTTTATTTTATCTATTTTCATATTTTGAATTTGCTTTGTGGTGCATCATCCTTTTGTGAATCATGATATTAGGTGGTATTCCCTTCTTGTAATTAAGTGTGTAGACACCAAAATTATGTTACACACATGCATAAATCCCTGTGTTGAGACCCCTCTTGAACCCTTTTTAATAATTATCCTTCTTAACCCATGTCTTCACCCCTTACACATTTAATTAATTTAAACTATTTAATTAAGTTAATTAAAAAATACTTATGCCACCTTACCTAGCTACCTCATCCTAAGACTAATTCTTACCCTCTGAGTCACCTCAAGACTTAGTCCCCTAATCCTAACTACCCATGACATGTTCTCACCCCAAACATAAATTCCTAACTAACTATGTTCTTCTTAACCTTGCATTTCTACCATTTCCTAATGGATACCAAACTTGGCAGGAGAAAGAATAGAAAATAGGATAAAAAGAGTCCTTTTACCTATTCTAATGCCACTAATGTCAGTCAACCCATGGTTGACATCGATAGGATCACCGACATCAGTTACTTAAGACAAATTCCAACCTAGTATTCAGGTCAGTAAAAATAAAAAAAGCTTAGTCATTCATATATAGGGTTTAGCATTCAACTTTCTACATCTAGGCTTACTGTTACTCTACATAAATTAGTCCAAATTAGGAACTGATATACTGCATAGAGCTTGGATTATTCTAAACCAACAACACATGCTTATCTTTTTGTTCATGTATTGCTTCAACACACCTCACCAGAGCCATCTATCCAACAATCGTGATTCATCTATTTCACCAACTAAGTATATCTCTATGTTTGGTAATTCCTTTAAATAGTCATTTTATAATTAATTTACATTATACTATTTATCATTTAATGAACATCTTGACTCTCCTTGTGGAGGAGTTATAAAACTCCTTCACCTATTTTCCTTTACTCTAAACATACCAACCTTCTATCTAGACCCACATGAGTATTACACACTCTCTTACGACACTTCCCAACCTCATAAACCTAGCCAACATCTACCTCCTAGCTTATAAAAATCTTTTGCAACCTCCTGAGAACCTATTTCCCCTACTGACATCAGTCACATAACCAACATTGGTCATATATACTTATCGACATCGGTAGCCTAACTAACATTGACGAATATGTATTTACACTAACCTCACTAAACTTGCCCAAACAACCCCCCAAAACACAAATAACTCACATTACTTGCACTATGTCATTCTCTGCTACCCTCAGACTACAAGAATGATATGAACATCTCTCTCTTACTCTCTCTTTAATATTTTTATTAATTACCAATTTTGTTTCAAAAAGTGGATTGTCATCCCTAAGGAAATTTGACACTTCCAAGAACAAGTGTGTAGCTTAGCAACCCACTCATATATCTACTAACAAATATTTTGGTGGTAGTGCTTTCTTATTCATAGGTAGTCCTCCCTAGCCAAAGAGGAGTGTTCAACATTTTATAGATACGGTGTGAAACCAATCCAAGTTCTCTCTAATCTCTAATGCCCACCCTTCATCTCTATTTCTCCTTAAACATCAAATAGATTCAAAATTTAGTGAAACATTTATAGCACACCTAGTGGGACCCTGGAGTTTTCCTTGGGTTCATTACTTGTTTTAAGCATTCATATAGGTGCATTATAGTGAAAATTTCATTCCTTGCACTTTGTCCCTCTCTTTTTCCTCAAAATGAAATATTCAACATTTTATTTTCTATTTGAAGGAAATAAATTGGAATTTCTTCTTCTTTGTCTCCCTTCTCTTTCTTTTGCCTCTAAAAAAACTTATCATTTTTCTTGAAAGTTAAAATAGTCTCTTCTTTATCTCTTTCTTACATACACATTAGGATAGTGAAATTCATTCTCTTCTCCTATTTCATCATTATTTTTATTTGAATCAACACACTTTAGATTTGGGTTTAAAACTTATTGCACTTAATTGTTTGCTTGTTGCATACTAGCTCACCTAGTTAATTACAAACATTATGAATAAATCGTAGTACACCAATGTTACACAACCAGATCACACTCATAAATAAAAACATATAAACTCCCCTGAGATAAGGCTGATCAAGATTTCATCACCTGGTGGATTACTTTACCCTACCCGACTATCCTACTTGGATTTCACCACCAAGGGGAGAGCCCACTTTGTTCTCTGGTGGAGTATAAACTCTAGATATAAGGTATATTTTGGCTAAGTATCCTATCTTGGATTTAGGTCTATGAAGTGTGGGGATCAAGCTCCTATAACAATCCATATACCTAGTCTAATATAGATTTCCTCTTGAGCACCAAAACTAACCTGAAACCAGCACTAGATTACTTTCTAGTACCTTTGGTAACCAAACTCTCATCTCACCATTTGATTAAGGCATAAGCCAACACGAGGATAAAATTAATCTCTAGGAGTTAATAATTAGTGGTTGTATGTTATTTTTTTTCTTTTATATTGCCTTCTATATTTTGGAGTTAGTAAGGACATTTTCTATTGATTTACAAAATCAACACCATTTATAATACTAAGGTTGTATAACCTATTATATCAAGTTTTCTGAGTGTTCATCCTCATTATATAGACCTCTTACATCCTCTATTATACCTATATTTTGCCTCTAGTTTTATAAAACATTAGATTTTTCATCTCCTAGGATATCATAGTGACCGACATCGATTAAAAGTACCATCATCGACAGACTTTAACCTATCAACATCAATCAAGTGACCGACATTAGTGATTGTGTAATTTCAGTTTATTCAAAACAATTAGATAAAATAACCTATCTACCTTCACCCAAACCTAGTTTTTCCTCACTCTGCCACTAATACAGAGTTCTAAAACTATTTCTACTTTTTCTTTCATGGTATTGATGTGAACCCAAGCCAAAATTATTGCTAATTATGCAAGTCAGCAACCACTTCCACCTTCCCCTCTTATTGCTAATTCTATCATGGAACATACATTAGATACATAACATACTCCTATCCCCATCCAAATTCCCATTATGCTTGAAGGAGATCAATATTTTTCTAAATGTCTTGATCGTAATGTGGCAGCCCTTCAACATTACCTTGCCATGAGCCAAACCTATAATTCTTTAGGTGACCCACTATATGGTATGCCAACTTTTCTGATGGGGACAAATTTATTTTTAGATGTCTCCACTATGTTCCCCATGGCTACTCAAACCACTACTTTGACAAGTAACCCAACCATAAATAATGTCCAAAGTTTAGCATCGCCAACTGCCCAAACCCACCTATACCCTGTCATGACCTCTCTGCCTTCACAACCATAAGTAGTTCAATCAAGTCTAACCCCATTTTAGAATTTGGTGGTACCCATCCCACATACTCTCACACCTATAATTACATGAGGTATGACTCACCCTTTACCTAGTATAAGCATGCCAACAACCCAACCTATAATAATAACATCCAACCAAATCATAATCTCTAACCCAACAGGACAAGCCCCTTTTATTTTTGCCCCCCGGCCTATGACTCATTATCCCTATGTTGTGTCAACACAACTATATCAGGCTATGTCATATACTCCCTCTACCTCTTATCAAGTTCCCTATAACTTAGGGGGTATCTCCCAAACCAGTCCTCTTCTAGATCTCATTAAGATGCTAATAGACAATATGTCTAATCTAGAGACATTCATGTCGGGTTTAAAGAATGTGTTATCTTATGATGAGCTATGAAATGAGACCATCCACCCTTCTATGCCTATTTTCCCTTACCCAAGCCAATGGGAAATCTCAAAATTTACTTTTTTCCAAAGTAAAGAGGACCCACAACAACATTTACAAGCATTTAGACATGCTTGTTATTTAATAGGGCATGATGATGCATTACTACTTCACACCTTCCCTATGTCTCTTTCAGGTGCTACCCTAGATTGGTATATCTCTATAACTCAACAATCCCTTTTATCATTTACCCAACTCAAACAAATATGCCTAGACCATTTCTCTTTCAACATTTCTAAAAATGTTTCTATTACGAACCTTTATTCTATTAGATAATTTGATGATGAGTCTATCACAGATTTTGTTGCTTACTGGAGAGGCTTAATCAATCAACTCTCTTTCTATTTACCCCAACCTAAGATTATATAATTCTTCTCAAGGGCATGTGCTAAGCACATTTCATCCACACTCTGAGTACAAACTTTCCACACATTTGATGAAGCCTTCATAATGGCACAAAAACTCAAAATTTGAGCTATAGATGAAGACAAAGTCAAGTTGCATGGTAAGAATGCCAATTCCAAATCAAATGACTCCTCTTCTTCTAAAACTTCTCCTTTTAACCAAAAATATAAAGGCTCTACCAATGCAATGGTCATTAAATCAGCTTCTTCCACAACCACAAACCAACCTAATTCCTCTACTTCCCAAAATCTGACCAAACAATTCTAACAATGATATGAATAAAGACAATACACTCCCATTGGGGGGTCATATACTTCCATTTTGGAAAAACTATTGCAACAAAGAGCCATAACCCTTCCTCAAATCAATCCTCCTATATAGTTTAATCCCTCCTATCCTATTCCAACTTGGTATAAGGAGGATGCATTTTGTGGCTACCATCGAGTCAAAGGCCACAATTCTAATAACTATTAAATATTCAAGAAAATTGTCTAAGACATGCTTGACAGGGGTGATCTCATCTTGGATAACCCTAATACACCTGCTAATCAAAATATGGATGTGTTCAAATAGTCTTTTCCTAACCATTCACTCAATCAAAATATTGTTCAGACCATGACTAATAAATCATGTGATCATAATATCCATATAGTTAATATGGTCTTTCCTTTACCTCCAGTCCAACCTATCCCACAATAGGAGGCACCCATTTTACCTACTCTTCCTCTATAATTGATGGAATTTATTTTTCCCATTCTTCCTCCTCAAGTAGAAGAGACTAATTCACCCATTTCACTCCCATGTGAGGAAGAACCTCCTTTACCACTCCTTTTTCTATAAGAGGAGCCTGTATTGCCAGTTCCTTTTGCACCAATATTACCTATCCTCTTACCACTTGAGGATTACGACTTACCCATTCCTCAACTACATGTTGAGGGGAACATAATTCTTGTACTATACCCTCTTGAGGAACCCTCTTTGCCTCCCTTTCCTCCACTGATAGAATGTATTACTCCATCCACTCCTCCTTTGCACCTAGAAGAGCCAATGTTATCTACTTCTACATTAGATGAGAGACCTATTGTGTCTATTCCAATTTAACTAGTTTTACCACTTCTTTTACCTATGGAGGATCATACTTTACCTATTCCTTACCCACATGTTGAGGGATTAATTATACCTATGCTCCAACCCCTTGAGGATCCTTCTTCACCTACCTTTCCTTCACCTATGGAAGACCATGCCTCTTCTCTTATCTCTATCGAAGAAGACCCTATTACGGATTTTAATCATCTTTGGCCCAAGGTAGTAGAGACCAACAATTTATCTTTCTTAATCACCTAAGCCTTCTAAAGAAGCAATCATAAGGCATACGTAAACTTCATCTAAACCCTTCTCGTAGTTAGTGAAAAGTTTAGAATTTTTTGACTCCACAAAGCTAGATCATGCATCATTTTAGGATTGACTTAAAACTCCTTATCTTACATAATGAATGTTGACCTTTACCACCAACCCTCTCACTACCATTTACCCCAAGGTCTTTGACAAAGTTAGAGCTTCTTTACTAAAATCACTAGAAGCTGATCCTTCTACATCAAACCCCTCACCCTCATAGGTGTCTACCATATTAAAGTAGATCAGGTCTTTAGGCATTCACCTAGTCTCTAATCTAATTCATCCATAGGTAAAATTAGATCTAACTCTCCAACCACAAGTTATAGTTCTATGACCTAAACTAAGGAAGAATGTTAAGCTTCTTAGATCTTGCTAATCCTTCCCTCTTCCACCCTCAACTTTGCCTTCAATTTTGGGACCACATCCCTTTACTTGAGCTGGGGTATCACCAATCCAAGCAAAACCAAAGGCTAAGTTACCTCCTCTACTACCTCTACCATCTAGTAGGCCTTTCACATCTAACACCATGATACCTAACACCAAGAAAGTGTCAGCAAAACATGTGGATCCACTACCACCTAAAAAGGTGCCATACAAAATCGCCCTCGTGAATCCTAAACCAAAGAAGGTGTCCACTCCTATTACAATAATATGTGCTAGCCCACATGTAGGCTCTCAAATCTTGTTATTATGCTAGTTGTTGTAATCCTTTGTAATAAATCTTCCTCCCATTAATCTTTATATCCCTCTTGGACCAAATCCATCTTGGTTTGATGATACACAAGTGTGTCTATATCATTATTCATTTAGACATGATACTAAGAGTTGTAAATCTCTTACAATAGTCATTCGATAGCACTTTGATATTGACACTCTATTTTTTAATACTCCCATTAGCCTTCCTACTATTCTACCCCTAATATCCATAATGCCTCATACCATTCCACCTAAATTCAAACCTAAAGATGTTATCATACCCCCTTTTCCGTCTCCTTCACCTATATTTTAGATCAACATGGTTAATGTGGCCAAGCAGTCATAAAATCAAAAGGATAAAGGTAAGGAAAAGGTCACTTCCCTTTGGGTTCATCCCTTCTCCAAAGACACTCCTCCTCTAAATCCCAAGATTGCATCTTGGGTGTCCCAAAACCAACATCTTTAGAATTTATTCAAAGCTCGATGGTGAAATAGCTTCACCAAACCCTTATGAAAATGTCCTTATATGAGTTAATCCAAAACTCACCCCAACATCATCAAGCTTTGATTATTGATTTGAATGTGGTTGAGGTACAACCTGATGATCCCCAACCTCTTACAGCTTTGGTCATCTCTCTTAACAACATCTCCCTAATTTCGTTTAGTGATTCATAAATTCCACTTCAACACCCTAAAGATCAAGATTATACCTTTTTTTATCACCGCATATATCAATCAAACTCATGTCAAAAGAGTCATGATCGATAGAGGAACTAGTATTAATATTATCTCCACCCATGCCTATAAATATCTATCCCTTTTTAAAAATTTCATGTCTCAAACCGACGCGGTGCTCTACTCCTTTAATGATACCACGAATACTACGGTGGGCACTATTATATTGCATATCTTTGTGGGTCCCCATAAAATTCTTGATCTCTTTTATGTTGTATAAGGAGATTTATAATACAACATACTACTTGGATGACCTTGGATATGTGATATGGCATGTGTGTCCTTAGCTTTACACTATTGCATCAAGTTTGAGCACAATGGGAAAGTGCATGTTATTCTCACCAACCCACCTCCTTTCAAAACATGAAACATGACTTATATCCCCATTGATGTTCTAACTCCTTTAAAAACATCATCTCCATTGCATTATACTTTTGAAGCTTCCACAAGTTCCACTACCCTAGTTACCCAGATACTGGTGACACAAATCCCTGACAAAGACCCCATGGAGGAAACTTTCAAGCATCTGTCACTTGAAGAATATCATCTATTAATACTTGACATGTTCCATACTCCACAATAGTATGGAAATATTCATATACACCCTAATTATGATCCTTGTATTGAGATGGTCATCTTGTATGGTCTCCTTAACCTTCAAACTAATTTCACATATGGGGGAATTGATTGGGCTCCCACTGTCGGCAATCCATCCTCTTTGCCACAACCATTTACCTATGACTTCTCTTTCTTGAGAAAGCATAGATTTACTCACACCTATCTTTATAGCTGTATCTAGAAAGGATTTGGTTTAGGTCATTATGAGAAGGGTATTCATATGCCCATTAAATATCCCACCAACAAAACCATTGAAAATGCTAAAAATTAGCATGGAATAGGTTATGATGAACCAACTAAACTCACCAAAACTTCTCATGTACCAATTATCAAAGAGCCAATCTCTCCTTCTCCATCCTCTCCTCCACCATCACTTACTAAATCAAAGGTATCTATACCTCCTAATTTTTTTTAATAAATGAAATCCATTTAGGGCCCCTCACCTATCAATGGGGTAAGGAAACAAGGTCCCTTCCTCTCATTCATCTTGAAATGATTGATGAAGACTCTCCCACTATCAACACTATCCATTGCCAAGATGATGATGCTATTCTCACATACATGGGTGCAGATGATTCCTATATCTAATGATCACTCCCATTTAAAATGTAAGCTATGTTAAATGAATAAACCATCAACATTAATTTTCCCTCTCACGATAACCCCCGTATCCTTAAGATTGTCTAATCTTTAGACTCTTATGAACAAGTAAATTATGCCACATTTCTTAATGACCATAACAAAGCCTTCGCTTGGTCTTATAATGACATGCTTGGTATTGAATCCTCTATCAACACCCACAACATTATCACCAACTGAGATGCTAAACTTGTTAAGTAGAATCTTTGAAAAATACAACCTCGTATTGCTCTGTTTTTCAAAGAAGAGCTCCAATGCCTCCTTTCTATTAAATTTATTCAACCCATCAACTACCCATAATGGGTTTTTAATATTGTTCCTATCATAAAAGTGATAGGGGGAATTTACATATGCACTAACTACCATGACTTAAACCTCACCTGTCTAAATGATGACTTTCCTTTACCAAATATTGACCAACTTGTTGATCTAACAATTGGCCACGAGATGCTATCACTTATGGATGGGTTCTCAAGTTACAATCAAATCTCGGTTGTTCTCAAGGATCAACACAAGATAACTTTCACTACCCCATAGGGTAATTTTGATTATCAGGTCATGCCCTTTGGTTTGAAGAACACTGGTTCCACCTACCAATGTGTCATGAATTACAACTTCCATGATCTCCTACACAAAATTATGGAAGACTATGTGGATGACTTACTCAGAAAGTCTAAACTTTTCCAAAATCACTTAACAATTCTCAAAATCATATTCACTCATCTCCTCCAATATAATGTTCAACTAAACCCAAATAAATGCATTTTTGGTGTCCTTTTAGGTAAGCTCTTAGGCTTTATCATTTCTCTACATGGTATTGAAGTTGACCCTACTAAGGTTCAATAAATACTGGACATGCCTCCACCTACTAATATCAAACAACTTCATAGCCTACAAGGTGAGCTTCAATAAATTCACCACTTCATCTCCCAATTGTTAGATCATTGCCAACCTTTTCATCATCTCCTCAAAAAAGATGTCTCCTTCCATTGAAATATATATTTCTAGGAATCTTTTGATGCACTCAAATGACAACTCCTTTCCCCACTAGTTCTTATTCCACCGAAAGGAAACTAGTCTTTCTACCTTTACATCTCTACAAAAGACCATTCTCTATGTGCTATGATTGCACATTAGGATGATCACCATCAAGAACAAGTAGTTTACTACATAATCCACACACTTATTGATTATTGAACTTGATATACCCATATCAAAAAGCTTTGTCTTGCATTGGTCTTTGCAGCTTCTAAGCTCTGTCATTACCTCTTAAATCATAAAACCTACATCATCACCCATATTGATCTCAAATACATGAATTTCAATCCATATCACAACCAATGTATACCTTGATGGCTCATGCTCCTTACTAAATTTGAATTATAGTTTATTCAACAAAAGTCTATCAAAGGGCAAGCAATCTCCAACTAGTTAGTTGCTACCCCTTTACCTAATATCCAACCTTCAAACCTCAAATTCCTTGATGAATATATCACAATGCTCTCCATTGATGACATATCCTATCAAATGATGATGTTCTTTGATAGATCTAAATGTCAATATGGTGGGGGTGCAAGGGTCATCCTCATTCCTCTTGATGGAAAGCTTATGCCTTTGTCATTTAAACTAGATTTTGAATGTACTAACAATATGACTAAATATGAAGCTTTGATCTTAGGGATTCAAATGGTTATTTTCTTGGGTGTCAAATCAATAATCATTTTTAGTGACTCCCAACTAGTGGTTAATCGGGTTAATGGTCCTACCTATGTTAAAAAAAATAAAATTAAATGATATAAAAATCATGTAGATACACTATTAAAATCATTCGACTCCTACATCTTGTAAACTTTTCCTCAATATAAAAACAAGTTTGATGATACAATGGCTTCTCTTGCTTCACATATCCCCTCTTCACCCTCTTTCTCAAAAATCTATGTCATTGTACATCACTTAACATTACCCTCCTATGTATCAACTAACATCCTTTTTATCAGCTATGTAATACACAACTCACATGACTTATGGTACAAGCAACTCATGGATTACCTCTCCTTTTCTATTACCCCTACTAATCTCTTCAATAATGAGAGACGTGCCTTTATGAAATGTGCTACTTATTACACTATGCTATGGGGACTTCTCTATAAGTGAGGTTTTGATGGTCTCCTACTTAGATGCCTCACTAGTATGGAAACCCCCTTTGCCATTAAAAATGTCCATGACAGGATTTAGGGTGGATATTTCAATGGTAACATAGTTGTTAAATGTATCCTTCGACTTGGCTAGTATTGGCCAACACTCCATCAAGGCTATAGTGATTATATTCAGTGTTGTGTCAAATTTCAATAACACGCTAACCTCCTTCATGTTCCAAGACATACCCTACAAGTCACCAAAGACTTATGGCCCTTCTCCCAATGGGGTTTAGATCTAATCAGTGAGAAACCCTCATTCATCTCTCCATCACCATTCTATCGTTAATGCTCCTGAATGCTTCATTAAGTGGGTTGAGGCCATTCCTCTCATCTCTACTAAGGCTGACAAAATAATTGACTTTATCAACCATCACATCATTTTTCATTTTGGTGTCCCCCATAAAATTATAATAGACAATGGAAATTCTTTCAAAAACAAGACTATCCAAAATCTTTGTGAAACCTTTGGAATCAAATTAAGCTTCTCATTACCATACTATCCACAAATAAATGGATAGACAAAGGCTTCTAACAATACCTTAACCAAAATCCTCATGAAAGTAGTGAATGATACTGGCAAGGATTGGCACATGCACATTCCCTTTGCTTTATGGGCTTACTGTACTAGCATTCAAACCCCTATAGGTGCTACACCTTTTTCCTTGGTCTATAGGATGGAAGCTATTTTGCCTCTTGAGGTCTATATTCCTTCTTTTCATATTTATCTACAAGATATACTTACTAACAATGACTTTAACCAAGAACATCTGGCTCAACTTGAGTTTCTTGATGAATGCCATCTCATAGCCCTCAACCACCTCCAAATCTATCAAGAGCATATCAAATGTGCTTACAAAAAAAACCTCAAGGAGTAAGATTTTAATATCATAGATCTCATCTTAAATAAAAATCAACATGTGATAAATATGGAGAAAAGCAAATGGGGTAAGTTTGCTCCTAATTGGATTGGACCCTACATCATAACTCACAAGTATGAATCACAAGCTTATCACTTATCTTCTCTTAAAGGAAAGCTAGAACCTGAGCCTTTAAATGCTTTGCACCGATGACCATTCTTTTTTTAATCAAGTGATGCTTCACCTTGTGTTTAACTTGAGTTTGTCCCTTGAGCAACCCCATTACATTCATCTCCTTTCTTCTTAATCCTTATTCCTACACACTTAGTTAACCTAAGAAGTGTTATGGTTTTGCCCTCAAAGTGGAAAAAATCTAAGCTTCTATAGTCCTATCCATGACTAAAGTTAAAAAATAATGTAATACATAGACAAGTTATAATATCTCAGGTCATTATTCTCATTGTAGGCTTCTCCCTTGAAGGATAGCTATCAGAAATCAAAAACAAAAACTTAGACCACTCCCTTGAATGATGGCTAGGCCAAACTTTATTATCAAGATAAATAATGACTTAGAATATTCTCATATTTATTAGCTTCATATGACCTCCACATAAAGAAAATCCCATTATAGGCTTCTCACATTGATCAACTTACACCAAAAAAATAAATAAATAAATTAAGTCATGGACTTGGCTATAGTAGCTCTCAAGTTACCCACAAAATGGGCATACCATCCCCATTAAGAAGGTTATGATACCTAAACACTCTCATTCCTTTTACCTTTTTCCCCTCAAACTCTTTCAAGGGACTTTGAACTCACTTAGCACAAGGTGAGTATGATGCTTCTCTAATAAATAAATGGTCAAAAGATGCAAAACATGCGAGAGGCTGATACTCCTAAGCCTATTTATGTCATTATTATGGTCTTTGCCAATGTGCAAGCATCGTGCCTCTTTCTTTCCCATCCCAATCACATGTCGATTTCTCTTTTGAGATCACATCTCATAAAAAAATTCAATCACCATTTCACCTTTCTACCAATTTTTCTTGATTCTTAGAGTTATGTGTTTAACACATATCTATCTCAAATAACTACCTAAAACCATACTAAAACTAATAAACCATTTCTCATAAGAAATCCACCCAGCATGGAACCACAGTTTCTCTAAAATATAATAAATATGAAAACTATCAACCCTACTCCATTTATTTTAAGCATACACCATCACAAATATGGAAAAATGCTAAGATGAAGCTAACCTATCAACTATGCATATACCATCACATATATGGGAAATGCTAGTCTAACTCAACTAACATGCTCAGCATTAACATAACACTAACATAACATAAACATCCACATTATTATAATAACTACAAACATCATCACCATGAAATAAACACATCTCAAAATAACACATCTCATATATATATATATATATATATATATATATATATATATATATATATATATATATATATATATATATATATATATATATATATATGTGCATTGAATATGAATGTACATCAATGGATCATATCAGTATCATCTCTCTCTCAAAATATACATCTCTCATCTTCAGCTTGTAGGCTAGTGTGTATACAACATATATAACAAAATCTAGCACTTAGAATAGTCAAGGCTATAGTCGTGGTCATGAAGAAGCAGTATCATCAGCACTCTCTACCTATCTGCATCTACATGAGCTAGAAGTCGTGGCACATGTCACTAATCTATTCTGATCTCTAAACTCTAAATACCTCTAAATTTATGGGAACTCCCTAATTTACCTCTCATAGTATGCAATCTCATCTAGAGTAGTGTTTTACCTTGCTAGAGATATAATCTACAGTGGACCCATCACACATACTGTAGGACCCTATACTAGTCCCTATGGTGGTGTAACCTATCCTTTTACTCTCAAACTATCCCTCTCTACTATCAATGCAGTAACCTGGCCCTGTAATGCCCTGACTTGGCCTTGCAATGTCATAACCTACCCATATAATACCAAAATGTATGCTTGTGCTACATCTCGATCTTGTACCATTACATCTCAAATTTGTACATTGGCATCTCTAGCTTGTATGGCTATATCTCTCTCTCATCACTCCCTATAAATCTAGTGGTAGCCTCTTGACTTGAACCATAGGATTTAAACCTATCCACCAAGA
This sequence comes from Torreya grandis, assembly GCA_037957365.1. Lineage (NCBI taxonomy): Eukaryota > Viridiplantae > Streptophyta > Pinopsida > Cupressales > Taxaceae > Torreya > Torreya grandis. The sequence continues at coordinate 2,324,681 of JARHVA010002046.1, forward strand.
AAGATAAGCCACTATGCATCTAAGAACTACTACACTTAGGCCTATTAGTATCTCCACAAAATTTGGCCCATCTATCTCCTGAGGTAAACGTATGGGTGCCTATATATCATCCCTCCTATATCAAGGAAAGGTAGGAGGAACGTCCTATAAAAAGCCCAACTATATCCTAACCCATGCCATGATTATCATCTCTAGCTCTCTAGCTCATCTCCTTCTGACCCATAATATGCTCTATAAACTAACAAGCTACTCTACCTATCCTCTAAATAGAGGGTATGTCAATTAGGGCCTCCAAATAATATCTATAGGAATCAATCTATCTATCATATGCCTATAATAATTAATGTCCTACACTATGGCATCTACTCATGTCTGGGCCATACCCTCTTTCCACCATCTAAACTTGACCCTGGAATCGACAACAATCAAGGTGGGTAACCCCAATGGTCATGTCACCATGATGTGCTCATATGCCCAATAATAGAGTATATGACTAACATACAAACTATATCATCATTATAGCCTCAAAGCCCATAACTCTCTGTATAACTATGCCAAAAAGGTAGGTCCCCATGTATACACAGTCCATTTGTAAACCATCTATGCCAACAGACCTGTCAATGCAATAATAAATCTCCCACCATCTACATCTAGTAGTGCATATACTATAATCCCTATCATCATCAGAATGCTCAACTGAAGCTGCTCCTCATCAGAAGTGTACAATGGCTCATATGTAAATCTCACTAAGTGATAGTTCACCTCGCTAACATGCTCTTTAAATAATGTAACCATGTGAATATCATGTTCCTCTCTTAAACAAGAGAAGAGATCCTCAGCTTAGAGTAGTGACTATAAAATCATGTACATGTCTTTTTGTGTCATTATCAACTCTCTGGTAGGCAAATGGAAGGTGTTGGTGGTGTGATCCTATGATCTAGGAATTTGACTCAAGAGAGGATGGTTAGTATGGTGTTAGTTCCAAAATGAAAACAAAGTGAAATAAACACACTAATAACATAACATCTCTAGGCCTAGACACTAGGGAGAGCTTAGTTAAAAATCATGAATGAAACACAACTAAAATGCAAAAGAAAACTCTTTTACCTTCCTTGGATGCTCTAAAATGCTTGTTGTGGTGGCTTTCTCAGCTTGTGCTCATGAAGTCCTTGGCAATGGAAGCTTGAAAATTTCCATCTCTCTTTGACACCTTTGGCTTGTGGCTTGGATTGGCTTGAAATTAATTTGGCATTATAACACTAGTTTCTTGAATCATTTTGGAACCAATCCTGCATTATAACTTTACACTAATTAAGCTTAGAAATGATGTTATGAGGCCTCCTATTTATAGATTTTTGGATTTTATCAGAATCAACATCAACTATCCATCTTAAGATTGAGATGTGTGGTTGAGGATTAATTCAATTTTTGGAATTAAGTTTTTAATTATTCTCATCATGGAATTGGAAGAAGGGGAAATTAAGAGGCATGGAGGGCATCATCGAAGGCATTGATGAGGCATGGAGGGCATGAATCTTGATATTTATGGTCTATGGATGTCTTTCCAAGAAATGAGGTCACTTGATGATGTAGATATTCAATATTCATTTCCAAAACAAATTATTCAACAAATTTTCATGAAATTTTTAATTAGGCCTTAATTTGGGTTAATTAGCTCTTAAGCATGATTAAGCACATTGTGCACAAATTACCCAAATTGATCAGAATGCCTTGTTATTGGTCCTAAATTTGATTGAATTTGAATTAGAAGTCTATGCCAGGTGCATTGGATGCATATTCCCATTTAGAATGTTTCCAAAAACAAATAACAAAGGCATGAGTCTTGTGCAGAAGATTTGATAGGAAAGATCAATCGAGAGCACACAAGTGCAAATTTGGAATTTTAATTCAAAATGAAATGATCAAAGTTATCCAGCCTATAAATTACATTACCCCATTTAGGGATACCCTAGCCAAAATCAGCATTTGAATATGTCAATTTCACATCATTTAGCATGTTTTAGTGTTTTTAGGCCAAGTTGTGTATTTTGGGTAGAAATTAGTTAAAAAACATGGTTGAAGGTTATCAGTGGCTAGTGTTAGGTGTCTACAGTTTTCCCCTATTTGGGAAGGCATTGCAAGATATAATCATAGTAACATCTTCTCAAAGAATGAAAAGGTCTTGTTTGCCTACAACTGCAATGATGATAAACTAACTATATGATGCCCCCTTAAGGGAATGGTTGGCACAAGTAGATCAACAAATGGTCCCTGAAAAAGATAGAAGCAAAATGAGGGGACCAAAGAAAGGAAAGATGATGGGGTGAAAACATAATGATAGTGAAAAATTAGTCAAAATCATTGAGAATGCAAGTGGGATGGTGTACAATGGTTTTCCCAAAGGTAGTTATAAGCATTGTACCTTGATAGTGGCAACGTGGTATGATAACACAATGATTTGCTCAAAGGGTATTATAATCATTGAGAAGATGGAGTTGCCTCAGTTAGGATAGATAAAAAAGATAATAACATGCCCCTATATAGGTAGAAAAATTAAAGTGGTGACAACATAATGATTTTCCTAAATTTGGTTATAATCATTGAGAAATGCAGGTGGGACGGTGTGAAATGATTTGCCCATAGGTGGTTATAATCATTAGACCCTGATTATGGAAAACATGATAAAATTGGTTGAGGATGATTATAACTTAACATAGAGAGTAATGATGAATTGTAACAACCTACTAGTAGGGAGATGCTCATCTAAACTAATAAATGTTGAAATTCTTTTGTGGTTAATTACTCTATTTGGGATATGATTAGGAGTGAATCAGGACGTCAATGCTAAAGAGATGCCACCATTGTTGAATAGACTCCTTGAATCTAAGGTTTGTTTTAGCATGTGATGGTAGGCTTTATGATATAACACCATAAATAATTGGCCAAAATATGCATAAGGACTAACTACCATAATCCAATATTCAATAGAAAATAATGCACCAATGATAGAAACCATGATGACAATGTAAACATATGAATATGGATGGATTCAAGTGTAAGTGTGGATAAGGAATCACCTAATGAACACATATAAACTGAATCAAGGTAATATTGCTAAAATCAAATAAACAGATAGACAAATAAACAAAATAAGTAGAAACAAACAAACAAATAATACAATATAATAAAAAAACTATGAACATTGCCCTTAGAAAATAGGTGACAACTTAACAAATGAACTAAATAGGGGAATACAAGAAAAGGAAGGGGGTGGCCGAGTTGTCTCCATATGCACTAAGCAAGTGGATGCTACCTACATAGTTCTATAGATGTAATATATAATAAAAAACTTTAGGTCAAATGTAGTTCTCTCAGGGAATGGGAAGAATGTGATAGCTAATGAAAACAAATAGAATGGATGTGATAAAAGAATAGAAATTGTATTTTAAAATGGCAAGCACATGAGAAAAAAGGCCAAAAATGATGGGGAAACTAAATGACAAGTGATTTGTTTGTAACTTAGTAAGGGCTCCCCAAGCCTTAAGGCAAAGGAGTGGTCAATGTTTTTGTTATTTTCTAATGATTTTTAGAAATGTTTTTTGGAATTGTTTGGAGTATCTCAACTCAATCGAGAATGACCAAACACTAAATGGTTCAAGCTCACAAAATGGTGATAGCATTCAAACTAAGGTTGCTCACAAAACAATGAGAGCATTCAAACTTAGGTTGCTCATAAAATGGTGAGAGCATTCAAACTTAGGTTGCTTGCAAAATGGTGAGAGCGTTCAAACTTAGATGGCTCACTAAATAGTGAGAGCATTGGGAAAAGGGTGACTGAGCTGACCTTAATAATTATTGAGTGCTACCTACATAATCTTAGAATAGGACCTCAAGTCACTATAGTTCCACCCTTATAGTGAAGGAATTTGACTAGTGTAACAACCAATTCAAATAAAATAGGCACAATTGGTAAAATGACATAGTATGGCATATGAAGTGGAAAGTTGGTACATCAAGGCTTAGTATTGCCCATGTTTTTCCTATATATGGTTATAAATAGGACACAATGGCATAGATCAATGGTATTAATTTTCTCAAAGTTAGTTATAATTAGTAGCAAGACTGGTGAGACACTGATTTGCCCATAGGTGGTTATAATCAAGTTCACATAAACAAACATAGATATAAGATGAAAAATATCTTTCTAGATCAATTGTCACACTAATTTCATAGACTATCATTATAAACATGGATTTGATTTATTATTGAAACTTGATTGAAATCCTCTCACAAAAGGTGCAGGAAGAACCAAATGAACCAAGATCAAAATAGGATTGGATAGGATGACTAAAAATAGGCTTTGGTCTAAATAAGAATGGAATGATATGATGGAATGATCTTGCTAAGGATAATGATGGTCTAGATAGATTAGATAAAATGGTATAAGAGTTTCCCCTAAGTGGTGGGGGTAAATGGTAGGAATATTCAACAATGGAAAATGGATATGTAACAATGAAAATGGCATGGTGATGTGAAATGGTATAGTACGTGTTTTTGGCCTGGGTATGGTTTTTGATTCTGTTGTTCCTATTGATGGGGAGATGCACATCTTAAGCAACAAATGAAATAAATATAATACTAGATCATATTAATTTCTATCCTACACCTCGTCTGAATAACTACTCTATCAAAAATGGCCTACAAATTTGGTTGCCAAGAATGCTTTCATGATCTTCATTGGTCATTGATTTTGATTCCTTCAAACATCGAGACAAGGTATCTTTATAACCTCTGAAAAGAAAAGTGCAACCATGGATGGTAAATATGGATAAATAATGGATGGTAGGCTTGATTGTGAAATGGAATGGTAGATGATAATGGAATGTAGAATAGTGGGGAAACAAATGAAGATCAAGACTTTCAGTCACACGTAATATTTTTGATGCTGGATTTAACATAACTTTGGTTGTGATGGGGCCAAATAACTATTCTCTTAATAGGACCACCAAATTTTGTTGTTGTTTGATATTCAAAGTAGCTACCATCTAATTAGGTTGTATATTGGAAACTATTTTGATTTGCTCTTTTATTTTGTCTTCATCAAGTAGTGAAGAACTTTTGTGCACAGCTATTAGTGCCTCAAAAAGGTTTTCATCAATGAAGTTATCTTGATTATATTATAACACCTTTGAGAAGGTTTCACTAATGAACATTGGCTTTTGACTTTGATTATCTTCTAATGCTTCCAAAAAAGTCTCACTAGAAGATGTTGAGTTCTGACTTGGATTGTCCCCTAGCACCTTTAAAAAAGTGTCACTAGGAGAGTGTTCATCTGCTACATGAATGTTGTCTTGGCCTCCTTGCTCTTCTTTAATCACTTTGTTTCCATGGATGTAGTTCAAAAAAGTATGAATCTATCAATCCCAATTGACACTTGTGAGAGATGGAATGTCAATGATATGGCTATTTTGGTTGATAGTAATGCCCTGTGGAATGGTAATGGAATGAGGAGAGGTTGCAAAATCCTCATAGAAGATACTGGGAGAATGGGAGAAATTGTGTTGAAGCTAAATTATTCATCCTCAAAAACTATATAAGGATCACAAATGTATTCAAATTGATCTATGAGACATGTGTAATCAATGTTGTAACAACCACAAATAAATTCTTCTTCTTTTTATTTTGACTCAAGGGACTCTAAATCTAATGTTGACACTAATGTTGATTCTGATTTTGATGCTAAATCTGATGTTAGTTCAAGAATATAACCTGAATCTAACTCTAATTCTTCATTTAATGGGTACTCTGTTACAATGATGTCTTGTTGAATATTTGGTTTTGGACAAGTAATGGCCTGTGATGGCATAATGGGCTCCACAAAAATTGGTTTGTTAAAGTGAGACTCCTCTGGGATGGGAAAAGGTCAAGAGACAACTCCTCAGAGACTGGCTTGTCAATAAGAGGTTCTTGAAAAATAGGCACATGGTCAAGGTAATGATTTTCCCAAATGTAGTTATAATTATTAAGAAGTGACTTAGTAAATATTGGCTCATCAAAGTGAGACTCCTCGACAACTGGTATAGGATCAATAGATAATTTATCATAGGTTGACTTATCATAAATGGTTGATTCAATAGAAACATCTCAGATTGGTTGGTTCTCTTGGCCTTGGTTTTCAATGAGTTGGAAAATACTATTTTTGAACACAGCTTGATCTTTGAATGATTGGATTGGTTGAGGTTTGGTTAGGATTGGTACTATATGAGGAATGACTTGTAGTTGAATAATGGTAGGGCCTTGGGGATCATGATTACTCACATGAGCCAAAGGACAAAGTCTTGAGATGGTAATGATAGGGTAGGGTGGAGCATGATTGCTCACACAAGCCAAAGGACTAGGTCTTGGAATGATGAAGAGGTGTTGTAGAGCTTGATTTCTCACACAAACTAAAGGATGAGGTCTTGGTATGGGAATGGTGTGATGTTGTGGTCCTATAATAGAAATGGTATGATGTGGGGGAGCTTGATTACTTGCATAAGCAAAAGCATCCAAGTCGTCCTCATAAACCATATCATCCTAATTGTGAATTGGATCATAAGATGGTTCTTGAGTGTGTTCCACATACTAATTATTGCAAAGAGGGTATGAATCTATATCCCAAATAACATTATCTATAGTTGGGTCTTCAAAGTCCTATTCACAAGCCTCTTTATACCAATCAAGGTCTTGAGTTGGATTGTAAGTTGTTTAATGACTTTGTTCCCATGAATTATTAATATGAGGTAGATACAAATTTGTCTCACAAACCATATTAACATCATTAGGGTCTTGACAAAAGCCATAAAAGTCATTTTGTGTGGCCATTCTATCATAATTTGGATTGTAAGTGACTCCACCATAAGTGTAGTGAGACATGTCTGTGTAAATGATGAAAGCTCTAAAAATAAAAAGACTTAGGGTTCTAAAAACTCTAAAAAACTGTCCAAAGGACAAATGGTTCAAACTTGGTTGAACTTGTTCAAAAGGTGGAGTTGTATCTCCAATATGGTTTTAAAGTGGAGTTGTATCTCTATAATGATTTGTGCTAAGACTAGGCATAAAATAGCCTAATTTCAAACATTTAATGTCAAAAAATGGTCAAGTGTCTGAATAAAAAATGGCATGTCAAAGGTCCTGGTTAAAGTGATCCAAACAAGGTCTAAACTAGGAAAGGGAAAAGTTGAGTTACTAGGTCTTTTGACCAAACATGGAGTCAAAAGCTAAGCTCAAACAAATAGGCATGATGTGATTTGATTCAATCTAACAAGTTTGGAAATAACTCAGACATAGACTCAACACATGGAATCAAACATAAACATGTTCAGTTGGCATAAGGCATAAGATAAAAGGTTATTTGAGAAAGGTTGTGTTCTCCCAAAGAAAGACACAAAAAATGATTAGGATAGGCTTTAAACAAACAAACCATCAATAGTTTTCAAATTTGGGTAATCGATTAATCGAATTTATGCAACCCAAAAGAGAAAGATCTATGTATTAACCCCATGAATTAAGGCCTAAAAAAGAATCAATCAATGTTTGAATCTAAACTTGACAAGGCTAATTAAAAACTCAATGTTGAAAACTAACATTTAACTTAAACAGGATAGACAAGATTGGATAACATGATGACACATGACAAAGGTCTAAATGGTATACACAAAGTGATTTGAAACAAATGGTTTTGATATAATGGTAAACAATTTTTGAAACAAATTGAGTAGCCTAATGGTGTAAGCATGCTCAAATGATGTGGTCAATACTATGTTTCAAAGACTCAAAGGCAAAATGGTTTGACATGATTTGGGCAGCATAATGCTACCCTTTGTAACTCAAATGACACACATACAAATAAGTTTAACAAAAATTTCAAGGCACAAGTGTGGTGTAAAATGACTAGTGTAACACCTCTTTAGACAAAAGAGTGACTTATAGACAAATTGGCTTTGACATGGATTTATACATAAACAAATAAGTTTTAGTCTCAAAAACACCAAGTAAGATAAATGACCAAAATACACTAAGTATAGTCATCTAAATCCTAACAAGGGTATGGCATGTGGGGTTGACTAAACTATCAAGTTTTAAATGTCACTAGGGGAATCAATTGCACAATGACTTTCATGCCAAATGATACAAAATAAAAGCATAGATTTTGGGTTCGTATCACTTGGCTTATTGTAAAAAGGTCTAGTCCTTTTTACAACCACTACATCCTGTTGTTCACTTAGTGTAGTGCGATATCCAAAGTGCCACTATGTCCCGTGTTAAACTCTAAAGGAGCCAAATGAATTCAATGTTAGGAGATGAAACCCCAAGTCAAAGCTTCCCTAAAGAACTCATGGGAGGTGATGAAGTCCCCCTTACAAGCCAAGTTGCATAAAAATAAATAAAGCATGAAAATAGAAAGACTTTAGGGTCATTTTCAAGATAACCCAAACTTTATCGAGTTTTTGGGGAGTGCTTTAGGTGACATTATTTCTAAGCCTAGGACTAAGCTACTTGAAATAGGAATGGTGATTTTGATTCCAAGGGTTCCCTATAGGGGACAAATAGAAGAGCATACATGTAACATACCTCTTTTTGCCAAATAAAATCTAATTAAGCAACTATTTCATGAAAAAATTGACAAGTGTGTTCAATTTTAAACCCAAACAGAATGTTTGGTGATGTTCTTTTTTATCCCTTGGTCTTAGTTGAAAAATTTGAAAAAAATTCACCAAAAACATTTAAAATTTCCTTTTTAAGCACCAAAACAAAGTTCCTAATCCAACTTTAAGCATGCAAAAGTGATTTAAACATGTTTTGAGCAAATATACCGCTTGGTCCTGTAACAAAATTGTTAGCATGTTTTTAAGCTTTAAAGCTCTTTTGAATTTGAAACAAGCAACTTTGGAAAAGTAGGTCTCGGGTCTATGTTTTTTTAAAAACATAGTGACTGACATCAGTCAATACCACCAATGTTGGTCTGATGTCAGTTCTATTGACTGAAATCAGTTAAGCCAAATAACTGATTTCAATCAACAGTACTGTGTAAAAATCATGGTAACTAAAAATGATAAAAAAAGTTAGAAAACCAATTTCAAAAGTTTTAAAATCTCAAATAAGTTTTTTATGTTTGCGAAAGGATCTCCTTCATGTGTGAGATGCATCTAGTCCCATCGGGTTTGCCATATGTGATATAGGAATTTGACTCAAGAAAGGATGGTTAGTATGGTGTTAGTTCTAAAATGAAAATAAAGTGAAATAACACACTAATAGCATAACATCTCTAAGCCTAGACACAAGGGAGAGCTTAGTTAACAATCCTGAATGAAACAAAATTAAAATGCAAAAGAAAAATCTTTTACCTTCCTTACATGCTCTAAAATGCTTGTTGTGGTGGCTTACTTGGCTTGTGCTCATGAAGTCCTTGGTAATGGAAGCTTGACAACCTCCATCTCTCCTCAGAACCTTTGGCTTGTGGCTTGGCTTGGATTGGAATGAAGTTGGCATTATAACAATATATTATTGAATCTTTTTGGAACCAATCCTACATTATAACTTTACACTAATTAAGCTTACAAATGATGTTGTGAGGACTCCTACTTATAGATTTTTGGATTTGATCAAAATCAACCTCAATTGTCCATCTCAAGATTGAGATGTGTGGTTGAGGATTAATGCAATTTTTTGAATTAAGTTTGTAATTATCCTCATCATGGCATTAGAAGAAGGGGCAATTAAGAGGCATGGAAGGCATTGATGAGGCATGGAGGGCATGAATCCTGATATTTATGGCATTTATGGCCTATGGATGTCTTTCCAAGAAATGAGGTCACTTGATGATTCAGCTATTCAATATTCATTTCTGAAATGAATTATTCAACAAGTTTCCATGGAATTTTTGATTAGGCCTTAATTTAGGTTAATGAGCTCTTAAGCATGATTAAGCACATTGTGCACAAATTACCCAAATTGATCAGAATACCTTTTTATTGGTCCTAAATTTGACTAAATTTGAATTGGAAGTCAACATCAAATGCATTGGATGTGTATTCCAATTTAGAATGTTTCCAATAAAAAATAACAAAGGTACAAGTCTTGTGTAGAAGATTTGATAGGAAATAGCAATCCAGAGCACACAGGTGCAAATTTAGCATTTTGACTCAAAATGAATTGATCAAATTTAGCTAGCCCATAAATTACATTACCTCATTTAGGGATACCCTAGCCAAAATTGGCATTTTAATATGTCAGCTTCATATTATTTAGCATGTTTTAGTGTTTTTAGGCCAAATTGTGTATTTTGGGTATATATTGGTCAAAATCTTAGTTGGAGGTTATTGGTGGCCAGTTTTAGGTGTCTATAGATCCCACCTATCTATCAACACTATCATCCAACTAACATCATGTACAACCCAAAAATATCATTGCATTCCTCCTAACCCTATGATTGCCATGTGCTTTCATTCATCTAGGGTGACATCCCTCCTCATCCATGTCAATAGTGTAGGTAGTGGATCTCATAATGTCAACTCCTGCCTAGCCTACATCCACACACACAAACTTTAAGTCACATACTTTCTAATATAAACCTATACCATTTTTTTCCTTCTCTATGGAGGAACTACATTGGCCTTAGGCCCTCAACTGGGCTATGTAAGCAACACTCAATCGACATGTGGTCTTATGAGGTTAGCTTGGTTGTATACCCACCTAACTATCTAAAATTTTAAACCCACCTAAACCTTAGGCCTAATTGCCTATCTCTCAACCCTAGGCCTCACTTCCTATCTCTCCACCCTAGGGCCAACTGCATATCTCTAAACTCTAGGCCCCATGACTTATATCTCACACCCTCGATCCCATGACCTATATTTTAAGCCCTAGGTCCCATGACCTATTTTAACCTACCTTTTCCTAACCACTTCACTTAACAAATGTTTAACCATACCTCACCCTTATTCCCTTCACATTGAGAGAACTACATTGGCTTGAAGCCCTCACATGAGCTATGTAGGTAACACTCATTTGAAATGAAGTCTTTTGAGGCTAGCTCGACCATTAGGCTAGTTGACTAACTCAATTGGGGATCCACAATTGGTTTTTTCTCTTATTTGAGTTTTTCAAAGTAACCATCTTTAGGCTTATATGTTGATATCAGTGTTTGGTGTCAGCTAACATCGATGCTGGTATCAATTGACATTAGTGAACCTCACTGACATCGGTGATTGGTTCGGCCCTAGGGCTGAACAACCCATCTCCCAAATTTGAGTTTTTCCCTAAAAACTATCCCTAAACCCCTCCCAAATTCACCTAAACCTACCCTCACCCCATTTCTTACCCCTCTAATGGCAATCTTTCCCATCAAACTTCAGATTTAGCTTAAAATAGCAAATTAATGAAATTACATTCAAATTCAAATCGAAGAGGATCTTACCTCATCTCTCCATCTCTTCCTAACTGGAATAACTGACACTTATGGTGGCACACCTCTAATTGGGTCCCCTCCTATCTCTGCCTCTCACACACTTAGAGCTCTTTTTCTCTCAAATCAAATGTTGAAAATGAGTTTTGGTGGGGTTTAAAACCCCTTATTCGGTTTGGTCACCCACTAATGTTGGTTGTCTTGACTTAAGCCACTAATGTTGGCAATAATTTTGACTAACATCAGTGATATAACCAACATTGGTAAACTTAAATTAGAGTTTCCAACCCCAACCACAACCCTTTATAATACACCATTAGTTTGGGGTAACTTGGAGATCATGTATATCTCCTTGACTACGACAAGCAACCTTGGAGATCACTTAAATCTCCACCCATGATGACTCTGATCGGAGATCATGAATATCTCCTCAACCATTGACCCTTTTGAACCAACCTTGCATTACTTGTGTTGATCTCTTATGCTACCTTGTTATAGTCTAGCTATTGTATACAGACATATATATCAATTGTTTTGGATCATGACCAAGCCAGTCCTATCACCTGCAACCTTTTATGTTTACCAGGAACACTTCCTACCTCGAATACCTAGAACACATGGACTATTGGAGATATAACTTTGATCATTTTAACCATATTATCTATCACTTACAAGCTATGATTTGGTTGTTTCTATCTGAGTCCTCATCGCCTTGACCTAATTTTGATTGTGTCAACTACAACTTATTTTAGATTAAGGTAAAAATAGGTTTTGAAGGGGCCCCGAAACCCTTTTACAGATTCAAGAAAGATAAAGCGTTAACATGCACCAGGAGAAGCATTCTTGAAACCTACTAAAAAGTAGCAACAACCTAAGGTTATACAAGGACAACCTAAATATTCATTATAAATTCAGCCCCCTAATTTCCAAGTAATGATTTAATAACTATAACTTGTTGTAGTATACATGCAAGCAGTAATGTTACCATGATCTCACTCAAAATCCACCCAAATAATTAACTCCTTATCAAACTGGTATCCAATTCTAGATTTTCCTCCATTGGTTCCCATTTTTAGGGGGGATACCTCATCCAATATCTGGAGCATTCAACTCCTTGTTTTTGTCTTATAACTTGTCAATACAAATTACAAGATAAAAATGGGCAAATGTAGACACCAAAATTACGTTACACACATACATAACTCCCTATGTCAAGACCCCCCTTGAACCCCTTTTAATAATTAGTCTTCCTAAACCTTGTCTTCACCCCTCACACATTTAATTAATTTAAAATATTTAATTAAATTAATTAAAAACTACTTATGCCACCTTACCTGGATACCTCATCTTAAGACTAATTCTTACCCTCTGAGTCACCTTAAGACTTAGTCCCCTAATATTAACTACCCATGACTTGTTCTCACCTCAAACATAAATTCTCAACTAACTACATCCTTTTTAACCTCTTATTTCTACCATTTCCTAATGGATACCACACTTAGCAGGATAAAGAATAGAAAATAGGCTAAAAATAGTCCTTTTACCTATTCTCATGCCACTGACATCAATCAACCCATGACTGATGTCAGTGGGATCACCGACATTGGTTACTTAAGCCAAATTCCAATGTAGTATTTAGGTTAGTAGAAATAAAAAAACTCAATCATTCACATACATGGTTTAGCGTTCAACTTTCTACATCTAGGCTTACTATTACTCTACACAAATAAGTCTAGATTAAGAATTGATATACTACGTAGAGATTGGATTCTTTTAAACTGACATCACACACTTGTATTTCTATTCACATATTGATTCAACATGCCTCACTAGAGCCATCTATCTAGTACTCATGATTCATCCATTTCACTAGCTAAGTATATCTCTATGTTTGGTAATTCCTTTAAACAGTCATTTTAAAATTAATTTACATTATATTATTTATCATTTTATTAATGTCCTAACTCTCCTTATGGAAGAGTTATAAAAATCCTTCACCTATTTTCCTCTACTCCAAACATACCAACCTTCTATCAAGACCCACATGAGTCTTACACACTCACTTACGACTCTTTCCAACCTCATAAAACTAACCAACATCCACCTCCTAGCTTAGAAAAAAAATTTGTAACCTCCTAAGAACTTATTACCCCTATTGACATCAATCACATAATCAACATCAATCATATATCCTTACCAACATCGATAGCCTAATTGACATCAGTGACTGTGTATTTCCACTAGCTGCACTGAACCTACTCAAACAACCTCCAAAAACTTAAATAACTCACATTACCTACACTATGTTATTCTCTACTACACTTAGGCTACAAGAATGGTACAAACATCTCTATCTTACCCTCTCTTTCATTTTGTTAGTCATTACCAATTTTGTTTCAAAAAGTGGACTGTCATCCCTCAGGAAGTTTGACACTTCTACAAGCGCATAGCTTGGCAGCCCACTCATTTATCTACTAAAAAATATTTTGGTGGTAGTGCTTTATTATTCATAGGTAGTCCTCCCTAGCCAAATAAGAGTGCTCAAAATCATCTAGATAGGATGTGTAACCAATCTGGGTTATCTCTAATCTCTAATCCCTACCCTTCATCTCTATTTCTCCTTAAACATCAAACAGATTCAAAATTTAGTGAAATAAAGTGTTTCATCATATTTTCTCTAACACTCATCAATTTTTTGCTTTTCTTATAAGTGTTTCCTCGTCATTTCTAGATCTTTATATAGTTTTGGGAACACATGGAAAATTTTTGCCTCTTGTTACCTCATGGTTATTTATCTACCTTCATCTATGTTTATTACTCCCTCCAACCCATATAATGGTGACACTTGGATAAATCCCATGGTCTTGCTCTCCCTAGGGGTATCATACTACCTTTCATATTTGTACAAAATTTAGGTGAGCAGGATTGTGACACCCAAAAACATCTCAGTGTTCCGCTTCCCTGAAAGTGTCATATTCCTTCTTTTACTATGTAAAAATTAGATGAGTTGGATGATGACACATGTTATCATCCTAGATCTTTACATGTATAAAGACTTAGAAACTTTTAAAATTCTTTATTAACTATGTGTCTATGGGATTGGGACATGTGGACATTTATTGTTATTTTTCTTGCCTAAAACTTTTGTGTATTAAAAATTTGATCTTATCTATCATCAGATGAGTGAGATTGTGAAATTTGGTAACATTTTGAGTTTTGTTTACCCTCAAGACTTAGAAACATTTATAAGTGTTTTAATAGCTATTAGTTATTATGTTATCATTACATGGAATTGATTTCTTTGAAGATCAAAGTGTAAAAATTAACCAAGTTAAAAAAGTGCTATGAATTTCTAGGATGTCTAAGTTTGCATAAAATACCTGATAGATAATTTTTTTAAGGAATTTTTGTGCCAAATAGAAATTTAAAACAAAAGAGACAAACATAATAATGTCAAACATAATCTTAGAAAACATACACAATTAGGAAACTTTCAAAAACCATTCATAGGTTATCTTGAGTAGAATAAACAATGAAAACCTGGATACCCAGGGTAATGGAAAAATATTATTAGCATTAAGGCAACTATTCTTAATCAAAAACCTAGGCATAAAAATTCTTGGAAAATATTATCATTTTTAAGTACATGATAAATATCAGTAAGTGATTCACCCACCAAAGCTAGTTCCTTTTAAGCTAAAATGTGCCCTTACTCAAAAAATATTTGAGATTAGGGTATGTTGAACACAATAAGATATACTACCCCACTCTTTCCTATTTCCAAATTAGTCATAGGACCAATATTGTTATATGTCTAAATCATTCAAATATAATCTGATTAGAAATATTTTTCAAGATGCAAGCTAGATCATTGCATGCACTTGCATATAAAAAATCACACCATTGTTAAAAAACAAGCCCACATAAGGGGGATTAATACATCAGTATGAATCCCTCTTTAGATTATATGGCTATGTAGTTAGTGTTCATTGAAAAATGTGTTTTAAGAGAAACCAATAAGAGTGGGGGGGGGGGGTGAATCAGTGTCTTAAAATAATCCTTTCTTTCTACTTAACATGATTAACTTTTCAAACTAGTATAGAGATCAAGAAATTCATAGAGAATCAATCACATAAACATAATGCAAGATATCAACACATGAAAACAATATATATGTATGAAACCCTCATGGGGGATAGAACCCATTGAAACATACTAGGACTACTATCCTATAAGAAATGAGTCAATATTTAGTGAGGCACCAATTCCTCACTAGTCAAGCACCAACTCAACTATCCTTTAACAAACTCCAAATTACAAGGAGGCACCAACCCCCTATGTGAATCAAAACCAACTAAACCACTTTAATATATATTTTACAAATTTTCAAGTCATCTCTCACTCCTTTTTTACAAAGCACCAACTCATCCAAGACCAACTTGATCACCTCAAGACACTTTGTTTCTCAACCAATAGATGGTGACCTCTTCTCCTCTCTATATTATTTATATAAATTACACTCACTATCATACATTAGGAACACATCTATGATTTATATATGATATTATCTCAAAATATAATCAACTCATTTATCTCTTCTCAACCTTCAATCTCTCTCAAACATCCTATCTAGGCCTCCTTGCCCAACTTGCCTCTTACTAGGCTTATTAGCTCTATTGAGCTTATATGTTCATAATATTTTATATCCCATCTTCTAATTGTCATCAATAAATCCTAATAATTCACACTCTACTCTTTATTTTCTCATTGGATCTCTTTTTTGTTGCATTCAATAAGCCCAATTAGGCCTTGTATAAATACACAACACTTGCTTACATCCTCTCTTGGTCAGCCAAATAAATAATATATTAGGTTCAGACACAAAACATATATTAGGAAATGTTAAACACAATAATAAATAAAAATATGATCACTATTAGGTCGACCAAACTCATTTAGACTACCTTCTCTTCTTAGGCCTAGTAGAGACCTAATGTATTAGGTCTATCTTCTCCATGGAACAACTTTTAAATTTTATGGCCTAGAAGGACCTCACCAATGAAATAAAACCTATAAAAAAATTATTTTTAAACTTTATATAACATTATCCATGATCAATAAGTCATAAATCCTTCACTCACACCTTGAAATCACCATTAGGCATTAAAGACGTATTAGGCCTAATTATCCCAAAAACACAATCTACAAAGATGAAACTTATACAACCTATAGAAACACATTAAAATAAAAATAAAAATATGTATGGAAATTTAATTTCCTCAAGATAATCATCAAACTCATTATAATCCATCACTCAGACTCCAAATACTCATAAACCCCTCTACAAAAGGCTCACTCTAATATACTAAAAAGCTCCAAAACATAGTCAAGAACCTTTGATCACCAACATATGTAAAGGAAATTTAAAACACTCTATATAAATGTGTAATATTATATATAATATATATAACATCATCACATTATTGGTAAACTTAAAAATTAGGCATAATTGCTTAGGAACATCAATCTTACTCACACACAGAAACCTGCCAAAGACCCTGAAAACACAATCTTCATGACTGTTATATTTAGATATTGTAAGGACACTTAAAATACTTATAATTCACATCCATATTTCATATATGACATATATAACATCTTATAATATAGATATCACATGTTTTAGTGTCAACTATTAGTCTTGTAGATTAATTTGTTAAGCTTCTCTTTCATAATTCTTACACATCTAGATAAGCCATTTTGGTTTCCATATTGAAATTTATTAGATTGAATATCAGAATTATATCAAGAATTTATAGGTCATATACATCCAAAAAAAATCAAATTTTTAATTTTTTACATTTACTTCTGTCATAAAGTCTCAAACTCTTCACTCCATTTTGCATACCCAAAACTGCCATTCTATCTTGAGAACCAGTCATGGTGAACATGCATTCTGAAACCCATGTAGACACAATAAATAAGTATTTATGCATGATTATGATCCTTATACATATTTATAATATATCGAAACACAAATATATATATTTATAATGTCAAATATAAACTATATAGTCAAATCTTTAAACCTTACACCTTCACTGTCTCATATTCACTAGACAGGTCATCTTGTGAACAACAATTTCAATGATATCCAAAAAATATAACCAAAATGGATATGATTTATAGGTATTGAAAAAAAATACCATGAAATTTAATCCATTCATAATCCATGACAATACTTCCCTAATATCATTCTCACTTGTTCTTGGTTTTTCTCATTATCTTCTTCACTAGGATTTTTAGTGATAGGTCATCTTTCATGACCATTTTAGGATATTTAAGGTATATAAATTGAGTATAAACCACCATGAAAATGAATTAAAAGTCACAATATTCAACCTCCATACATTATGTAACTTTGAATTAGTCAACTCTGCCTTTTATACCAAATTTTTGAGAAACAAAGGTTTTTTAAAGCTTCCATTCACTCTTTCAATAGATTGATGCCACCTAGAGGTACTTGTGAGACTCATATACATGATCCAATCATAAAAATAGCTCATCAAATCCATTATGATACTTTTCCAATAATATCTTCAAAATTGGGTCATTATGATGGTTTAAGGAGGGTTTTAGACCAATTTCCATTCTTAACATTTGTTCATAAAAATCTACCCCTAAAACTAACTCCTAATGTTTGGAAAACATTTTTATGACCCTTTTCCATATCTCCCTAATATATTACTTCCCATGCAACAATCACAAGTGCCAAAAAGCATGAGAAAGTCCTTCTTAGGTCTGCAATACTCTATTCTAGCACATGAGAGACATTCAAACTCATTTTCAAGATTTCTCCTTCAACTTAGGATCTCAAACTACACCAAAATTATTGAAACAACATGTCAAACCTCAATCCATTCTCAAATGATCTCACAATCCTCTAAACTTGATCATGATACCTCAATCTGCCACCTTTGGTCTTAGGATAAGGTCTATGAAAAGACCACCAATGAATAACTTACCCCTTTGGCTCAATTTGAGAGTCATGTGACTGAATAAACACCTTTCTCACATGTTCTAACATTGCATTCAAAAACTTCAAGCTCATACATATCCATATCACCATTATGATGACTCTACAAGCCATACCCAATCTTAAGAACCAGTTCATCTCATAGTCATACTAGGCACCATACCACATTAAGATCTTCAAAATGCCTTTTATAGCTCATTACTCACTTCTAGACATCTAAGAAAGTATCCAAAACATCTCCCATCATTCTCCTTTGACAAAGTTTCCTTATACCATATAGGTCACTACCCAAGATTGAACTAGCCTTCTAGAACATACAAGACCTCACACTTCCTTTGACATTAATGACCTCATACATATGAGATCAAACACAAATATCACCTTATTGATACTGCTTAACATCAATTAAAGTGCACAAACACATGACATCAATAACAACTTTCAAAAATCTCCCCCTTTGTCATTGATGTCAAACCACATTGATGGCAAAATACAAATGAACTAATCCTTCTCAAACTAAACAATTTTATCAAGAAATTTTCTCCCATAGGAAATTTGACCATCAAGAACATTTCCCCCATATAACATTAATGACAAAGGTTCATATACATTATCACAAGGTGATCCACACATAGTCTACTGATCCTTAAACTTGACCACTCACATAACCATCAAGATCCCCCTTTGTCCATACATAATTCTCTTCAAGATTTTTAATCCATCATGTCTTAGATCACTTCATAGCATCTTCATGGAAACACATAGTCAATATAGGTCTATGAGAACAAGCTAGTCTCTATTAGACTTATAATATACTTTATTTCCTTCAAAAACTCAATATAGGTTACCAAAACAAGTAAACCTATGTAACATGACATTAAGGTCATATTCAAACTCATATATCATTGAACTCTTTAAGATTCTCCTCATATTAACTTAATGAATCAGCTTGGCATACACAGTTAAGACCCTATTTATGAAAACTTAGAAAATTTATCATTTTTAGATCACTAAACTTATTTAAGGCACTTATAATATGTCAAATTACTCTTTAGATCATGTCCAGTCCTTGAATCTCATAGATAATACCTCTACCAAAAATGGCATTAGTCTTATAGACTAATCAACAACTCTGATCATGGCCACATAATCAAGAAATAATGACTCCTTGAATCTTTGCTCATAAGATTCATGCTCATATTTCACATTACGTTTAAGAGACCTAAGTTATCTCCCCCTAACTCCATGATTCACTTTTGATATATGCCTTTATGATGAACACACTATCATCCATACCTTTATTTCAACAACCATCTCAAGATGGAAACTTTCACATGGTTCTTATTGGCTGAAGAGTGTCTCATTGAATCCTAGATAGAGACACCCCAATTTACAGGGCTTTAGAATAATGTGAACTCAAGAGACCCCCAATTCTCTAATCCACTTATCTCAACCATATTGGAAGTGTGAGACTAATAATTTTTTTAAGATTCTCTTGGATTTGATTTACACCTCAGACTTGACGTCTACATCATCCTTATTCTTTTTTATTGCCATTTTTCCTTCCACTACACCATCAATATATGACAATAGTAAACAATTTTATCACTCCTTCACATATTATCCTAATTCTGATTTAAACAAATCATTCTAAATAATAGGCTTAATGTGAATAACCTTGACTATATTTGGTCTCCATACCTAGGTTTGTCTCTTCTCATGCAATTTAGGAGCTCTATATTGTTTGATATGACATGAGGACCTTCTAACACTCTTAGGACAATTTTTTTTAATGTGTCATACATTTAAAAAAATGTAGCACACAATATCATTATCCTTACCTTTTGACTAATTTATCCTCCTCCCATGGTTACAATAAAATACATCCCTTGAGACTGCTCTACACTCTCTTACTTTATGGCCAAATAAGCTACATGAGAAGCAATGACCATAAAATGAATTTACATACCTTATTGTATTGGATTGATTGAAATGTATATTTATGTTGAATTTCATGATGGATCACTTGAATTGATTTGATTCCTTACTCTCCTTTTCATCCTTGATTATCTTAACTATGAGCTTCTCATGCTCAACCTTCATAAAATTTAGCTATGTCTTGAACTCCTTGTACTCTTCTTCTCTTGATATTAGACTTGAATTTACAACCCCTAACTAATCCTTAAGATCTTGAATATTCATCTCATTTTATTTATCTCCATTATTTAGCTTAGTCTTCAAGGTACATACCTGATTCTCAAGAACCATGACCATAGACCTCAACTCTTAATTCTCTTTTTTTATTTTTTTAACCATATTGTGCTTTTAGTATCACCTTCAAGTTGTCAAGATTATTTAAAGGACCTAATTTGAAACCAATTATTTTAATAAAAACCATTGAGAGGGGGGTGAATGAGTGTCTTAAAATAATCCTTTCTTTCCACTTAACATGATTAACTTTTCAAATCGATATAGAGATCAAGCAATCACATAAATATGAAGCAAGATATCAAAATATAAACACAAGATATATGGGAGACCCTCATGGTGGATAAAATAAATTAAAAAACCACTTATAATACTATCCTATAATAAATGAATCAATATTTAGTGAGGCACCAACCCCACAAGGAGCACCAACCCCTCACTAGTCAAGCACTAACTCAACTAGTCATTTATCAGGATCCAAATTACAAATAAGAACCAATCCCCTAAGTGACTCAAAACCAATTCAACCAATTTAGTAACTCTTCTAAAAATTTTCAAGGTACCTCTCACTCCTTCTTGACAAAGCACCAACTCAACCAAGACCAACTTGATCACCTCAAGACACCTTGTTACTCAACCAATAGATGGTAACCTCTTCTTTTGATCTCTATCTTCTCTATCTTAATTCCAATAAATATTATAAATTAGGGAAAAATCTATGATTTATCTCTAATAGTCTCTCAAAATATAATCAACTCATTCAAATCTTCTCAACCTTCAATCTCTCTCAAATAGCCTATTATGCCTCCTTGCTCAACTTGCCTCTTACTAGGCTTATTAGGTCAACTGACCTTGTATTACACATGTAAAATATCTATTATATGTTAATAATAATTTTTATCCCCTCTTATTATGGTCCTCAATACCTTTTACTCCTTCATAATCTAATCTTTTATTCACTTATTAGATCTCTTATCTATTATACTCAATAATCCCAATTAAGCCTTATATAAATACACAACACTTGATTACATACTCTCTTGGTTGTCCAAAGCACTAATACATTAGGTTTAAACCCAAAAAATATCTTAGGACACGTGAAAAATAATAATAAATCAGAAAAGGATCAATATTATGTTGTTTAAACTCATTTAGACCACCTTCTCTTCTTAGGCATAATAGAGACCTAATGTATTAGGTCTATCTTCTCCACAGAGAAACTTTGATCTTATATGGCCCATATGGACCTCAAGAATGAACTAAAAACTTTAAAAAACTTATATAAAAACCTCATCTAACCTGTTAAATTCTCAATAAGTCAAAAATATATTGCTCACACCTTGAAAGCACCATTAGGCCTTAAAGATCTATTAGGCCTAATTACCCCAAAAACACTGTCTACAAAGATGAAGCTCATACAACCTGTAGAAAAACATTTAAGGAATAATACACATATGTATGAAAAATTATTTACCTTAGGGTCATCTTAAAACTAATTATAATACATCACTCAGAATCTAAATACTCAGAAACTCCTCTATAAAAGGCTCACTCTAATCTACCAGAAAGTTCGAAAACATAGTCAAGAACCTTTGATCACCAACATTTATACTGACACTTTATAGTAATACATATTCATGTGTAAGATAATATATAATATATATATAACATAAAAAAATTATTGGTACACTTCCATATTAGGCATAATGACTTAGGAACATCAATCTTACACACAAAAACCTACCAAAGACCCTGAAAACATAGTCTATATGAATTTTATCTTTAGCTCATGTAAGTACACTTCTAAGACTTATCATTTACATGAATAGTTATTATGTGACCTTTATAAAATCATATAATATATATATCATAAGTTTTAATGTCGATTATTGGCCTTGAAAACCAATTTGTTAACCTTCTTTTTCACAATTTGTACACATCCAAATAAACCATTTTGGCTTCCATATTTTAATTTTTTAGACTAAATATCAAAGTTATATAAAAAATTTATAGGTAATATACATCCCAAAAAAAACCAACATGTGTATTGGATACATTTAATCATGTCATAGGGTCTCAAACCCTTAACTCAATCATGCATACCTAGAACTATCATTTTATTTGAGAATCAGTCATGGTGAACATGCATTACAACATCTTTGTAGACAAAATAAAGAAGTCATGATGCATGGTTATTATCATTAAAAATATTTATAACATTTAAAAACACAAATATATAGAGTTTTAATGGAAAATATAAAATATATAGTTAAATCTCTGAACCTTACAACTTCACTGTCTCATGTTCACTAGACAAGTCATCTTATGAACAACATTTTCAACATTTTTGATGAACTAAAAAAAATATAAAAAAATGGATATGTGTTATAGGTCTTGAAAAAATTTAGATGCAATTGAATCCATTCCTAATCAATGGTAATGCTTTCCTAATCTCATTCTCACTTCTACCTAGTTTTTCTCAATGTCTTCCTCACTATGCTTTTTAGCGATAGGTTATCTTTCATGACCATTTTAACATATGTACGGTATATAAATTTATCATAAAATAAAATTAACATGAATGAAAATTTATAAGCTTCAACCTCCATCAATTTTGTAATTGTGACTTAGTCAACTCTGCTTGTTATACCAAATTTTTGAGAAATAAGGGCTTTTCTATAGCTTCCACTCACTCTTCTGATAGATCAATTCCACATGAAGGTACTTTGGATAGTCATATACAAACTATAATAATAAAAATATGTCATTTAATACATTATAATCCATTTCTAACAAGATCTTCCAAATCAGGTCATTATGCGGTTTAAGGAGGGTTTTAGACCGATTTCCATTCTTAACGTTTGTTCATAAGAAATTGTCCCTAAAACCAATTCATAATTCTTATAAAACATTTTTAGGAACCTTTTTAATCTCTCCATAACATATTATCTTCCCATAAAATAGTCACATGTGCCAAAAAACATGAGAAAGTCCTTCTTAGGTCTATAATACTCCATTCTAGCACATGAGAGACATTCAAACTCATTTTCATGCTTAATCCTTCAACTCAAGATCTCAAAATACAATTTTTTTTTTGAAACAACATGAAAAAAATGAATATATGATCACATTACCTCACAATCCTCCAATCCTAATCATGATACCTCAATCTACCACGTAGGGTCTTAAGACAAGGTCTATGAGACGACCACCAATGAATAACTTAATCTTTTGGATCACTCTAAAATTCATGTGATTGACTCAAAACATTTATAAAATTTTATAACACTAAATTTAATAGCTTCAAGCTCATACATATCCATATCACCATCATCATGCCTTTATAAGCCATACCCATGCTTAAGAACTAGTCCATCTCACAATCTTACTGGGCACAATATGACTTTGAGATCTTCAAAACACCTTATATATCTCACTAATCACTTAAAAACATTTGAGACAAGATAAAAAATATCTTCCATCATTATCCTTTGACCATATAGGTCACTACCTTAGACTAAATTAGCCTTATTGAACACACTAGACCTCACACTTCCTTTAACATCAATGACCTAAGGCATATGACATTAAACATAACTCTCACCTTAATGATCCTTATTAACATCAATGATAGTTAAAAAAAAGAATGACATCAATGACAACTTTCAACAAAAGGGTTCTTATAGGTCATCTTGATTCAATTTGATCCCACTAACCCAAATATTGCAAGCTGACATGCCTAAGTTGGATGACCTAGGGTTTTGATAAAATGACTAACATCTAAGATTTATGTGTGCAATTAAATTTTATAATATATAATTCAATAGTGTAAATATAATAGGAACAAATGTAATTTATGGAAAATAACATTTTTTTTTCTATAGGAAAGAAGTATCAGTTTTAGGTCAGAAGATTTGAGATAGTGTTTTGATTTCAATAGTAGTGTCTAAGCTAACAAAGAGATGATTTATAAAATATAATAAATCACAAATAAGCATCATATTCACTATGTAATTAAAATAATTTTATGTTTTAAAATAATTACATAATATATCATAAAATTAAGAGCATAAAAATTAGATCCATAAATGTGAATGATAAAAGAGTAAAATACTTGATAATTATAATTGAACTGCTTTGAGGGGGAAACCTCCACTACATTCACAATACAATTAAAAAGGATAACCACTACCTCATATATATTAATCTTATCCATGTTTATTCCATATTCTGGCCATACCAAGAACATAGAGAAATGTAATAAGATAACATGAAATGTATGTAAGCCACAAGTTGACCACACATACCACTAGATGCACAATAGGTTAAGGGAAAAACATGCCCCTACATTTTAAATAAATGTTTCCATAAACATTGAATTAATTGTGCATGATTTTTTAAGAAAGATTCATCCTTTCATGTTGGATCTTCATGATTCAGACTCTTATACTTGATCAACTACTCCTTAAGCTCTTTGATTTGTAGTCTTTTTGTGTGTGTAAAGGATCTCCTCATTTTATAAAATGAATCTACCTTATTAATACATTTTAGGTAACTTAGTCTAGGTATAAAATATTTTTAAAATGACCTTATTAAATAAATATACATGAAATATAAGATGTATGAGAGTGAAGTGGGGTAGATCTAACTTGTATACCACACTGCCAATTTATTATAGGATCTGCTAAGGGATATAATACTTAAGAGAGATTTTATTATTATTTTTATGTTGCTTAAAATACATATTATTAAATGGATTAAAGTGCATAAATACATAATTACCAATATAAAAATACATCTCACTATGATGCTAACTAACTTTTTATTTCATTCTATAGTGTGCCATTATTAAATTCTCCCTTAAACTAGCTAGTGCCTCTTGTTGATGTTGACTATGTTCCTCAATAGCTCTAACCTTGGGTTACAACTTAAAATATGGAGTGATGCATTAGGTATGATATCTATAGAGTTACAAAAAGGGATATATTTTATAATAGGTATGGAAGGAAGTTTTTACCATCATTCTGTTAGAGGTAATTAATGGACCTATCATACTTATTTATCTGATGCAAAACAATAGAGGTATTGTTTAGGTATTTGTTGAAAACCTATAGTTTCACATCATATTGAGGATGATAAGATAATATATGATCCATATGAGTACCTAAATATGTAAATAACTTAGTCAAAAATTTACTGGTGAAGATAGGATCATGATCAGTTACAATGATTTTGGGGTACCATGCATATTGGGAAAAGTAGCAGTTCCTATAATGGTAAAAAATGGATTTGATAAGGGAAAAAATGAGAGTATTTTGTGATTATGTACAAAAATAACACTATGAAATTTTTACCCTAAAATCATGGCAAACTTGTAATAAAATCCATAGAATCCTCCTCTCACCAATAATTAGGGATGGATAATGGTTGTATAAGACTTAGTGTCTTAATTATTTCTCTTTTGTTTTGTTGACAAACCCTGTATCTTGTCACAAATTTTTTTTATCCTCCTTTAGTCCTTACCAAAATAAATCTTGATTAATTCAATGATATGTACTCAAAAATATTGAATGCCCTTATTTGAGATGTATGAATCTCTTGAATGATCTTATGTTTGAGGACTTAATCCTTACATAGGTAAAATCTATCTTTATACCATAATGTGTTCCATTTACACTCAATTTTTTTAGAAGCACCCAAACCATGTTGAATATTTTGAATCAATACCTATGTATCCTATCTCTCTTCATTCTAATATTTATTCTTCTAACCATTTTTATTTCCAAATTGACATTAAGAATAATAATGCCTCAACTTATGCATCCCTCCTAAAAAATGCATCTGCTACCACATTCTCTTTTCCTTTATTATATACTATTCAAAAGTCATATCCCAAAATTTTATTCAATTTTTTTTTTGATATTCTAATGAAAATAATTTTTATAAATAGTATTTTATACTATCATGATCAATCTTTACCTAAAAGTATTTACCCATCAAATAAGGTCTCTATTGCTTGACTGCATGAAGAATAGCCATAATATCTTTATCGTAAATTGTATTGAGATTACTTTTCCATTGAGTTGATGACCCTCAAATGTAATGGGTCTTCATTCTTGCATTAGTATTACCCCAATGCCATATCATGAGACATCACATTAAAAAATAAATGTTTTGTAAAATACATTGTTATCAGAACTAGAGTGGTGCACATATTCTCTTTTATCTTCTCAAATGACTTGGTAGTTGGTATAGTTCAATGGAATAAATACTCATTAAACAAGGCTATAAGTTTTTAGGTATGTTCCTATTATTGATGTTAAGCATGAGATATATTGAGAGGGAGGGTGAATCAGTATACCATAAATCTTATAAACTTTCACTTAATCAAATTCCACTTAACCATACATTCAAAATATGCAATAAAAATAAAATAATAAACACCACACAAGATAGAGAGAGACACCAAATTTAATGTGGAAATCTAGTGTGGGAAAAACCATAGAGAACAATCTCAAGTATATGAATGAGCTCCAACTCAAACTACAATATTCACAAGCACCAACTTGCAGGAGCACCAACCCTTTTGTTGAGAACCAACACAACAATTATTCATGAGCACCAACCCCTTTATTGAGTACCAACACAACAACTACTCATGAGCACTAACCCGTAAGAGCACCCCTTTGCTAAGCATCCACACAACTATTCGTGATCACTAATCCATAGGAGCACCAACCCCTTTGCTGAGCACCAACACACAAACTATTCATGAGCACCAACCCATAGGATCACCAACCCATTTTCTAAGCACCAACATAACAACTATTCATGAGCACCAACCCCTTTTCTAAACACCAACACAACAACTATTCATGAGCACCAAACCATAGGAGTACCAACCTCTTTTGTGTATACCACACAACTATCTCTCAATGCTGATATCTCAACAAATGATAGCTCATTACAATATCTCTTTCCTCTCTCTCTCTCCTCTGCTCTTCTAATCTAGATATAACAATTAAAAATCATACTCTATCTTCCATATTACAAATGGATTCTCAAGCCTTTATTTATATCTTTCCAAATGACCCTTAGCCTTCACCCTTTATGACTCTTCAATCCTCATGGAAAATGGCACCAAAATTGCATGACCCTTCATATCCTTGTATTTGAAAAGTCATATGGTGACTCTTCATAAGAAAAATCATCTTTTCCTCTTTTGTCTTTATCTTGGTAACTTTTAGTATTCCTCAAAGTGTCCCTTCATGAGAAATTGTGCCCTTCCTCTTTTGTCTTCACTTAGTTACTCTTGGAATTCCTTAAGATGACTCTTCATGGGAAAATGCATCCCATTCTTCTTTTGTCTTTACCCCGTGACTCTTTGACTTATCCATGGGCCCTTCTTTTGACTTTATGCAACCAAAAATATATTCATTAATATTAAATAAATATTAACACACATTAGCCAAGATATTACTATTAAAAACATCATTAAATGCAATGGGGCCTTTATCACCAATAATGCTAGACCTTTGACATCAATGAAAATATTTCCAACAATCTCCCTCTTTGTCATTGATGGCAACCTTAACCTAAAACTACCATATCCCAAAACCTACACATACTATCATCTAAAAAACATACAATAACTCCCCCTTACTGTAGCAAGCTATACCTATTCCCTATACCTATTTCTACACCTGTAATTGTACCTATTATTCTCTTCCTTTGATATCAATGGCAAAGGGCATACCTAGAGCTAACATTTAGCTCCCCCTCAACTAATGTTGAACCTCAATGGTATGAAGTAAAAGAAATTACTCCCAACTCCTCTTGTAGATCCTTGAATGTGTCCTTTGATCGTGCCTTTGTGAAGATATCTGATAATACATATAAATTATTGCCTATCCTTTGAGCATCTATAATCAACTCATTTGAATCTTTTCTTCTAATCTCACAACCTTCTATATAAAACTTTAATGTGTATCCCTGATCACATATTTGACTTACACTTAATAGATTATGCTTAAGACCTTTTACATACAATACATTCTTAGTCTTGGTTTTAGCATTATCCAAACTCAAAGTACCTTTTGTGGCTATCCTGTCAGTGGTTTTATCTCTAAATTTCACTATACCACCATTGATCTTCTTTAGAGTTATGACCTTACTCTTGTCTCCTATCATATGCCTCTAACATCCTCTATCAACGAACCATGACTGATCTTCATTTTTTGTATTCAAAGCTATCTGAACCAACATAGAATCTTCAAGTTGTTTCTTCTACCATGAACATGTATAAACCTTCTTCTTAATGAATGGAGGCTTAAAAATCTAGTCCTTCTTGACTAAATCAAACATGCTTCTATAGTACCAAGCTATGTGTATGAAGTTGTTACACTTGTAACATATTATGGCCTCTTCATCAAAGCTTGATAGAGGAGCAAAAGAGTTGTAATTTCTGCTTGACTCTACATGACTTCTCCTTATTTTTGAAACTATTAGCTCTTTTTTGACATTCTAATTTCTTATGACCATATCCATTACAATAAAAATAGTAACCATAAAAATAAGACCTGTTTGTGTATCTCTACCCTGATTACCTTTTTTTAGCTTTGTTCCCTCCAACCTTATTTGTTTGAAGTGTCCTCTATATTCTTTACTTATTCCCTTTTTGTTTCCTCTTTTGTAAGAGCTTCAACATAGATCTTTTTATTTTCAAATATGATACCTATCATATCTGATATTTCCTTTTGGCTTTCTAATATCTTATTCAACAGGTTAGTGCTATCCTCAAATTTTGAATCACTAACTACTTTATCATTGATTGCTTTCTCAATATCTTTTTTTAAAGAGGCACTTTCAATAACATACCTTTCACATTCTTTTCTTAATTTTTGCAACTATCTGTTAGATCTTTTTCATTCCTTTTATCTTCTTCAAAGTGTGTTGTTAGATCATCAATTATTTCCTTTCACTCCTTTTCATTTTTCTTGATCTTGCACTTTAATATTCGATTCTTCTTCTCAATAGCTTCTAACTCTTCTAAGGCACACATGAGTTTTCCTTCTAGATTCACTTCAGCTTCATCCTATTCTTCTTCTTGATCATCTATACTTTTGCTTGTAGAGGCATCTTTATGTATGGACATGAATAGAATCTCTTCTTCTTTTGAATCACTAACTCCACTATCTTTGGCTAAGCTAGGATCTTTAGAATATAATCTCTTCTTCTTACATCCCTTCTAGAATTTACCTTTGAAATTATTCTTGTATGTAAACTTTCTTTATTCATTATCATCATTACCTTTATTTGGGCATTTAGCTAAAAAAATGTCCAATCTTTCCATAATTAAAACATTTAAAAGGTAATTTTCCTTGATATTTACCTATTCCCCTTTTTGGCTTGTGAATGAAAAGAGCTTCATTGTCATCTTCATCATCGCTAGAACTATCACTTGATTTTTGAATGTTAGCTTTCTCTTTCTTTGATGTCTTGAAATCCACTTCTCTCTTTGAGGGTTTATCTTATTCAGTCTACATCTCATATGCCATGAGAAGACCATGAAGCTCATCCATCTTTAGCTTGGCTAAATTCTTCATCTCCTCGATTGCTGATACCTTTGCATCATATCTCATTGGTAAAGATCTCAAAACCTTTTATACCACTATTGAATATTCTAACTTTTCTCCAAGACCTTAAATCTAATTTAATATTTAATCAATTCGCAAGAGATAACTTGCTATATCTTCTTCTTCTTCCATCTTCAAACTCTCAAACTGTCTTCTGAAAGTATGAAGCTTAGCTTACTGAACCTTTCCATCACCTTTGTAAATATTCTCAAGTTTTACCCAAGTTTCATGAGTAGATTTACATTGCATAACTTTAAAAAATTTAAATTCACATAAACCAAATAAAATAACATTTAAAGCTTTAGCATTATTTTCACTTGCCTTGTTTTCTATTAGAGTAATTACAAGTGTCTATGGCTCTTCATATTCATCCACCACTACTTGCCATATGTAGAATCCAAGGGCCATCAAATAAGTCTTCATTATTATTCTCCAAAATTCATAATTCATTTTAACAAACAAAGGTGCCTTATTTTTAGAAAATCCTTCATGTGATCTAACCATCGTGCTTTCCTGATCTTCCTTCAAGTTGTAAAACCTTTTCAAAAGAAACCTACTCTAATACCAATTGTTAAGCATGGGATATAATGAGAGGGGGGGGGTGAATAAGTATACCATAAATCTTATAAAATTTCCCTTAATCAAATTCCACTTAACCATACATTCAAGATATGCAATAAAATTGAAATAATAAACACCACACAAGATAGAGAGAGACACCAAATTTAATGTGGAAACCCAATGTGGAAAAAACCACAAAGAACAATCTTAAGTATATGAATGAGCACCAATTCAAACTAAAATATTCACAAGCACCAAATTTTAGGATCACCAACACAACTATTTGTGAGCACCAACCCCTTTGTTGAGCACCAAAATAATAACTATTTATGAGCACCAACCCATAGGAGCACCAACCCCTTTGCTGAGAACCAACACAATAACTATTCATGAGCACCAACCAACAAGAGCACCAACCCCTTTTATTAGCACCAACACAATAATTGTTCATGAGCACCAACCCATAGGAGCACCAACCCCTTTGTTGAGCACCAACACAACAACTATTTATGAGTACCAACCCATTTTGTGTATACCACACAATTATCTCTCAATGTTTCTATCTCAAAAAATGATAGATCATTACAATATCTCTTTCCTCTCTCTCCTCTACTCTTCTAAGCTAGATATAACAATTATAAATCATACACTATCTTACATATTACAAATGGCTTCTGAAGCCTTTATTTATAGCTTTCCAAATGACCTTTGGCCTTCACAATTTGTGACCCTTAAATATTCATGGAAAATGGCACCAAACTTGCATGACCATTTGTATACTTGTATTTGAAAATTCATATGGTGACCCTTCATAACCAAAAGCATCCTTTCCTCTTTTGTCTTTATCTTGGTGACTTTTCATATTCCTCAAAGTGTCCCTTCATGAGAAATTGCACCCTTCCTCTTTTGTCTTCACTTGGTGACTCTTGAAATTCCTCAAGATGACTCTTCATTGAAAAATGCATCCCATTCTTATTTTTTATTTACCCCATGACTCTTTGACTTCTCCATGGGCCCTTCTTTTGACTTTATGCAAACAAAAATATAGTCATTAATACTAAATAAATATTAACACACATTAGCCAAGATATTACTATTAAAAACATCATTAAATGCAATGGGGCCTTTATAACCAATAATGTTAGACCTTTGACATCAATGAAAATATTTCCAACAGTTGGTGTTGAGGCATTGTTATTGTATTGATGTCAAAATCAAGATATATGTCTTTAATGTCAAGGTTAGAGCTGAGGCCATCCATGGTGAAATGGTATGTGACAAATAAGTACTATGAAAAGAGAAAATTTAAAGGAAACCTTTTATCTCTCTATTGATATAAAATTTGAAGGAAAAATGGTAATTACTCTAAGGTTGATGACATTTTAAGGTCAATTTTAAGATATAAGGGAAGCATATTGTTGAGTACTAGGTGTCTTGAGTAGCCTAGTCTATCCCTGAGAGAAAGTGTATACATGAAACATAGTGAAGCTTGGTGAATTGTGTTAGTGCATGAATGATATAATGTATAAATATATGTAAACATGAGAAAGAGGAAAATAAGAATTTATATTAGTTCCAAGGTTAGTTTTGAGGCTTAGCCCTTGCATGAAGAGATCTAGTGAGAAGGCATAAGCTTGGTAGCATGATGAGGTGAGCAGTCTAAGGCTTGTGTGAAGAATTTTGGAAGTATGTGATCATGGTATGAGGTTGTATGAAATTATGGTGAGGAATTTAGAATATTATAAGATTTTTTAAGGTGTGATCAAGGTCTAAGTATGACTGGCAGTTTAAGACCTAATGAGCAAAGAGACCTAGTGTGGCCTAATGAAGGGTCAAGTTCATTTCCCAAGGTGATAGAGATATTTAGATAATTGATAAATGTTTTATAAAAAATTTAAGTGTTTTTAAATTTTTTTAAGTTATGGCCTAAAGGATAAATCATGAAAATTGGTGTTGAGGTCTTCTGTATGCATAAAATGGGGTGTTGCAGACCCAAGAATGATTTTACTATGCTCGTTAGTATGTGCAGCCTTTGATTGAGATAATAATTAGTTAATGGATGTTTTTTAAGGGTCCTATATTTAATTTATAGGCATTTATTTTTTATTTTTTTGGAAATCCTTTATGAATGATTGCTAAGAATGAAAGGTAGTCTAAACCCTCCTAAAACACTCATTATGACCTGATAGAAAAGATCTTATTGTGAAGTGATTAGAATGGTTTGTTTAACCTATTATGATTATTTTAGGTTGTATAAAACTCTATAAGGTACCTCCATTTGGAATTGGTCTATCAGAAGAGTGAGTGGAAGCTATAGGAAAACCCTTATTTCTCAAAAATTTGATGTTGTAGATAGGTTTGACTAGGTCAAAGTATGAAAATTATTTGACGATAATGTGTGAGACTTATATTTTATTCCCATGTATCTTTATGAGTATTTATTAGACACTAAATATTATAAAATGGTCATGGAAGTTGATTTATCACTAAATAGGCCTAATAAGGAAGATAGTGAGAAAACTAGGCAAAAGTGAGAATAAGATTAAGAATGGGTTATAGTGGAATAGGGATAGATAAAAATGTGTGGGGTAATTTTTAAATAAATATATAATATAATTTTTTTTATAAGTTTTGATGATGCTTATATATAATCAAAAATTTCTCAAAGTGACCTGTATAACACAATAAAGTCTCTGTAGGGTGAAAACATGAGGTTGGTCTGTAAGACCAGTATTGTTATTGAACCTTGTAATATATCTACTAAAACATGTTATAAGGATGATTAAGGATAATTTAAACCCATTTTAATTTCATAAAATTGTTCGCATAGGTGTTCTAAA
This sequence comes from Torreya grandis, assembly GCA_037957365.1. Classification (NCBI taxonomy): domain Eukaryota; kingdom Viridiplantae; phylum Streptophyta; class Pinopsida; order Cupressales; family Taxaceae; genus Torreya; species Torreya grandis. The sequence goes on from JARHVA010002046.1 coordinate 2,358,407, forward strand.
TCTTGATCTTTATGACTATGTTTTTGGAGCTACAGGTAGTTTTCTGTGTGTAAGTGAAAATGATGTTCCTGAGTCCTTTTTCATAGAGTTGAAGAATCCCATGAAAATGAATTTTTTATATATGTATCATAGGTTAATTTTAAATTTTTTTATGCATTATAAACTCTCTAAACATGTGAAAATTCAAAGGCTTTTGACTAGGTTCTTAAGGCATGTGTGCAGTTTTGAGTGAGCATATGAAGATGATCAGTTCGTGGTCTTTTGACATGTATTGTAAAATATAATGGAATTGGTGATGAAAATAAGGTAATTTAGGTTATATAAATTTAATTTTTTATTTTTTTTATGTTTCAAATTTTATTTTATGCATTATATTTGTAAGATAAACTTTCTAGCAATGAGAAGGCCTAATTGTGAGTAGACCTAATTAGGTGGTTCAAGGAGTGAAATGACAAAATGGTGTTGGGTACGTATGGTGAGATTATGAAGTGTATAATTGAATATTTTTTTAATTTTAGAATCCATTTTTTGAGTATCATGGTTTATAAGGTGGTCAAGGTGAAATTTGTGTTTTGATAAGGCCTAATTGCATTAGGTCTCTATTAGGCATAATGGTGGTTTTGGCCCTTAAAGGTAATTACTGACCTATGTAGTGGTTGTTTCACTTGTGAAAATTGTTTTTTATATATTCTAAATGTGATCCAAGTATTTATATGCTATTGGCTGACCCAGATGGGTGAGAACAAGAGTCAATTATAAAGAGAAGTTCTAATAGGCCTAATTTGACTAGTTAGAATATTGAGGAGATAAGTGAATGATTTAGAGTTTTAGAAACCAAATAGAGGGTGTGAATACAATCAGAGAGGTGTGGTAAATATTTCATGAAATTATTAAAATATTTTTATAGGTGATGATCAAGGTCATAAAATATAATTTTGCCAATGAAAGGGCTATTTAAGTGAAAAGGCCTAATAGGCTATTTGAGAGAGATAAAAGAGTGAGAAGAGAAAAATAAGGTGATAATTTTTAGTTGAGTGATAAATATGTGTTAAAAGGTGAGAATAGGTACAATGTATTTGATTTGGTGCTATGTTACTTAGGGGTTGGTGTCTCCTTACAAGTTGGTGCTTGCTAAAGTACTAGTTGAGTTAGTGTTCCTTGTGGGGTTGGTGACTCTTTAATGTTTGATCAATTACTTATATGATTGTATTAAAAGTGGTGTTTCAGTGGGTTTTATTCCTCAAGAGGTTTTCCCACATATATCTTATGTTTCTATGTTGTTTAATTTCATAGATTCTTATTTATGCATTGGTTAATGTATGTATGTGAATGAATGCTTCATGAATGATACGCCAAATTTAAGGATTGTTTTAAGGAAATTTATCCACCCCCACTGTAATTAGTTTTACTTCCAACACTTAGTATAGATACTATGCTATTTATTTTTAAAAATATATGTGATATTACCCTATTAGCCCTAAAAATCCATGAAGGTCGTTGAGGTTCTTTGACATTTTCCACTCCATCATACCTTTTATCTTATTAGGGTTGAATTTTAATCATTCATGTAAAATAATATGACCCACATACTCCTACTCATGGAATTCAAAAGCACATTTAGAAGGTTTCACATAAATTTGGTGTTGTTCATGAACTAGCAATACCTTTTTCACATGTTTCAAATGTTCTTCCCAATTTTTAATTTAGATAAAGATCTCATCAAAAAACACCAACACAAACTTCCTTTAAAAAGTCATAAAAACAATATTCATTAAACTCTAAAATGTAAATGGTGTATTTTTGAGACCAAAATGTATGACGATAAAATCATAATGGCCTTCATAAGTTTTTAAAGTTGTTTTATGGTTATCCTCATCTTTGATCCAAATTAATGATACATAAAACAAAGATACTATTTGGTAAAACAACACCACCATGTAATTCATCTAAAAAATAATCAATTTATAGAATAGGGAACTTATCTTTGATGGTGTAATTATTGAGTTCTCTTTAGTTGAGGCACATTTTATAATTGTCATCCTTTTTCCACACCATGACCACCAAAGACAAATATTCACTTTGGCTATGCTAAATAATGCTTATCTCTAACATCTCATGTACCATATTTTTAATTTCATTTTTGTGGGCATTTGGATACCTATATGGTCTGATGTTCGGTTGTGTACTACATGGAATCAAATGGCATGATCATGTTCTCTGCATGGTGGTAGGCCTTTTAGAATTATGATAAAAACTATTAGGTGATCATCAAGAATCATTTTTAAATCAATGTGTTTAGACACATTTGCTGGCTAAAATTATATGGAAACAAATTATGCTACAAACCCTTATAGTATCTCCTTTATAGATCTTCAGTAAACATTAACCAGGTAATATAAGCACCCTTAGTTTTTTAGCACAAAACCACCTATACCAAATGAACTACTCATGTTCTAGATAGAGATATGTCATTATCACCATTATAGTACATGGGTTCTGATGTAGAAAAAATAAATTTTATATTTAATTGATCCATTTGAGTGGATCCTTACCATAAAACTTGTGTGCTTCAACTTTTGGTAGCATGTGCTTTGAACCAATATTGAAGTTGTGATTTTTTAGATTGGGAAGACTCAATTGGAGTGGTGGAGGATTACGTTTTAGAATATGAGTCACAAAAATGATAAATTGAGCACTCATAAATGATAAGTGATCCCTCATAGAATCTATTTCCCTTTTTAATACATCAAGATCATCCTTCCTCGCCATGTTTTGTATATTTCACCAAATTTGTCAAATCATCTTAGAAACTAATAGATCTAAAGTGATGGACTCCAGGTCATCTTTTTGAGGAGTTTTTAGATTGTCTTGACCTTTCTTACATCTATGAGTATTAAGACTAGCCATGAAAAAATCCTAGGATGGAGGTTTTTGGGCCTACAAAAAATATTCCAATAGATTATACCATTATGATCATATTGTTGAGGCTAATCCAATGACTACTAATTTACACAAGGGTGTGAAAAATAAATATATAATTTTTTAATTAAAAAAATGACTTCAAATAATATTATAGTGAAAATAAACTAAAATTCTTCCCAGATAATAAGTTATGTTTTTTCAATCCTTCATCTCTTCGCATTGTCACAATACCATATCCAAAAAAATAATGTTACAAAAACTAACCCAAATCGATGCTCTAATACCACTTGTAATGAAATTAATTTAATGTTACATAATAAGGAAATAATATATTGCATAATTAAAACCATAATAACCATATCAAAAATATTGATTGACAAAATAATAGAATACTTGATCACTATGACTGAGTTACTTATGTTAGGAATAACTTTTACATTGAGTGAATTTTGGTATTTACCATGAGGTAAATAGTAATAGTTGATATTTACCAGATGGTAAATAGTAAATATTAAATTATAGGTTTTTAGTAAGCATATGGTTAATACAGTAAATTTTTATAGGTTAGAATATTATATTGTTAGATATATTGTTATATACTATAACAATATATCATATCTAGGTTTTCACTATTATAGGAGGTTTTATAGGTGAGAGAATATTGGGGAGTTGTTATAGGAAATATTCCTATATATTTTTAAATGTTCTGTATGATTGATTTAATTAGAGAATCAAAATGAATAGAAGTGAGTGGAATATATTTTATATTAAAATTATTTATCTATGTATTTTGTTGTATGAATTGAATATGTTCCGCTTTGCTCCAATTATTATCATTGGTATCAAAGTAACATCTAGCCTTATTCCTATGATGGAATAATATTGTTTAGAATGACAACTAAAAGTATTTATTATCCTATAGATGGAAGTGTTTTAATAAATAATAGAGTTTGTAGTTTGATAATTATAGAAATGATTAAGTTTCTATTTGGCTTCAGATCTAGGTACATATTTGGTTTGATCCTTGCTTAATGATGGGTTTGATATTGAATTCACCATCAATGCAATATATGACACTTAGAGAGTTACACATGTCATATTTCAATTCAGCCATCATTGTCACTTCTTATTTCTTAGAAGTGTATTGTGGAAATTTGAACTGTGCTAATTTGTTTGATAAAAAAGACCACATTTATCTGCTTATCCACAAATTTTTCTAGATAGCCATTTTTCTATTAGTATCATCTTGGGCAGTTGTCTGAACATTGACTTATATATAATTGGAATGCCATATTATCTAATTGACATCAATCTAATCCACATTTGGTTTGAATCAAAGCCTGACCATTTCTATCCAAGTCTGCACCCATTATCTCCATCTCATTTCTCCTACCAACCACACCATATCCTTACCCTACATTGAAGGCAGACATGCAAATTATTTCATGCCATGAGATCTTTGTTCACCTTTACATAGACCTCTCAATGAATTTGCTAGGTTTTGATAACTCTTTCCACCATTTTTTGTTACTATTTATGTGACACTCGGTGAGTGTGTGAAGATTACTTAAAGGTAAGTGAATGACAATTAAAGGTTTATTTATTATTATATAGTCAAATTTATTTGCTTTATGTTTGATATCTTAAAGCTATATAGTATGTACATAATCAGGTTTTATTTTTATGAGTTTAAGTCATAGTATCAGTCAAAGTCATGAAGATTATTATAAATTTTGGTTAGTATTTATATTTTTGGTTGTAGTTTATTTTTCTCAACATATAGGTTAATTGTATTTAGTTAAGATTTTATTAAGTTTTAGTTTATGTCATTTTATTGTTATATCATTGAGGGTTATTAATGTGTTAATAAATCTCTCGTGTCTATTGTAAAGGGTTGTCTCAATACTTTTAGTCATTTATGTCAAAAATCTAAAGTGTTATTATATAATGTGTCAATGTATCATCAAGTGAGCAAAACTTGTATGTCAATTTTATCAAAAGAGTCATATCAAAAATGAATCCAAATTCTAAAAAAAATTCCTTATAGATGCATTATTGCTTATACACGATATCTACATTATGGGGGGGATTTCCCTCAAAAAAATATGTACCAAAGCTTCAACGACATATGTGTTGAGTAAGTAGTGAACTAAATAGAGTATGGAAGATACATAGAGGAAGGAAGTCTTCTAGTGACCTCTCATCAGTTGCTAATGATGGGGTTACATCAATGTTTTGGTGACATAGTGTGGTGTGCTATTTTCAATGTTGTATGTTTTTCATTTTCTGTTGTGCAAATAAGAATAGAATAATAATGCATATTCATGATATTTGTGTGATCAAATTCCAAACATTATTCCATAAGGTGAAGATATTGCAAAAAGATAAAAATCACCAATATAAGTTAGATCATGGATCTTGAAAGGGTTTATGGTAGATCCAAAAAACCACTAGGAGGTAAACATTATTTTGGCAACAATTAGAAGAGCAGTTACTATAGAGATCTCATGACTACCTTACTTATTTATGGAGATGAATGTTAGTGACACATCTATTATGGTCATGTAATATAAATGTAGGATGTGATCCTTGGCATATAGTGGTTATGTGAAGCAAGATTATGTCGGTAGTAAATAGACCTATGAGTATGCAATGGCATAGAATTTTGTTTGTGCCAATTCTTAGAGGTAGATGGTGTTCTTATTTATTTCAAGGTTTTTGGTAAGCCTATAAAACCATGGGAGGAGTGAGGCTCTCTTTATCAATGTCATGAGACAAAAATGGCATGCTACAAGAGGTGAGCATACTATAAATAAAGTGTGAATGTTTTTACACCATGTAAAAACTATGGTGGGGAATGGCATGAATAGATTTTACATTAATTTTGGTATTTACCACGAGGTAAATAGTAATAGTTGATATTTACCAGATGGTAAATAGTAAATATTAGTTATAGGTTGTTATTAACCATATGGTTAATATGACAAATTTGTATAGGTTAGAATATTATGTTATTAGATATATTATTATATGTTATAATAATATATCATATTTAGGTTTGCATTCTTATAGGAGGTTTTATAGGTGAGATAATATTGGGTAGTTGTTATAGGAAATATTCCTATATATTTTTATATGTTTTGTATGATTGATTTAATCAGAGAATCAGAGTGAATAGAAGTGAGTGGAATATATTTTGTATTAAAATTATTTATCTGTGTATTCTATTGAATGAATCAAATATGTTCAGATCTGATCCAATTCTTATCAAATTCAAGGGGAAAACCTCCACAATAATAAACTAAGAGAAAAATGTGCAATCTAATGATAAAATACTAACCATTACCTCCTATTTATGATATACTTAGCAATGGTTATTCCATAGGTTGACAATATTAGTAACATAGAAAAATGTAAAAGGATAATATTAAAGGTATTTAAGCCACAAGTTGGCCACAGATATCCCTAGATGCACTATAGGTTAACGACACAGTAATCTATTCTACACCTACATTTCCCATATCTACATGTGCATATATAAACAATATATGTATTTTATCTTCTTAAAGTTTAAGCAATCAAATCAATATTAGGCATTGTACTTTTTTATTTTTAGCATACTTTCATAATTTAACATTATGCCATAATATATCATGAATCTAAATTATTTAATTAGCCTTCTTTAGAATAAATTAGCCCTTAATTGATTAGGCTATTCCCTCTTAACAATTTTACAAAAAGGGTTACATTAAAAGGATATAAGTGTGGTTTTGGTTTTGGATTAGCATAGAACACAAAAAGGAAATGATCTAATATTTGTGATAGTTGATAAATTATTAAAAAAGGTACATTTTGTAGTCTGTAAAAATACTAGTGATGTAACAAACATTACTAACCTATTTTTTAGAGAAATTTTAAGATTACAAGGTTTACCATGCAATATAGTATTAGATAGAGATGTGAAATTTGTTAGATATTATTTGGCAGACACTAGATAATAAGTTGAATAATAAAATATAATTTAGTTCAACACACCATCCTTAGATATATGAAAAAATAGAGGTAATCAATAGAATTTAGATAATATTTTAAGATGTTTAATTGAAGGTAAGACTGGAACATGGGATAATGATCTAGCATAAGATGAGTTTGATTATAATAATTATCTGAATATAATTAAATGATATAAAAAATTTCAAATTTTTTATGGGATGAGTCCAAGAGGAGTTACTAAATTGGTAGACATGATAAATGAGGATAAGAGAAGTGCTGAAGTATAACATTATGCAAAACATATGTGAGAAGTGCATAATCAAGTGAAAAAAGAGTTGTAAAGGAATACATTGTACTATAAAAGTCATATAGATCAGAAGAGAAGTGAAGATAAGTTGAGTATCAACTTGGATACTTAGTCTTAGTATACTTGAGAAAATAGAGATTTTTGAAGGGACATATGATAAGTTAAAGTGGAAAAAGATTGGCCCATGTAAAATTTTGTGAAAATTTGGGAAGAATTCATATGAAATAGAGTTACCAAAAGGTATAAATTTATCACCTATTTGTAATGTGGATAATTTATATCCATATTATGGACATAATACTAAGAATTCAACTACAAATTCTAAATAAATAGATTGGAGAGTTCAGATGCATGAGAAATAATGTGAAGAAATATAAAGAGTAATTATTACATGAGTTAGAAATACTCCAAGAGAGAGGGAATATATAGAATATTTATAAAAATTGAAAGGCTAAGACATAGAAGATGCAATTTGGATTAACACATTAGAAGAAAAAAATCTAGGGATAACATATGCAAAGATATTAGAAGTCACTTGAGTAGGAACACAAGTTTATTTTATTACCTAAGGTGTATGATACATAAGGATCTAGGTTCATGAGCAATGTTTCATAAACTAAAAAATTATTAGTTTAGTAGTTTATCTAAGTGTTGTATTTAAGAATATTTATTATTACACATGTCTTTTTTATGTTTGAGAAAGTATTTTATGTTGTGTAAACCATCTTTGTGTTGTTTTACATTATCCTAGTTTTACATGTGTTTAGTAAAGTTTTGTGTCACCTACGAGTACACTTGTGTCTATATTGTTATGTGCATTATATTATTACACATATTTATATATATGCCTTTATATAAATAATATTTCAAATATCTATTCAAGATGGTACAATGATATTTTATTACGACATAGTTATGCAGAGATTTACAGTATATTTATTTCAATCTATGATATATCTTGAGAAAAAAGGTATTTAGAGAAGTTGATTCTTCACCATATTGAAAAATGAGTAGGAAATATTTATGTAGGAAATTGAATATTCATTATGTAAGTTTTTTGTTGAGTTTCAGATGATTAAAAAATCCTTAGATAAATCATGTCATCGATCTTGAAATGATGTTAGAATCATGGTACAAAGGTTCTCATGGAAATTGGCGATTGTGAATATGTGTGATCTCATGTGAATTTATATGTATTTTTGATCTGTTATGGAAGGATCCATTACTGATTGTTTGACATTTAATCCTAAAAGTCATGGAATTTGATAGGGATTCATTTAATAATTTTTGTGATCTATTTGGTGATGCGTTCATCTATAATATTATTTTTACTTGGAAATGTGAAGACATTTAATATTTATGGTACAATAAAGTGTGACAATGTTTTTAGTGTGGTGGAATATCTTGATATAGGTATGGGGGTCTGACATGTATATAAGCATTCCCTTACACATGTGCTAAAATATAGAAAGTTTGATAGTGAAGATTATATCTAAAACTTCACTTGCATATATTGTGACTTAAAAAAGTTGATATCTAATGTTGTAAAAAATATCAGTGAGATCTTATTGTTATTTTGCATGTTGTATTTCCTTTTATTGAATCAAATATAGATTTGAATTTGTTTTTTCATTTCATTATTATTTTCACTAATTATTTTGAGGGCTATAAGTTTAAATTATCTCTTAATTGAGACCCCTTACCATGATGGAATCATTTGGTATCAAAGAAGGGTTGTAATACTTGTTATTGATTGTTTATTTTTTCACTTGTATGTTTGGGTAGGAAACAAATACATAAATCTTATATATTATTGAGAAGAAGGTGTAAGTAAGGTTTGAGACATAGATAATCTATTTATAAGGAAATGACACATAGAGGAGGCTTATGTGGTAGAGGAACTTGAGAGGTTAGAACACCTTAAATAACACATCTGGTAGAAGTGATAATAGAAATGCAGCCAAAATGGAAGTTTTAGAAACCACACATAAACATAGAGCTACATTGATATATTATGAAAGTGATATCAAAGTTCTAGAAGAATAACTTCAAGATTAGGATGCAAAATAAGAGGTGGATGAACCTAAACATTGATGTTTGTGATATTTTATGAGAATGACAAAGTAAAAAATAGTTGTACCCTAGAAGTTATTTTGTAAGTTTGAGTTCCAAAGAGCTCACTGACTAGATTAATAAGTTAGATAAATTGTTTTCTCATATGAAAGTATGGAATACCTCAACCAAGTTAAATTTATTGGTGTAAAGTTGAAAGGTCATGCATATTTATAGTGGGAACATGTCCATTCTAAGAGAGTGCAAATGTAAAGAAAATATTAAGACATGAAATATATTTGTTGCCAATATTAAATCTAAAATAATTCCTATGGATTATAATATGAGTTTGTTTAATAATCTCAAAAAATTGCAACAAAGGGACATGAGTGTGAAATAATACACTTATGAGAATTATTAAAATACCATCAAAGTGAGTCATGTGGAAGATGATGTTGAGAATATATCCATATATGTAAATTAATTATGCATGTAAATTAAATATGAATTTGGTATGATTAGACTGTGATCTATTAAATAATATTATAAGTATGCAATGAGGGTAGAGAGAAATTCTCACACAAATAGCAAGGAGGAATATCAAGAGGAATACAAAGATTCACACATGGACATGTAATTCATAGAGGTTATTTATGAAAATGCAAGAAGGTGAGGAAAATAATTTACATCATAATAATGTCAATACCTAGAGATGTATAAATAATTTCATTGGTAGAGGATCCCATGGATTAGGTAGAAGTCATGGATTTAATGAAACATGTTTCAAATGTCATGAGATTAGCCATAAATCATTTGTGTTTCCTTATATGCATACTGAGGGAAATAAGATAAATTATGTGAGTGCTCATATCACACAAGTATATGAACAAATTATTGTGTCTATTTATAACATAGATGAACTAGATAACATATAATCTCTCATGATGAAGAGGGTATTATTGAAGCTTTTAAAAGAGAAAATAGTCATGCACAGATAATAATTTGTCCAAAACCATTTGAAAATAGGTTGTTGACAATGGAAGCACAAATTTTTATTTTTTTGGAATAAATGGTAGATAAAATTATATTGAAGATATTTTTTCATCTAAATCCATATATTTCTTCTTATTTGTTGAAAGGACATCAAATTATAATGAATGAATAATGTTTGGTAAGTTTTTAAATTAGGAATTATAAATATGAAGTTTTATGTGACTTAATTCCTATGGATGTTTCTCATATTTTACCTGGAAGGCCTTGGTAGTTTGACTATAAGGCATAACATGATGGTCGTGCTAACACAGATAAATTGTGTAAAGATGGAGTAAACGATACACTTAATACATTGAAGGATAAGTGTGAATAAGTGGATATGTGTCCAAAAGTGTTGTTAATTTCAAGAAAAGATTATTTGAAGGAAGTTAAGCAAAGATAATGGTATGTACTGATTCAAAACATGCATAAAAATCCATAGATTTTAATGCATAAATTAAAATAGATACCAATTTTAAGGAGATTATATATAATCATTTTCTAAATGGATTATCATAGATACCAAGTTTAAGGAGATTATATATAATTATTTTCTATATGGATTATCATTGATGAAAATTTTAAGTCATCACATAGGTTTGATACCTATTTTGAGTTTACCAAATAAAACAACACACATATTGACTACAAAAGAGAATGCATAAATGAAAACAAATTTTCAAGAGTGATCAAATAAAGGGTTAATTATAGAAATTTTGAGTCCATGTGTAGAACCAATAATATAAATTCCTAAGAAGAATGGAAAATGGATAATGTGTAATGATTCCACAACAATTAACAAGATTACTATAAAGTATATATTTTCAATCTCGTGCATGGATGATTTAATGGATAACTTGGGTGGAGAGAGATACTTCACAAAAATTGATTTAAAAAGTGGATATAATAATATTCTAATAAGAGAGGATGATGAAATGTAAGATAAAATTTAAGACACAAGAATGGGTGTATGAGTGGTTGGTTATGCCATTTATTTTAACTAATGCACCAAGTACATTCATGAGATTGGTTGATGAATTTTTAAACCATTTTTGGGTAAGTTTAGCATTGTGTATATTGATAACATATTAATTTTTAATAGAATATAATAATAAAACTTACAAAATTCATGTAAAGTGATAAAAATATTGAAGGAATAAAAATTACTTGTGAATCTAAAAAAATACAGTTTCATGTAGAAAGAGTTGGTATACTTTGGATTTGTGATTTCTCAAGAAGGTTTAAAGATGCATATAGAGAAGAAGTGAGCTATATTATATTGGACTTAATCACATATTACATTTGAGTTATGTATTTCATGTACTATCAATTTTTTTTATAGTAAGTTCATTAATAATTTCAGTGGAATGTGCACAAAAATCACTAATTTAATAGGTAAGGATAAAAGAACATTTTAATGGATAATTGAAGTATAACATAGTATTTAGTGATTGAAGAAGAAGATAATAAACCAAATAATATTGGAATTATTGGATTTTAATAAGTTATTTTAATAGTTAGATGTGAGCAGTGCCAAAATATGAGTAATATTGAGTCAAGAGGGAAGACTTATTGCATATTTTTATGAAAATTTGATGATGCAAAGCATAAATATTCAGTAAATGATCAAGAATATATATAATTATGCAAGTGATAAATAAATGGAGACATTATTTATTTCCAAATGAATTTTTATTGCATATATATCATCAAGCATTGCATTGCATTGATACTAAGAATAATTTGAATCAAAGATGTGAAATGGGTTGAATTTCTGTAGAGTTATTCATTTTGATTGAAATGTAGAAGTGGAAAGTGTAATAGAGTTGTTGATGCATTAAGTATAAAAATTATTTTTTTGAATGAGATAAGAGTGGAACTCATGTGATTTGATCTTATGTAATAATAGTATGAAGAAGATAAACATTTTCAAGAAGCATGAAAGCCATGCATAAAACTAGTGAGTAAGGATAAACCATCATGGTTATACTCTTTTATTTAGGGAGGTTTTTAATCCATAGAAAGATATTTATGCATACTAAGAGTTTCAATGTGGGAAAATTTGATAAATAAAAATCATAGTGGAGGTCTTGAAAGTCATATTTGTTCTGATAAAAAATTAACATAAGTGGTATAAAATTATTTTTGGCTGCATATGAATGTAGATGTGTAAAAATAGGTTAAAGAGTGTAGAGTTTGTCAACGAGTGAAAGGGAGAAATCAAAATACATGATTATATCAATCATTAAATATTTTAGAGAAATAGTAGGAGGATATAAGTATGGATTTTGTATTATATTTTCCTAGAAAAAATAAAGGAAATGATTTAGTATTTGTTATAGTTGATAGATTTTCAAAAATGGCACATTTCATAGTATGTAGGAAGACTAATGATGAAACACACATTGTTAAACAATTTTTTTAGAGAAATTGTAGGAATACATGAAGTATTATAGTATCAGATATAGATGTTTAATTTGTTGGAAATTTTTGGCAAACATTATGGAAGAATTTGAATACTAGACTATAGCTCAGCTCAGGATACCATCCTTGACCAAATGGACAAACAAAAGTAGTTAATATAAGTTTGCATAATCTTTTGTGATTTTTAATTGAAGGTAAGTCAGTGTTTTAAGCTTTTGGGACTTAAAAGGTGTAAATCCTATGTTTGTTAAAGAGATGAGTAGACCAAATTAGGTAAATAATATGCAATAAATATATCCACTAAATTATTACTAAATTGACTAGCTTTGAATTTTATAAAAATAGTAATAAATACTACAAATAAAGAATTAGTTATAAAACACCTAATACAGACGATATGAGCATTAAAAACTAAGATGGAAGTTAGTTTGAGTGTCATAAACTAGATCCTTGTGTCAGAACCACTCCTAGATAGTATCTCCATAAATGGATAGTAGTACCATTATTAGCAAAAAGATGGTAGTGCCCTGATATTGGTGGTAGTGTCCTCTATATAGGGTTGTCTTGAGAGTCTTGGTGAACATGTGTCTATATATTTAGGGTCTATTCCTATGCACACAAGTTTTAGAAACGTATATTTAGCCTATAATGACTGATTTATTATGTAAACCCTAATACTCCATACAACTAAGGCATGAGTTGAAAAGTGTGTTTATTAGTAGGTTAGGATGGACATCCTAAACACCCTTTTATGAAGAGAGTTGCCTACATACTAGTACTCCAAGGAGGGATAAATCCATATGTAGTTCTCCACACCTATGTGTTAGTGTAAGTGCAAGTGATACTAGTATGATAGTGGCCTTGAGTGCTTTGAATGTACTTGAGACCAAAAATTTGGAAAATCTGAGCATAGGGCTATTGAAGATGGTAGTATGGGGAAGTAGGATAGAAAAGGTATTGATAACCCTAATTATGCTCAACTTTTTCTATGTTTAAATGTGTATTTTACATCTAATTTCCATATAGTGGTTATAGGGATAAAATTCATGTATTTATATTATTATGTCACTTGTGTGGATGATAAATGATGTCTAGAATGACCTTAGGAGGCTTTAATTTTAAAAAGATATATGTTTGGTAAAATTTATGGCTAAAGACTAGTGCCATTTTGGGGACACAAGTACCACATGGTGCTAGTATCCTTATTATGGTGCTAGTGTCTAGGACTACTTTGGATCTGATTAGGGACATTTTTGGCCCACATAGAGGTTTGTATAAGTGTGATAATAGGATATAGTATAGGTTTAGGGATAATCTAATGGATAGGTAGTCTAAATTAGAACTCTTAGAACTCAAATTCCACTTTTGGGTGATAACATCCAACCCCCCTTTATTTTTAAAATGCAAAAAATCATAATGATTATGTTAAAGGAAAAAGAAGCATACCTAGACTTACCTAAGAGTTAAATCCCATGAAGCTAAGTCTATGTATATGAAGCTCGGTGTACGTATATTAAGCATGATCTAATGCATATCCTACAAATGAAGCATGCATAAATCATTACTTACTTTAGATATATCAAATTAAAAGGACTAAATTTAGTAAAGAAGTAAACATAATAAAAACTAAGTAAAGATATGGGAAAGAGGAAAGGAACAAATATACCTCACTAAGTACATCAACCAATGCATGAACTTAGTGACAACCTATGTGTGTGCATGTATATAGTGATTAATTATTGAATAGCTTGGACTGAGTTAATAAATTTATCAATACTCATGTGTGGGTGGCTTGAGAACTCAATTTAGTTTTGAATCCATGATTTCCCAACACTATTTGGTGGATCATGACCTATGAATAACTTGGATTGGACTGATAATGTGTCCAACCCTCTCATATGGGTGGCTCAATAACTCAAGTAGGCTATGAATCAATAATTTCACACCCATGTGTAGTAGATGTTTATTAAACTAAATTGTGTGAAGTAATATAAATATCTAATTGATTACATCTAACTATGTATGTCATCTTTGTGGCCACTTAGGTATATTAGGTGGCTTTGATCCACTCAAGAATGCCAACCACTACATATTGAGTGAGACATGAAATTGGTGTGTAAACTAGAATATGATGTCAGGTGTATATATAATATATAATTACATGGAATTTGTCATTCCATCTAATCAACTGTTGTGTAATTTAATATATAAAAATAATATGCCACACACATTCCCCCAAATTTGATATCTGAACATATGAATTCTTGACTAATTTGTAAGAAACTGTATTTGGGTATCTGAACTAAATATGGGAATGGTCATGCCACACATGATGCCATAAATATAAGAAAAATAATATGAATATGAGCTAAAATATTATGAATCTGAGTAAAAATTAAGTATAATTGATAAGCATATACTTGAATTTGTGTAACACTATAATGTACATATTATACTATTCTAACCAATTTGGGTTGTTTTGAAAATGAGGCTACTAGACAATAGCATTATATCTTGGATAATATCTCCATATGGTGCTAGTGTCCCCATTTGGTTGATAGTTTCCTTCTATTCTAAATTATGTACTACTGTACTATTTTCTAGGTCTCTATTTTTCCAATGTGTTTACTATGTTTGATTTTCTATAACTGAGCTTGTATGCTGAAAAATGTACTGTGAGTGTAATATAGGAGCTTGATATCTATGAAAAAACCCTATGAATTCCTGCTCTTTGAGTGGAGTTTTTAAACTTGTTCAATATTGTCCTCAAAATAAAAATCTATATAAAATGTGTGTTAGTTGGAGCATATATGATAACTGTGTGATAATCCAATATAGTGTGCATACATAACATCATAATGTAATAAAATATGAGCATAAATATGTAATGTAAGATTTATGTCTTGTCAAACATTTCACAAGAGTGTCAAGATAGATATAATCAATGTATGTAATAATAAATCTAAGTAAAACTAGGTAGCTACCTAGGGGGATGGGGTATGATGTCCATCATGTCACCCAAGTAGGAAGGGTAGATGCATGAGGCACGTCATGGAATTGAAAATTGATGTGTGTAATAAGTGAAGAAAAGTGTCATGTCTATGACACACATAAAAAAATATACATACAAAACACATGAGGCACACAAAGTAGGCCAAGGGGGCACAATGCAAGGGACATGGACACATGTCACAAAATCTGAGAAAATAAGACATACAAGGACATGTTAAAATGTCCACATATACAAGCAACAATCAAGTTGAGTTAGATCCACATGAAAGTACATGTTCAAATGTCTATATACATAATCAATAAAGTACACAAAAGAGCATAGGCACATGTCCAAAGTAGACACACTATGAAAACAAGTGGTGTGGAGCCAAAGAGCAATGGCATATTCAAATTACATTGAATATAATAATTAAATAAATATAATCAAGTCTAAACTATGTAAGATATAAATGAAAGTATACATGAATATCTAATAAAAATATGTGTAAGAGATAGGATGTACATATGCTAAGTCTAAAGTATTAATATTTGGTAAAAAATATAAATAAGAGTAGTGTGATAAATATTAAGATATAACAATGATAAAGTTATGATATAGAGCATATAAGGATAGAACATGGTGAATAAAACTATGTATAAGATTCCCCCAAGTAGGATAATGTGTCAAGTGAATAACCATGAATTAGTGTATATGCCTCCAATGGGAAAATAATAGGAAGTCTAGATTAGTGTAGTGGACATGAGTCTTATAGTAATATACAAGCACTCAAAAGAAACAAGTGAGGAATGTATTATGATAAAATCTATTATAGAAAGATATCTAGCATATGTAGTGTCTAAAAAATATAAGAAATGTAAACATAAAAATGTGATCTAAAAATTTTATGTTTTTTGAGTAATTATTTGAATTTGTTTTTTTGTTTTTGACATGCTATATTATTATTTTATTTTATATAAGTAATATATGTACAATCAATATGAAAATTAAATGTGTACAAGGAGCAAGAGATAAGTAAAGTATGTACAAGAAGAGAGAAACTATCTTAACCAATGATTCTCATGAGAGACTCACTATCATTGTGGCCTATGTCAAATAAGCAAACTGTGAATGGGAAACCATGGTCCCATAATATATTGTACTTAGTGATTTGTATCTATATTTTCCTATATGGTGGTACTAGGAATTTATGGCTCTAACTGTGGTGTCCTATGAACTATAGGGGTCTTAGGAACCCATCTAGTAGAATAAGTTATATGTGACATACGTGTTATGTGTTAAGAATCCCAAGAACCCAGTAATAATGATCTTAGTAAAATGTGAGTGGAAGAAGGAACTATAGAATATATAACATATCTTGGATGTAGGGGTCTCTCTAATAATGGTATAAATGGGAGATTATATATATATTTCAAAAATATTGGAGTAGGCCTCATTGCACTAGTGGCTCTACTGAACTCTAGGGGGTATCAATAATAACTATGCTTTGAGTCTTAACTAATAACTATGCTATATATGGTAACTATGTTATAACTAGTAACTATGCTAGTAATTATGATGTAACTACCTATGGAATAGATAAAGGATACTCATATAGAAGACTCTAAACTTTGACCACCTGATTTTCATGTATATATTCTAAGCATCTAGGTATTGAGCATGGGATGGATCATAGTTTTTATATCCATAGATTAACCAATAACATTTCAAACATGCATGCACTAGGTACTAATAAGAATTGAGTGGACACATGTGCTGGTCCAACCTATAATATAAGCATAATCTCCCTATTGGAGCTTTAAACATGACTACTAAAACCACTGATAATTGTGTCTATAAGGAATATAACATACTATAAATACCCCAAATTATATAAAAGTTTTATAGTTCACATGTTAATTCTTGATCCATTATCAATAATAACACTCTAGATAGGATGATGATCTATGTAGGCTCGTACAAAGAGTGCATGTAAATATGTATCATCATCAATAATATCTTATTCTAAGAAGGTGATGAGTGGTTTAGATAGAACTGTAGTGTGGTATATACCATTGATATTATGTAATGGGTGTACCTCCTCTATAATAATATGATATGAATCTGGTGGTGGATGTGCTTGATATGTGTAGTGAACACCTGAAGTGATCCCTACCTTATTTATTATATGCTTTGGAAATGGATCTAAGAATACATTTAATGCCTTAGCTTCCATTTTCTATACTTTTGGTTACTCTATGGGTGTTCTCACATCAATAATTTTAGCCTCAATCAAATCTTATATCTTACTTTTTAGGCTTATGCATCTATTTTTTGTATGGCCTAGTGCCCTGTGATACTCATAAAATACATTATAATTATAGCTCTTTATAAGAGGTTGTGTTTTATCAACCTCTTTGATGGGAGGGAAAGATATGAGATTTAATTCCAAGATCTATTATAAAACCCATGCTGGTAATTCTATAATGTTGGTGAAGACTCTGCATAGAGGAATTGATAAAACCAAGTGAGGAGATGGATCTTAAGTTGCATTAATTATGGCCTTTTGATCACTGTTGTTCCTAGTGGCCCTTATCTTGTATAGAGTCTTACATGAACTCTTAGTATTTGATTATAGTCCATTTGTATATTTTAGTATGTCCATTGATAAAATCTTGACCTCTATTTTAATGTGGTATAAATCTATGAATGTTGGAAACTTATTAAACAAGATAGCTTCATTTAATGCTGGTAAAAGACCATGTTTGAAGATGTCCTAATGTTCTTTATCTACCATGGGGATATTCAATTTAGGTAATATGGTTTGGTATCATAATACATATTCTACAATTGTTTCATTTGAATTTTGTTTCAATTGTGCAACTTGAGCATATGGGAACTTGTCAGTGATATTTATGAAGAAGTGTACTAAAAACATGTTTTCCAAAAGATTGAATGCTTTGATAGATTGATTAAGTCATAAAACTAATGTAAGGCATAATCCTTTAATCTTCATGGAAATAACTTTGTGATAATCTAATCATTGGACACATAGTCTAAGCATGTTGTGTGAAAATATCAGAGATGGTTCTTTAGGTCACCCTTACCATCATAAAATGTAAGTTTAGGTGCCACAAATCTAGATGGTAAGGGAGTTATCGCTATGTGGTGTGCCAAAGACATATGTAATAAAACATTAGAATCCAAGGAATTTTATGGCCTAGTGGCCCTCTTCTCAAGATTTAACACCTTAGTCTATAGAGTATAAACCTCATGCATAATGGATTGTATATTTGGAGTGGAAGAACTATCCATAAGAGGTGTATCTATCACTAAAGTTTGTTGAATTACAATTATTAGTTTTGCTAGCTGAGTTGGCCACAATATAGGTGTAACAATTTTATTATTTAGGGGAGTTGAAGATTGGCCATTGTTTTATTTTTTGAGTTCTTTAATAATAGTGATGAGCTCATATTGAATATATGAATGTTTGGACATAAAATTTTACAATTATTTCTTATCGGTCTCATTGAATCAATTGTTGAATTCTTCCATTACAGTTTAGGAAGTAGGAAAATAAGTTGTATATTTTGAACCTTTAAATAATTTTAATCTAATAAATATTACAAAAAATAAATATTGAAACAAATCTAAAATTTAGGAACTAAAATCTTAGCATTGACATAAAAAAGATACAAACCCTAAGAGCATATATGGTTAGGGTTTGAGTAATGTTTGAAGTAAGTCAGGGTCACTAAATGTATTAACCTTTTAGGACTTAATATGTGTAAATCATATGTGTGTTAAATGTCTGAGCAGAATAAATCTATGAAATAATATTCAATAAATATAGCCATCAATTTCTTATAGAAATGACTAGCTTTGACTTTTCTAAAAATAGTAATAAATAGTGAAAATAAAGACTTAGCTAGAAAACACCTGAGATGAATGATCTGAGTTATATAAAATAGGATGGAAATTGGTCTGAGTGTCATAAACTATATCCCTATGTCATAACCCTTGGAAGATATTAGCACCATAATTGGGTAATAGTTCCATTATTGGCAAAGTGGTGGTAGTGTCCTAATATTGGCGTTAGTGTCCTATGTGCAAGACTATCTCGATCTTCTAGGTGCACTTGTGTCTAGATATTTAGGGTATGTTCCTATGCACATAAGTTATGGAAACTTGTATTTTTATTATAATGACTAATTTATTATTAATACCCTAATCCTCCATACAACAAGGGTGTTAGTGATCTAGGTTGCACCCTAGCTAAGGGGAGGAGTGTTCATGTCCTAACCTCAAACCTAGGCTTACATGGGAATGGCCTTAGGTTGTGGGTTACCTAGTGATTAGGCCAAAAATATAGATTTTAAAGGGATAACTCCCTTGATTTGTTCATTTTAGTGTTCTTTCTAAGACCTAAATAGTCAGGATGGAAAGGGTAAAGAAGATGCATGAATTAAACCCACTCTAAATTTTGGTGATGCATTAGATAATAATTATATCCAGTCATTCAATCTTGAAATATTGACACAATAATGGGCTAACCACAACCAAATATTCATCTTCATGAGTCTTTATGCATAAGTGTTTCATGTTTATATTATACTAGATGAATGGAATACCAAGGTTATGATAAGTAGGTCTAATAGAAGACACTCACTAGTCATGTCACATTTCAAGACCCCATTACATATACTTATGCACTCCACATGACCTAGATAAGACACCTCCTTGAAATCTAGGTGAACAAGGACCTATAAGGGAAATAAAACCATCACATTTGCATATCAAACAAGTATGAATACACTATAAGTCACCATGAAAAAGCTACAAAAGTCTATTATTCAGTTTAAATAGGTGTAAAAGCACAAACACTAGAAGAGTTTCCTCATACCAACCTGAGGGATGAAACTAAGGAAAATAACCTTAAATATATAAAATATATGAGGAGATAAGAAGGGTAATTTGGCATGGAAAATTGGAGAGGGGTTCATCAATGACCACATTCAACTCAAACTTTAAATATAACAGTTACATAATTCTCATTTTAACCCCCTCTATGCATTGGACCTCCTTAATGGCTCCTTGAATGAGTTTTTGGCATTTAAATGAGGTGTTAAAAGGTATAAATAACCTATTAAATTCTTTTCAAATCATGATCATGCATAATAAAGGTAAAATATTCCATTTTGTGGCAATTGTAATCATGAATTAGGTCATCATAATCACGTAGCAACCCACTCTCTTCTACATCAAAGTGACAAAGTCAAGAAACTATCTCAATATCCATCATGGATATGGAATTAAAATTTAATTATATTTAAGGGTCAGATAATAGGTGTATCATATTTGTATTGGTCCATTCCATTAGTCTTTCAATGCCAGTTTAAACTCTCTTTGTCTACAACATAAGCCAATTAGGCTTATTAGGCCTGATTGCCAATGTGTTTGTATATTGGACTCCATGAAACCTATAATAAATCTTGATATACTATGTATGAGTGTGTTTCATGCATAAAAAAACACCTCCACCCATGATATATGCTTATATAGGCTTCATACATTTGAAAATTCACTTCTCTTAGTTGACTAGTCTACTTTCCTTAAACATTGGAAGACTGGAAATTTTGAATGTACTTGAAAAGACCTATAAAAATTATTATTTAGAATTTTATGCCTTAAAAATTTGAATTAATTCCAAAACCATACATTCTGAGGATTGGAATCACTATGGACTATAAAACACCCTTGTTTCTACTCAAAACCCTAAAAAGGTGCATATTTTTAAACTTTTTATATCATGTCCATACAATCAAGTACTATTAGGTGAATCCTCACTAAGTTTAATTTACCTTTCATGAGTTTTTTAGACCATTATAGGATGTTAGGGGTACTAAAATACCAAGTTTTCCACAACTGGGTTTTCCTAGGGTTTTAGGGAAGTTTAGGAGTGCTTAGGAGTATTGAGGATGGTTTATACTATATAGATGTCCAAGTCTAGAAAAAATGCTTAAATATCAAGGTTACTAACCTAATAAAATTCCATGAATGTCTTGGATTCCCATGCAAAGGGTGGATGAAGATATGAACATCACAAAGTGACCATAGGGTAGTATGTAAGATAATTCTGAGTGCCTAACTTTTTAATTTTTATTCATGAAGACTATGCCCCACTCCCCCCCCCCACCCCCCAAATTATAGTAAATATATCATGAATTATAAGTGTCCAGGGTTACCTAAAATCTCCTAAGATATTTGGCCCTAGGAACTTATGTGGAAAAATATATAAGCATCTAAAGTGTTGGCTTGAGTTAGTTGTGTAGGCTTATGAGGTTGAATTAGCCTTCATGGACCAAAATGGTATTTCCTCTATTTATCTCTTTATTATAATCATTTTCATATACCTAAATGTTCCTAATACATCTCCTCATGTCTTTGTAATGGATTGAGGAAAGATTGTATGTCCTTCAAGGTGATGTGAGCCTCTTAGGCCTATAATAGGCCTTTAGGCTTGTTTGGCCTCAATTGAGGAATATAGGTCTAAGAGACCTATGGGATAATTAGAGACCCTCAATTTCACCATAAATATTATTTTTTCTTAGCTCCTATCCCTTTGCAATCATCCTTGGATGCCCAACTTCAATAATGTTCTCCTTTCTTTCCATGGTTGCCTGTAGGTGTTCCCACTAATCTATATGTTTGAATGAGGATAAAATTTTGAAATATATTTCACCCTTTGGTGTGATATTTATATATTTTAAAAACCCCCTTGATGATACTAAGGTTGGTCATATTCTCCATGCTCAATCCTTAATCAACCAAAACCCTACATACTACACATATTCACCTTAGGGTTCAGATACAGTCATAATTGTGAAACCCTAAAGAGTTGTGTCTTAGTTATTTTGCATTATTTTGAGTTATTAACACTATGTAATGTATTTTTATGTAATAAAAATTCCTCTTACCTTCTCATATTGTACCTTGGCATCTGCAAAACCACCCAACATATATGGTATCATCAACCTCTATAATGCATAAGCTTGCCTTTCTCTGAGTAGTCTTTAATCCCCTTAGTTTGGAACTTTGGTTATTTTAGAATTTAAAGGGTGTGTAAACAAAATACAATCATATTACATCATCATATAATATCTTAGGAAGCTCTACCCCCTTTTTTGGCTTTAGACTGTCAAGTGATTGCTTGGTTCATCAAGGTTATTAAGAGGTTAGGGTCTATCTAAAATAAAATAGTGGATATGTCCACTAATTATTTGACCCTTAGGACATACTTGGTACCTTTAACCAATAATCATGGTCCAATTCACCAAATTTTAGGTCTTTATTGTACCTCTATAGGATTTAAAGCCATATATCTCACTAAAACTATCTAAACATAGATGACTCTAGAGTCACCATATTTAGATAGTTTTAGTGACTCTAGGTTCTTAAGGTACTATTGTAGGAACTTATCTTCTATGATAGGCCTTCTTGAGGGAGTTAATGTCTCCCACATGGATTTTATAGGGAATGTTTGTATCACTAACACCTTTATTCCACATGACTTGTTCTATAGTCTTGTGAAATACAACCTTCTATTCATTTACCCTCATATGCCAAGCCTAGTCTAATTAAGGTAGTTGTAGGTGCTATTAGGCTTGTGAT
This sequence comes from Torreya grandis, assembly GCA_037957365.1. NCBI lineage: Eukaryota > Viridiplantae > Streptophyta > Pinopsida > Cupressales > Taxaceae > Torreya > Torreya grandis. The sequence continues at coordinate 2,381,797 of JARHVA010002046.1, forward strand.
AGAAGAAGATAATATGATGAGTATGAGGTAATGATCCATATAAAAATATTACCATGCATTTGATACCTCTCATTATTCAATTTTTTCTTATGAGGATACCTTGATTCCTTTCTAGCACTCTAATTGTCAAGAGTCTCTCAACTCTCTCATGGTACAGACTGAGATAATCCACGTGTCACCTGGGGTTAATACCCTTAAGACAATTTATGAAGTTTATGTATCATTGGGTCCTTATTTGTAACTCACCAAAAATATTATTTTCCCTCATCTATACTTGTATTTGGATACTTATTAGTCATGATTCTCTAGTAATTTTCTATAGTGGCCAAATAACTTGTTGTAAGTGCTTATTAGGTCTCCTTAGCAAGATATTTGACTTACATGGATCCATATTTCAATAAGCTTGGGATCTTAACTATTACAAGGAAAATATAGGTCCCTTCATGTGGTTTAGGCCTTGGGGTGAAATATGGATGTATTTATAAGGCTGATATTGAGGTGAAAAATGAGTATGAGCATCAAAATAGGGGTATAACATAGTGGAGGGTAGTGAAAATGGTGATAAGTGACAAGGTACAAAGATGACATGTCATGGAGCATGGGAGACCTCCTAATTGCAATCAACGTGAACCTTATAAGACCTAAATAATATACCATTAAAATAATGACATTTTAAATCATAAACACATCATACATAGTCTTAAAGGGAAACCTTAATAACTCAAAAAACCTTAATTTTCACCAAAAAACCCTAAATTTTACTAAAAAGGAACTATGAGTTTGGGAGTCAAGAAAGGTGGATTCTAGGCCCTTAAGTATGTGAATATGTTCTAAGAGACATGTTTTAAAGGTCAAGAGGATGCTATACCATGACTTAACATTCCATTTAAATACTTCAACTATGTCTACAAGGTTTGAAGGCAACTTTGGACTATACATAGTGCTAATAGACAATGAACTCCAAATGGATATGAATCCTTCCTTGAAGGCATTATTTGGGGTCATGAGAGGCTACCTTGAATACCAATTTTGGGCATGGTGAATCATGAAACATATCTTAAAAATATTTAAAATATATCACTTCCTTAGATATATGCATCAAATTATAGACACTAGAAACCCACATACGATAGTTCTAGATGTTGAAATGCCTCATGATCCCCTTAGGACCACTTAACCCTTCTTGACCTACTGACCAACCTATCTAACCCTAAGTCTAGTTAGATACTTAGCTAACTAAACTTATCACTTACTAACATATTAACCAAACCTTCACCTAACCCTTTTGACTCACCTTAACTCTTTTTCCTCTAGACACTCGACCATCGATGGTTAGCCTAACATTGATGGTTAGGTCCTCACCCTCTTAACTCATCACCAGATATGTGAGAGATAAAATGCCAAAATTTAATATTTTTACCTTATATAGTGCTAAAAAACTCCTAAGCATCGAAATCAACACACTAACCTACTAGGGAACCTTTTACCCTCCATCTCTCTTTGCCTATAAAAGGAGGGGAGTATGAGGTAAAATAGATCCATCATCACAAACATTATTACACATAGGTATTCAAGCTTCCAGTGATCCAAAAATTCTTCTTCCATTAATCAAGAAACAATAATAGAGACTTGTACCTCTACCCAAATTATTCTTGAGGCAAAGTATTGTTACTTTGCCAAAATTGCTCCATCCATCCACCATTAACCATTTATTAAGAAATATGTATATCTTATAGTTATAATTTATTTATTTCATTTATGACCTCCATAACCTAACTATAACCTTTTAAATCTTAATTTCCCAATCCCAAATCCTTAACCAAACACCCACCTAATCACTAAACTAGTCTACAACTCTTTTCTGAACACTTCTAGAAATCCATAGGTAACCACCAATGGTTATCACAACTATCAATAGTCACCCCAATGATCAATGGTTACCCAACTGCTGATGGTCACCCTGACCGCCAATGGTCATTGTAGTAAGAAATAATATCAAGTGATTTCTAACTGGTTACCCCCAACTAAACCTAACTTTCTATGTCCCTGCCTAATTTTATTAACCTAACTTGATCTATTTTAATACTAGTATCGACCCACTTTTGATATATTTAGTCATTTTATCTATCAAGCATTTATTTACTTCTTTTATTTCATTTAATTACTTTATATTATTTTATTTAAGTAGTTTCCTTTTATCTCTTTCAACTTAATTGCTATCAAAGAGTGGATTGATAGCCTCCTAGCAAGATCATGCTTCTTTGATCTAGCTCATGCTAGGTAGTCCACTTAACTATATTTATAACAACCCCTTTGTTAGTGATTTTCTTATCCATAGGTAATCCTTCCAAGACAAAAAGGATCTCTCTACATTCATCTGGATCATGCATGCATAACAACCAGGTATTTATAACACACCCTTATTACTAGTTTCTTATCTTCTTCTAAAATTAAGAAATGATTTGAAATTAAGAGAAACATTTTGGCATGCCTCGTGGGACCTTAATATCATCTAGGTTCCCCTTTTCTTCCTTTATTATATGCTTGTATAACTAAATCTGAAATTTCTTTTGGGATTAAAATAAACCTTGCATACATTGATTGCTTGCTTATTTTACTTCATATAGTAACTTAAAAGAAAAGTAATTAATCATAGTTTCACTCTTGTTATCACACACTTTACCAAAACACATATCAATAAACACATCAAAACAAACTTGAGACAAGGCCTGACTAGGATTTCATCACCTAGAGGTAAATCTTACCCTTTCCTACCAATCCTACTTAGAGGTCATTACCAAGGGAAGAACTAATTCAGCTCTCTGGTTGAGTATAAACTTTGAAATTTAGTATATATTGGATAATAACTTGACACCCTTATCATTGTAGTGTGGGAAGTGAGGGGGTAGGCCCCAATATCAAGCCACATACTGACGTTCAATAAATATTCTTTCCTCAGAGACTTTAATACCTAAAACCAACCTTAGATTTCCTCTTTAGTACTTGATCTAAAAACCAAATTTGCTCTGCACATATTTTAAGGCATAAGGACAAAATGATCTAGAAATAATCCTAAGTTGTTAAATTCACTTTAGTGTATGTTTTGATTTCCTTGAGTTCTTTTTCTTTTATTTGTTTTGTGTTTGAGTTGTGAGTTTTTGTCATTTCTTTTCTATTCTTCATATGGTCTTTACTAGAAAATAGTTGAGAAACCAAACCCTCCAAGGACCACCTTCCTCTTCCTCCTCCATAGAGTATACTTTGTATGTTGAGGACTCTCTTCATCATTCTCCCCCTCCCACCATTCCTTAGATAGTTGTTGAGGGTGATGCAGATTTTGCTACCTTCCTTGATAATAACCCTGTGGCCTTCTAACATTAACTTAAAACCTTATCTTATCGCACCCCTATTGCTTCAGTTTCTCTTATGGATCCACCTTATGGTATTCCTCCCCCTCTTATGGTTGGTGTTACCTCCACCTAACCTTTGATCACCCAAGTATCCTCTCCCACCAATATTCCATCCACTACCACCACCAAACACAATCCAACACCCAAACCCTATCCAACATTCTAATCACTAGCCAAACCCCTCCTACACCAACCAACACATACAATATAGGTGTGACCTCACCTCTTGTTACCCATAACTTATCCACCATGGAGGTATCTTCTACCCCTATTTCTACTATTCCCCTTACTACTACCAACCCACCAATTTACACTCCACTTCAGAGTTTGCTGCTTTTCATACCTAATACGCTTCCACCTATTAGCACAAGGGTTACCACTCAACCTCAACCAACTACCAACCCATTCATACCTATAAATAAACCCACATCAATCCCTCAACAAGTACCCATGACATCTTACCAATATGTTCCTAACCCATAAGGATACATAACACCTTCCACCCAACCTTTTGTGCCCATTAACCCTTATGTGGCATCATCCAAACCTTCCATCACCACATACTAATATGTGGTATCTTCTCAACCTTATATTATGTATCCATATATTGATGACACTCAAAATCAACAAAACTTACCACCCAATTATGGATCTTCCCAACCTCAAATAGATTTTGTCAAAATGTTAATGGACAAAATGACCACCCTAGAGTCATCCATCTTAGGGGCCCATAACCTCTTATCATATGATCAAATCTATAATGAACCTATCCACCCATCCATTGCTCTACAACATTATCCTCCTCAATGGGAAATACCTAAGCTTTCCAAAGTTTAAGGCAAGGGGGACCCCCAACAACACTTAAAAGCATTTCACCATTATTGCTATTTGATTGCATATGATGATGTTCTTCTCCTTCATACCTTCCCCATGTTTTTATATGGACCAACATTAGATTCATATATAAGTTTCATCAATCACTCCATATTTTCCTTCTCCCAACTTTCCCAAATATTTTTAGATCATTTCTCAGTAAATATATCTAAAAAGGTTTCTATTACCAACCTCCACTCCATTAGGCAATTTGATGATGAATCAATTGCCGATTTTATAGCTAGATGGAGAGGTCTTATCAACCAAATTTATTTCTCTTTAACCCAACTCAAATTAATCAAACTTTTATCTTAGGGTTTTTTCAAAAATATTACCCTACTCTTCAAGTTCAAACTTTTAGAACTTTTGATGAGGCTTTCACCATGGCATGTAAATTAGAAATCTGAGCCATTGATGAAGGGAAATTGAAACTATGGAACCAAAATTATCAATTTAAATATAATGACCCTTCTTCCAACAAAAAAACAAATCAATCCAACCATCCCAATACCAAACCAAATGCATACACAAACTCAGTTATCCTAAAAATTGCTCCACCACCAACTATCAACCAACCCACCCAAACTAATTCTTGAAACTCTTCCAACCAACCAAATGGAAATCAAAACTAAGCTGATCCAAAAAAAAATATACTTCAATAGGGGAGTCTTATGATTCAATTTTGGACAAATTACTAAAATAAAACATCATACAACTTCCACCTATCAAACCTCCCCAACAATTTTATGCTTCTCTCCTTGTGCCTGGTTAGTATAACGAGAATTATCTATTTGCTTTCCACCATGTCATTGTACATGATGTTAGTAGGTGAAATACCTTTAAAACAATTGTACAAAACATGATTGATAAGGGAGAACTTGTATTTAATAATCCCAATGGACCTCCAAATCAATCCCTTGACATCTTTTGTAAACCTTTTCCCAACCATGCTCCCTCTACCAACTATGATGATAACAAACTTGAATCATCTCATTATTGTGAATTCAATCTAGTTAATGTCATTATTAGTGAACCTATCATTGATTATACCATTACCTCAACTACCTCTTCCTCCATTCCACTCACTAAAGTGATATACTCACCTTCTATTCTTTTGGATACCAAAATAGAGGAAGCAATTACCCCACTCTCTTCACTTGAGGAGACTATGGATTTACGCACCTCTCTTTTGTTACAAATACCAAAGGAGGAAAAAATTTCTTCAATTATCTCTTCCCCCACTATACTTATTGAAGTTGTAAAATTACCTACCATTCCTTTCAACACCTAAACTAAGGAAACAACCTCCATTCCTTCACTTGAGGACATTACACCTTCCTCCCCTATCATAAAATCACCCATTTTCTCTTTGGAAACCATCCCAAAAGAAGAGATCATGTTACGTACTCCTTCCATAGAGGAATCATCCTCCCATATATTAGAACCTTCCATCAAGAACAAAGGTGGATAAACCATTCATTCACCCCAACTTATGGGCTTAACCTTTGAAACCAATGACCAAGGAGTCAAACCTATTTACTGACCTTTTTCTAGATTGGTCCAAAGTCTAGAGTTTACCTATTAACCCAACTTAGATATATCCACCTTTTGACATCATCTTGGACTCCCCTACCAGAAAAAACCTAAACCTTCAACCTTTTTTTCATCCAACCTTAAACCTATCATCACCTCAATACCTTTATCAAACCCTTCTCCCTCCAAAACTATAGGAGAACTATCCAAACCACGTCCATCTAAAATTACCAAATTACCTTATGCATTTCTAACCAACCCCATTAAAAATATAAGAATACTTCCTACAACTAGCCTTGCTTACCCATATTTGAAGTTGGACTTAACCCCATGTAGTCCATCAAAGAAAACCCCAACTAGACCAATTAAGAAGGTGGAACCACCCAATTTCCTACCTTGAACTAGAGATATACCACCTCCTTCCCACTTACCTTATATCTTAGGACCCCAAAATTATACCATACCAACTACCTATTATTCAACTAGTAACCCTTCACCTTTTGCTCTATCTACACATACACCCATCAAATCATCAAATTCCCCATCATTCTTAACTAACCTATCCACCGCTACCTTCCCACTTATATCCAAAAATTCATCATCAAAAACTTTTGCCTATAAACCAACCACCTTAAAACCAACCACAACTAAGCAACCCAAACTAAAACCACCTACCAAAACCATTCCACCACCCACAACTTATATGGTGAAGCCTACTTCTAATAAGGCTCTCACCCATAAAACTAAAAACCCATCACCTCCACAACCTTTGCTTAAATCTTATCAACCATTATACAAAGGTTGTTGCAAACCTCTTCTTTAACCCTACCACCTATCAAACCTTTTGACCCATCCAAACCCAAATAATCCTAGTTCAATGATAGTTTGATCTGTTCATACTATAGGATAACTGGACATGAAATAGAGAACTACAAATCTCTCCAAACACTTGTCCATAAATTATGGGATGAGGATGATATGTTATCAGATGAACCTCTCTTGAGCCCATTACCTACTCAACCCATACAACACTTACCTACTCCTCTACTCTCATCTAAAAGTGAGGGAGGAGGAACCAAAGCAAACATCTAGCCCAACACATCCCTTAATCCACACTATCCATATGGTTACCTAATCTAGGTCCCAATAAAAGGATAAGGGAAAAGCCAAAGTATCTATATCATGGACATACCCTTATACCTCTCAAATTTTTAACCCAACCCAATCACCTTCACCCTCAACTTCACCTTCATGAAAACCCAAAATGTCCATTTTGGGTGCCCCTACCTCTAACCCTTTTGAATCTATTCAATGAGTGGTTCTAAAACAACTTCACCAAACACCAATGAAAATGAACCTTTATAAATTGATCAACACCTCACCCCATCACCACTAATAATTGATAGAGGCCTTGTAGTCTATATAGGTTCAACCAGAAGACCCTCAACCTCTTGCATCCTTTGTTAGATCCATTTAACTTTATACCTTCATCAAATTTTAGGATTCATAAATACCTTCTATCCATTCTAAGGATCCTAATCCTCTACTCTTCATCAGTGCATACATCAATCAAACCCACATCAAAAGGGTGATGATTGATGGAAGAACTAGTATCAACATTACCTCCTTCCATATTTATGACCAACTTCAACTACCTAAGAATATCATGTCATAAAGTGTAGTGGTCCTCTGCTCTTTCAATGATACTATGGCCACTACCTTGGGGATAATGATCCTCCACATCTACTTGGGACCTCACATAGTTCCTAAACTATTTTATGTTGTAGAAGGTGATTTTAAATACAACATATTATTTGGATGCCCTTGGATCCATGCTATGAGTTGTGTCCCTTCCACCTTACACTGATGTGTCAAATTTAAGCATGAAGGTCAACTTGTTACCATCAAAGTTGACCCTAGTCCTTTTGCATCTTGAAACATGACATATCAACCCAATAATGTTCTTCTTCCTCTTTCATCCACCTCACCACCTATTAAAAATAATACTACCTCACCACCAACCAAAACCAATAACACCTCTACCCCTACCATTGATGAAGCTTCAACTAGCTCATCTATCCCTTCTTCCTAAATCCCCATAAAGGACCCCTTGGAATCCATGTTCCAACATCTCTCACTGGGGGAGTATCATCTTCTAGCTTTGGATACCTTTCCTACTCCTCAAGAGTATGGGAAACTCAACCGTGATCCTAGTTATGAACACAACATCAGAACCATCATCCATTTTAGGCTTCTCAATCATCAAAATAATTTCATATATGGGGGTCTTGATCAACCACTTCTTGCTTCTACCACCACCTCTTCTATCAGACCATTTACCTCTGATTTCTCCTATCTAGACAAACCTACATTTTCTAAGTTATACCTTCATAGGTGTGCCTAGAAAGGATTTGTCCTTGGCCTTTACGAACATGGACCTCACAAGTTACCCACCATCAAAACCCAAAAACCTCATGAACTATTTGGATTTGGGTTTGTACCACCAGAATAACCCACTAATTTACTAAAACCCATTACCACCATTGAGGAAGACATCCCCTCCTCACCAACCCAATCTCATTCAAATTATAAGAATTTTGAGATCATTCCTCCTAAATTTTTTTAGTCAATATTGTTAGTTTAGGCCCCCTTACCTATCATAAAGGTGGTTAAACTAAAACCCTTCCTCTTATCCATCCTAAAATGGTAGAAATGATTCTCCTACCATCAACACCATCAAGCATCAGGATGATGATTCCATTCTCACCTACCTTAATGTGAGGGATTATTCTATCCACAAATCCCTTCCTTTTGAGAACCAAACCATATTGAATTAATCAACCATTGATGCCAACTTGGGTACTCAAGATAACCCCCATCTTGTCAAGATCAATCAATCTTTGGATTCTATAGAGTAAAAATATTACCCTTCTTTCCTTTGTGACTGAAACGTAACATTTGCTTGGTCCTATTAGGAGATGCCCAAAGTTGATCCTTCTATATCCCTCCATAATATTGTCACCCATCTTGATGCAAAGCTGGTTCAGTAAAGGTTTCATAGGATGCACCCTTGTATTGCCCTTTTAGTGAAAGAAGAGCTTCAACTTGTCTTATCCATTAAATTCATACATCTCATTGATTATCCTTAATGGATTTCTAACATCATTCCCATCATGAAGCCCACAAGGGGGACTTCACCTTTGTATTGACTTTTATGATGTAGAGCATGTACCAAGAAAACATCTTTACACTATTTCTAGTTTCAACTTCCTTCTACAATGTCTTTTACACTTACCCCTCAAATAATGGCTCTAGGTTTACCTATGATTATTATGATTTACAATGAATTTGAAATTTATTTATAGGGGTTTTCATTACACTCTCTATAGCTTTTTCCAACTCTTTCAACACCTTTCAAAATTCATAAAACACTTTTCTAATTTCCCTTTCTTCCTTTACATAATTCTACTCCCCATCACATTAGTCCTTATAGCCCTTTTATCAAGCATTAATAGTTATTACAAAAAATTACACTCATTTATTAAAGTCTAATCCTTCAATATTATTCACCTCATCAAGATATACTTGTATGTGAAATTTGAAGACTCAACTCACTTCTTAAGTGCCCTTTCCTTCTTTAAACCTATTTTTTTAGCCCTTTTCTAGGCTTAATGCACACTCCACTTCCAAAATCCATAACTATCCATCTATAAACCTCTTGAAAACTTTAATAACTTAATATTGAAAAGAATACAATTTTTTGGCTAATTTGACTAGGTAGTTTTGGAAATAATCAACAAACTCTAGTTTAGGGTTTTTCTATTCCTTATCTCAGCCAAGAGGCTTAAAAAATACACTATATGATTTTTTTGGGGTTTCAAGATATCAAAATTAGTTTTATAGGTATATTTTACCATGGACCATATCCTCCAATACGTATATGTTCCTATATACCCACTATTACAACTTTCTATATCAAAATGAGTTTGACTGTGTAGGACAATAATACACTTCAAACTTATGACACGTTTTGTCAATTCATAGAAAATTATTGGTTAATATATGGTTTAAATACCTTAAAAACGAATCACATACATTTCCTCAAATGATATATAATACTTGTCACTCAAATCTTGGATCTTGTTCTCACATAGCAAGTGCATAGTCTACAAATGGGAAAAATTTACACAAAATAGGGGTCTATATTTATTTACATTAATCAGAGTTTTCATTATTATTTTATTTTTGAAATCATGAATTATTAAACCATTATACCATCCTTATACCTTAGATAAAACAACTACTAACATCATTCCTTAGTAGTAGATCAAATATAGTTACACATATATGCCTATATTAAACCCCAACAAAGGTCTATTTAAGATCATACTTGAACACCAAGCGATATAATTGATATACTATGAATATATATCACAAAAAAATTCATAAAAATTTAAATAAATGTTAAATACCTTTGTAAATTTCAATTGATCATCAATTATTTCATGACACAGTCTATGTCATAAACCAATCAGCTTACACACTAGGTATGTACCTTGCTTCTCTTAGAACAAGGGTTTATTATCTCATTTCATTCAATACTTGATTCCAAAAAACACATAATTATGTTATCACATTTGAAACATCACTTCCAATATCATTATTTCATTACAAGAAAAACACTTACAATCAAAGATAAGACTAATTGACCTCAACAGGGTCTATTTCTCAATCTTTTCAACAACATGGTTTACCAAAATCTTTACCATATCTTATTCCCCATTCATTTAAATAAATTTTCATTTATATATATTTGAAAGGAATCCCATAAAATAAAACTAAAACTAACTCACTAGACACCTACAAAGTAGTATAATTGAATCCTGGCCCATTATCCCTACGTGGAGGTTGGTTACATTTCACTTTTAAGATTTTACACAATAGGACACACCTAACATTATGACATTAGTATAATGATCATTTATAGATCTCTTACATTACTCAATATGCTCTTAGACAAAATTATACATCTTTCCACCTCCATACATGCACAAAATTCCCTATATAATACTTTGGCAAATTCAAATTTTCAAATGATGCTTTTGGCAAGAAAAAGCAATATTCAAATTTTATGCATCTTCAGACTAACTAGACATCACCTAAAGACTATTGATTACCTATAAATATTTTAAATCATCTATAAGATCATTATAAGACAAAAAATGAATTAAAAATTTGATGTCATCATGGGATGCCCTTGGATCATACTACTAAGCTGGAAGAATCTTTTCCATTGTATGGAATGATGAACTTGGTATATGTTGTTACCTGTATGAATTAAACTACTTTTGAGGTTGTCTATCTCTACTTGCCTCTCATAGAGTTGTACATTATCTTGGGACCCACATCTAGGCTTCCTCTTTTTCTCCTTCATACTTGCACATGAAATAATAGTGTTAGATAAAACATATCTACTAATAACTTTCTCTTGCCATGCATGTGTCTTCCTTTATTTTTCATCTAAAAATTGATCCAACTTCTCATTTTCTCTATCATATAACATTGATACAAATTTTCAATCTTATTCTCTCACCAATACTTCTTGTACTATTCAGTCCTTCTCATACACAACTTTTACTTGTCCTTCTTATTGCTATTGTACATCATCATTTTCATGGTTGATCTCTAAATTCTACACATCCATGGGTTGCATGATCTCTTGATTTATATTATCTCTTTGATTGTCCTCATAGACATGTTATATATTATCCAAATCTTGAACATCCTCTTCTTATTCATATCTCTTTTGATGTGTTCATTCACTATCTCTTATTTGGTTGCCTGCTCCATATGTGCATTCACTTCATAAAACACTTCAATAGACACAACACTTGGTGCCTTCTCCTTGTAAATTTCATTATTTGTATTCTTATTTTATTTAGTATCATATACAAACCATCTCCTTTCCATCTTAGATACACTGTCAAGCTTCATCTTGTTGTCCTCTCTTTCATAGACTTGGCTGCCATGGTCACATTATTATGTTATATAACTCTTCAATTTATTTTATTCCTTTGGTACCTTGTCCAATCCTAAACCTTCCATATTTATACTCCAACACTACCTCATCATGAGTCTTTCATCCTTTCTTCCCCCTTCACCCTTCAAGGGTAATGGTACATATACCTTATCATCTTGATTAACAACATATGTATTTGCCTTCCCATCATGTATGGCATGTCTATCATACTACCATGGCATCCCTAGCAACACATGACACACATATATAGGAATAATATCACATAATACACTATCTCTATATCTACCTATTTAAAATTGAACACAAATCTATTCACTTACTAGTATATGGTATCCTCTCTATACCCATGCAATTATGTATGGCTCTGGATGTAGAATTATCTTCAACCTCAACTTTTGCACCATCTCTAATGAAATAATTTTATTAGTAATAATACCATCAATATCCAAATTACATACCTTACCATGGGTTTTATGTATGCTTATAAATAAGATCCTCCTTTGGATTGGTTCCATGCTTTGGTTCTATTGCATTAAGACTCTCTTCATGAGTAATGACTCATTCCTCTCTTATCTTCTATCCTCATTCATCTCTCTCACTCTCTATTGTTTCATACTATTTCTCATACCTCTTGGACACTCTACTGTCATGTGTCCTTTTTAACAACTCCAACATTGCCCTTGAAATATCTGTCTTAGTCCTTACCTCATTGAACCTTCATCTCTTCTCAATATATCATATGTAAATGTTTTAACATACATTGCATGGTGTTGTCTCATGACCTCTTGCACTATTGCTTCATGTTTATGTGGTATCTCTTGTACCACCTCTTCATTTCCTCTCTCATCCATCTTTACTTGTAAAGGTGATACCTACCTTATTACCTATCTTCACCTCTTTATTCTCTTTATTTTTTCCTCCTAAGAGTATCCTCTATAACATCCATTCTCATCATTAATGGAGCAATCAGCTGGTTCACCTGGTCTACCATCCACTTGACCATATCATCATCTTCTCTACTTGCTCTCTCCATGGAACATTGTCTTTGATCACCTACCCTACAATGTAATTCACAACACATTATTAATCCTTTCCACATTCCACAAAATCTTTCCCTAAGATCTGATACCAAAATGATTCAAATCATATACTAAGAAAACATCTTTACCCTATTTCTAGTTTCAAATTCCTTCTACAATGTCTTTTGCACTTACTCTTCAAATAATGGCTCTAGGTTTACCTATGATTATTATGATTTCCAATACATTTGATCTTTATTTATATGGTTTTTCATTACCCTCTATAGATATTTTCCAATTATATCAACACCTTTCAAAATTCATAAAATACTTTTCTAATTTCCCTTTCTTTCTTTACACAACTCTACTCCCCATCACATTAGTCCTTCTAGCCCTTTTATCAAGAATTAATAGTTAGTACATAAAATTACATTCATTTATGAAATTAAAATGATTGAATATTATTCACCTCATCAAGATATACCTATATGTCAAATTTGAAGACTCAACTCACCTCCTAAGTTCACTTTCCTTCTTTAAACCTATTCTTTTAGCCTTTTTCTAGGCCTAATACACACTCCACTTCCAAAATATGTACTAATAAATCTATAAACCTCCTAAAAACATTTTATTCTCTTCAATCACTTAAATATTGAAAAGAATACAATTTTTTGGCTAATTTTATTGGTTAGTTTTGGAGATAATCAACAAATCCAAGTTTAGGGTTTTTCTATTCCATGTCTCAATTGAGAGGTTTCAAAAATACATTGTAAGAGTTTTCTAGGGTTTAAAGAGATAAAACTTGGTTTTATAGGTCTATTTTTACCATGGACCACATCCTCCAATACTTATATATTCCTATCCAACCCACTGTTACAACTTTCTATGTCAAAATGAGTTTAATTGTGCAAGATAATAACACACTTCAAACCTGTGATAAGTTTTGTCAATTCATATAGAATTCTTGGTTATTATAAGGTTGAAATACCTTAAAATATACTCACATAAATTTCCTCAAGTGAGTTATAACACTTGTCACTCAAATCTTGTATCTTGTTTTCTCACATAGCAAGTGCATAGTCTATAAATGGGGAAAAATTACACAAAATAGGGGTCTATATCTATTTACATTAATCAAAGTTTTCCATATTATTTTATTTTTTCAAACATGAATTAATGAACCATTATATCATCCTTATATCTTATATAAGACAAATACTAACATCATTCATTAGTAGTAAATCAAATACAGTTACACATATCTACACATATAAAACCCCAACAGAGGTCTGTGTAAGATCATACTTGAACACCAAGTGATCTAATTTATATAATATGAAAACATATCACAAAAACATTCATAATAATTTCAATAAAGGTTTAATACCTTTTTCAAGTTCAATTTATCATCAATCATTTGATGACATAGTCTGTGCCATAAACTAGTTAGCTTGCATACTAGGTATTCACCTTGCTTCTCTTAGAACGGGGGTTTCTTCTATCATTTCCTTTAAGAATTGATTCCAAAAAACACATAATACTTTTATCAAATTTTAAACATCACTTCTAATATCATTATTTAATTACAAGCAAAACACTTACAGTTAGAGATAAGACTAATTGACCTCAACAGGGTTTGTTTCTCATTTGTTTCAACAGCAAGGTTTACCAAAATATTCAGCATATTGTATTCCTCATTAATTTTAATACATTTTCATTCATGTATATTCGAATGGAAACCCATATAGTAAAACTAAAACTGACTCCTTAGACACCTAAAAATTAGTATAATTGAATCTTGGCCCACTTTCCCTATGTAGAGGTTGGTTATATTTCACTTTCAAGATTTTACATAATAAGACACACCTAACATTATGACATTAGTATAATGAGCATTTATAGATCTATTAAATTAATCAAGACACTTATAAAAACTTATACATGTTGACACCTCCATACATGCACAAAATTCCCTATACAAGACTTTAGCAAATTCAAATTTTTAAATGATGCTTTTGGCAAGAAAAAGCAACATTCAAATTTTATGCATCTTCATACTAACTAGATATCAACTAAAGACTATCAATGACCTCTAACCACTATAAATAATCTATAAGATCATTATAATAAAAAATTTAACTAAAACTTGGGGTCATCATGGGATGCCCTTGCATCATTTTATGACCTCAACCTTGCTTGCCCAAAGGAGAACTTCCCTTTGCCTACCATCGACCAACTTGTTGATCTTATAGTTGGCCATGAGATTTTATCTCTCATGGATAGTTTCTTAGGATACAATGAAATCTTGATTACCCCCAACGATCATCATAAAAATTCTTTCATCACCCCATGGGTAACTTTCTATTATAAGGTCATGCCATTTGATCTGAAGAATGCTGGAGAAACCTACCAAATTGCAATGATCTATATCTTCCATGATCTCATCCATAAAATTTACAAAGACTAAGTGTATGATCTATTTTGGAAATCCAAACATCATAAGGATCACCTATTCATTCTCACAATCATCTTTGAATGTCTTATCCATTTCAATGTTTGACTCAACCCGAAGAAATGTATTTTTGGGGTCCTATTGGGAAAACTCCTTGGCTTTATTGTCTCTCTTCAAGGAATCAAAGTAAAACTTTCTAAAGTTAGAATAATCTTGGAGATGCTAACTCCTACCATCTTTAAGAAAATATGTAGCCTATAGGGGAAGCTCCAATCCATCTATCACTTCATCTCTCAATTATCAAATAGATCTCAACCCTTTCACCATCTTCTAAAAAAAGAAACTTCTTTTAAGTGGAATAAAGACTTCCAACAAGCCTTTGATTCACTCAAAGAGTACTTCCTTTCTGTACCTATTCTTACCCCACCTAAAGAAGACCAAGCCTTCTACCTTTATATTTCCACCATTGACAATTCCTTAGGGGCAATGACCATTCACTATGATGAAAAAAATAAGGAGCAAGTTGTTTACTATATAAGTCAAACACTTATAGAGTATGAGACTCAGTATACCCATTCTAAGAAAAATTTTCTTTCCTTAGTATTTGTGGCTTCTAAACTTCATAATTACATTCTCAATCATAAAACCCACATCATCACCAACACTGACCCACTCAAGTACATGAACTTTAAACCATACTAAAACTAGTGTATGCTAAGTGGTTCATGATTTTAACTGAGTTTGATCTTAAGTTCCTCTAGTAGAAATTGATTAAAGGGCAAGTCATTATCGATCAATTAGCCAAATCTCCTCTAGTAGACAACCAACTACTTCCTCTTGCATTCCTAGATGATTCCATCATGACTCTTTCTGAAGAGGACCCTATCAAATGACCATGTTATTCAATGGCTCCAAATGCCAATGCGATGGAGGTGATAGAGTTATTCCCATTCCCCTTGATGGTGAACCTCTTCCCATTTATTTTAAACTCGCCTTTGAGTGTACTAACAATGTGGCTGATTATAAATCCCTAGTAATATGTCTCTAAACCACTTTAACCTTGGGAATTAAAACCATCAATATCTTTGGAAATTCCCAACTTGTGGTCAACTAGGTCAATGAATCCTACCAAATGTAATAATGATGTCTTGAAAAAGTACAAAAAACTTGTAGATGTACTCTTAGCATCATTCGATCATTACCTTATCCAGTATGTTCCATGATATACTAATAAGTTTATAGATATAATAGCTTCCCTTGCTTCCTAAATCCCATGTCAACCTATAAACTCCAAACTATTTGTTACCATTCATTATTTTATCACACCCTCTTATATCCATTTTGACCTTCTTACCATTTGTGGTGTGGAGGTATCTCCATCAGACATTTGGCATAAACAAACCTTTAACTACCTCAAAATTGGCATCATTCCTCCTAATCTCTCTAGGAATGATTGAAAAGCCTTTGTTTAGAGTACCTCTCATTATAACATACTAGGGGGAATCCTTTACAAATGTGGTTTTGATGGTCTCCTTATTCGTTGTCCACATACTTATAAAGCTTCCCATATTATCAAGAAAATGCATGATGGAATCTATGGGGGATACTTTAGTGGTTTAGCTATCACCAAACATATCCTTTGCCTTGGATACTATTGGCTTACCCTCAACTAGACTATTGTGATTATGTAAATAAGTGTGTTAAATGTCAAGAACATGCTAACTTACATCAAACACCTACCCATGGCCTTCAAGTATCTAAAGAATATTATCCCTTCTCACAATGGGGACTTGATCTCATTGGAGAAATCAATCCTCATTCTTCATATTAACACCAATCCATCATCACCACCATCAAGTATTTCACCAAGTAGGTAGAATCTATTCCTCTCATCTTGACCAAATATGATAAGATAGTCAATTTTATCAATCACCATATCATATGTCGCTTTGATGTTCCCCATAATATCATCACTAATAATGGTAAATATTTCAAAAACAAGCACATCTAAGGTTTTTGTGATGCATTCAACATCAAGTTAACCTTTTCCTTGCCTTATCATCCATAATAAAATGGATAGGAATAAACCTTTAACAAAACCCTCAAAAAAATGCTAACTAAAGTAGTCAGTGCTTCAAGTCAGGAATATAACTTACACATCCATTTCACTTTATGAGTCTATTACACTAGCATTCAAACCTCTATAGGTGATACCCTTTTCTCTCTAGTCTTTGGAATAGAGGCAATCTTACCTCTCAAAGTTTAGATTCCCTCTCTTTACATATCCTTGCAAGACATCATTTCTGAGAGTGACTATCATCAATAATATCTAGCATGACTTGAGATACTTGATTAACATCACCTCATAGTGTTTTACCATCTTTATGTCTATCAAGAGTGAATCAAGCACACCTATGACAAATACTGAAAGAATGAGAATTTAATATTAGAGACCTCATCCTTAAGGAAAACCAGCACATAACCAATATGAAGAAAATCAAAAGAGGCAAGTTTTCTTTTAATTATCTTGGACCCTACATCATAACCCATAAGTATGGATCAAGAGCTTATAATTTGTCCTCTCTCGAAGGTAAACCAAAACCTAGGCCTCTTAATGCTTTACATATGTGTACTTTATTTTTTTAAACAAGGATTGATCTCACCTTATGTCTACCTTAAGCTCATCCCTTGATTTGAGAGATTTTCACCTTCATTTACCTATCATTATCCCTTTAAGGATAACCAATTAAAACATAGAACCATGTGATTAACCATAAAAATCATAGCCTAATCCTAAATATGGGTACCAAGATCTACCCATGGCATGGTTCTCATGGATAATTTTCATCTCTCATCAGACAGAATCTCATGGTCATTTGTCTCTCAAAACTACCCCTTTTACATACCATTAAACCTTCTTATGCTAAATTTTTTCCTTCATAAAGGTAAACCTTTAAGCCTAATCATACTTGTCCATGTATAAAACTAGCAAAAAATAGTTTGGGATACAAAAATATTATTTGGGTCACACATCTCTAGCATTTTATATTGGTCCATTGAAGGATAGCTACCCAAAAAATAAAATTGCTTAAAAGACAGACTACTCCCTTGAAGGACAACTATCAAATAAATAAATACAAAACTTAGACTACTCCCTTGAAGGATGGATAATTCAAATTGGTCAAATCAATCATTTGAATCTTCCTACATTGATCAAATTCACCCAACCTATTAAACTAACAAGCAATAAAATACCTAATATCAAAATTAGAACAAGCTATCCCAAAAAAACTATAATTGGCTTTCATATCTAGCATTAGTAGACTTACTAAATTAATCAGTATAAACCTTGCATCAAGACATGGAATAGTTTAATTTGGTCCTTAGGTCACCTATAAAAATGGAAAACTAACCCACATAAGGTTACCTTACCTATAACCCATTCACCCTGCACCTATCACCTATCTCCCTTTTATACTATCTATAAATCAAGGGATTATGAGCTTACTTGACATAATGTGATCAAGACACCTTTTTTAATCAATCACAACATGTTAATGTGAAGCAATCAAAAGGATTATGTTCCTTAAGCCAATCTAACTTCAATTTTGTTAGATCTCTACCAATAAAAAATTATCATGCCTTTGTTTCTTATCCTCTCATCATTAGATCATGTAGACATATGTCTCATGATTATTATCTTTTACCCACATTTA
Source organism: Torreya grandis (assembly GCA_037957365.1). Lineage (NCBI taxonomy): Eukaryota > Viridiplantae > Streptophyta > Pinopsida > Cupressales > Taxaceae > Torreya > Torreya grandis. The sequence continues at coordinate 2,400,840 of JARHVA010002046.1, forward strand.
GTTTATTATCTAACTTACTTTATGTGTTTTCATCACATCCATACCCATATCACATATCCATAACAACCAATCAAAACATCATTATCATAAGATCAATAACCATTTATCATTTACCATAAACATCATAACATTATGAATCATATCCATGAACCACATCTTATCTGCAAATAAAACATCATGAACAACATCATCATATACATCTTTAACCATTAACCATAAATCAAACCATTCATAATCATATATATATATATATATATATATATATATATATATATATATATATATCAAAACATATACATCTCATTGCATCAACATATAGGCTAGTATCAAAATCATGTACATCTATATCTATATAACACATCATATCAAAACATATCATGCCCCTGGGGCACTACTACCTCTAACCCCACCTACTCTTACTCCTTCACCTGAATTACCATATGGTGTCGATCTCCCTGGGATGCCTGCCTATCTACTACTTGCCTATCCTCCTGGCACTACTGACATTGCCCATTGACATAGAGTCACCAATAATACCCTGCCTACTAAATTAGATATGTATTCACTCCATCAAGGCTCTAATGGGCATTTTATTAGAACTATAGCCTCGTAGTACCTCAACTCCTCCACTATGTCCAAGTAGCATGCCATAGGGATAGTACTTAGTGGCCCTACTAATTTTATTATTGCTCCCACCCTCTATCTTAGTTTATCCCTCTCTTGAGTCACCAAACCTAGGGAAGTCCTCACCTGATCTCTCTCAGCTATAATAATGGTAGCTTGACCCTGTAAAATGACAATCTAGCCCTGTAATATGGCCATATGTCCCTGTAACCCTATGATTTGTTCTTATGAAGCTATCACTACTCTCATTGCCTATCTGTCTTGACCCCCACCATATTATTATGCCCTAGATAGATCCACATCTATAGACTATCAAACCCTATCATCCCATCTAAAATTAGTTGCTACATATTAGGCTTGGTACCATGTTGCATAGCCATCAACAAAACTAGTGTCATCTATCCCTACTCTCATAGGTATCTCTTCATGGTCTAATAATACATCTATTAGTTGTGGCTTTGGTAACAAAAAATCAACATCTTCCCCCTATACCTTGGGAAAGGAGCCAAAATCCCTTACACTAGGTCATATTATCTCTAAACTATGTCTAATGGGATAAGATTAGTCTCACTCTCTCTCCTCCTATAAATCCACCTCCAAATCTATAAATATAGAGTGTGTTAGCTATATAGGGCCCACATATGGCCTCCAAATCACATCACATGTAACCAAGCCCTCCAATGCATCTCTAACCCAGTCAATGTCTCTAGCACCTCCACTAGCCTCTATCAAAGCATAATCTTCCCTTCATCTTAAAAAACCCACTCTATAGTCTATTTGGGCATAACCATCCCATGGTATCCCCAAAGGTATCATAACCTAAATGTGCTTATATGCCCAACAATGTAAAATGAACCCCACACTAATCCCATAGTTCTTGTGAGATTGAAACACCCAGATCTCCCTATAAATTTGAACCAACAAAATTGTTGCCCACCCAAACACCATCCTACCAAGCAACATCTCCACTAACACTCCCAATAGTATACATGGAAATAATCCACTAATAAAATTAGGCAACATAAAATAGGACACTATTATCATCATCATAGTCATCACATACCTATCATCTAGAGCCCTTAGGTACAATGGCCCATAACTAAAACCAACTAAATGCCACCTAGCATGGGCCCAATCCTCACCATACACTAGCTCCATCTATTCATCCCTCTTCTCACTCTCAATATGATAAATAGGCTTCCCTCAAAAAGGTAGCCATGTAATGTGATGAATGTCCTCCAATAAGATGGGCATCTTTCCTATAAGCAGTAGGAAGGTGTTCATGGTCATATCTCATCTCTCAATGAGGGCTATGATCATCACCACATCTCACAACAACTGTTGATAGTGTCTCATGGATCTGAGATTGACCTCCTTCATGTGTGTCTAATCATTGCCAATCATCCCTCCATGGATCTTTACAAATATTCTTGCAACTTGATCCCTCATTTGGATCTAGTCTTGTGTCTGTAAAATAAACTAAGCTAGAATGCATGCTTAATTTTCCATTTCCATTACCCAATTTACCTACATCAACCTCTTTATCAATCCAAACTCATCTACATCAACCTATTCCAATCATTATCTCTATAACATTACCTATAGCATTTAAAAATAACCCCCACCCATAAATAATTTAGCATCTACCCTAAACTATCAAACCAATCCCTAACACTTCCTTCACAAACATCTACCCTACCCCACAAATAATTTAACACCTTCCCTGACTATATCACATCGATACCTAAATCTACCCAAAAACCATATCAACCTGTCACTACTTGCACTTACCCTAATTAAACATACTTTATCTATTTAATCCTTTTAACTAACACACACCCCCTTACAACATTTTAAAATAGTTTTTTATATCTTTATATTAAAACTTACTTTCCTTGAACACTATACCATCGATAATCACTATGACTACCGATGGTCAGGTGGGTTTTATCATTTGGTGGTCAACCACTAATGGTTAGAATGACCATTGATGGTCAGGTTGCATCATCAATGGTTACTATGTGTGACTACCAATGACAAAACCTAACCCTAATTTCCTAAAAATTTTAACAAAAATACCAAAAATTCAACCAAAAATTTACCTAAACCTATTTTGTATCCTATCACCAACACAAATCCTCCTTTAATTTTGAATTTCAACTCTAATTTTTTTTATTTTACCCTAAACCTAAACTAGTCAACCCCCCACAAAATATTATTCAAAACAAACCAAACTACCTAAATTCAACTTAAACACAAATAAATAAACTAAACTAACAATCTTAAAACATCCCATACCTCATTCCTTGACTATTGTCAAGGTCAGAGCCCACATGTAACTACCTGACCATGTCCTCATCTGCCCTACATCTTGGTCCCAATTGGATCACCTCAAACACATGATCAACCAATCACCAATCACCACCTCAAAAATATTCAGTCAACCACCTCAATAAAATGCCAAAAATAACCAAATCGCTAGAATGCACAAAAATCTTAGAGTCAACACATTAAAAGTGAATGGAATTTTATTTTCACTTTTTATCCATGGCTTATTTAGGGTTTCCCCTAACCATTGATAGTCAAGGTGACCATCGCCAATTAGGAACCCATAAATTTAACATTTTTAGGTACTTATACATAAGTGCCAATTTTTTAGATCACCTAATCTCCCCCAAACCAAATCCAAAATATTTGGAGATTACCCTTCTCCAACCAGCCATTAGACCATGCCCACCTTGATGTTGGTTGTTTTTGACCTGAACACTCCAATATTATGTCATGACCCTACTTTGGCCATTTTGATCACACCAAACAACCTTGCCATGTTGAATATTTGAATTTGCACCACCTCATGCAACAATTAGACCATTTATGTTTAACTAAAGAATACTTCTTACCTTGGATACCTATGAAAACATTAACCCTATCTAGAAGACTTAATAGGGCTAACTCGATCAGCTATGACCAATGCTGTGGACCAGTTACCCCGTCACTAGTCCTTCTATAACCAACCTTATTTTTACCAACATTGGAAACCTTAGTCTTTGTGTGTTCTTTACTATTGCAATTAGTCACATTTTGTGTGCATGTGTGTGTCTAAAATTCCCAACCGCCCTTATCATCAACCTCATGACTTACCATACACCGCTTATCAAACCCTAACCTAATTTTGGTTTCACCTCATCAACTCCTAGTTTGAGGGGGGAACACCTCCTCCCATACTTAGGGCAATCAGACCTTTGACCAAGTAATCCATTTTTTTGTGTGGCTTGATTCAAAGTTACATAACAAAAAGGGGTAAAATGTAGACACTAGAAAACTACACAAGATGGTTATAGATGTTGAAATGCCTTAGAACCCCTTAGGGACCACTTAATCATTGTTGACCTACTGACCAACCTATCAGACCTTGAGTCTAGTTATCTACTTAGCTAACTAAACTCATCACTTAATAACTTATTAACCAAACCTTCACCCAACCTTGTTAACTCACCTTAACCCTTTTTCCTCTAGACACTCAACCACTGATGGGTAGCCTAAACATCGATAGTTATCCTAACCATTGATGGTTAGCCTAACCATTGATGGTTAGGTCCTCACCCTTGTAAATCATCACCAGATGTGTGTGAAATAATGAAGCATAACTTAATATGTTTAGCTTATGTAGTGATAACAAACTCCCAAGAATCAAAATCAGTAAACCAACCTACTAGGGAACCTTCTATCCTTTATCTCTCTTTGCCTATAAAAGGAGGGGAGTAGGAGGTGAAATAGATCCATCATCAAAATCATTCTTGCACATAGGTATTCAAGCTTCTATCCAACCAACAAGTCTTCTAGTAATCAAAAAATAACAATAGAGACCAAAACCTCTAAATTACTCTTCAGGCAAAGTACTGTTACTCTACCAAAATTTCTCCATCCATCCACTATCAACCATTTAGCAAGCATCAAGTATATCTTGTACTTATGATTTGTTTGTTTCATTTATGACCTCCCTACCTAACTAGACCCTTCTACATCTTACTTTCCCATTCTTGAATCCTTAACAAAATACCCACTTAAACATTAAACCAGTCTGCAACTCTTTTCTAAACACTTCCAAAAATCCATAGGTAACTATCAATGGTTAGCACAACCATCGATAGTCACCCCAACCATTGAAAGTTACCCAATCATTGACGGTCAGATTAACCACCGATAGGCACCCTGATCATCAATGGTCATTGTGGTAAGAAATAATAGAAAGTTATTTATAACTCCTTACCCCGAACAAAACCTAGCTTTTTGTGTCCTTGCCTATTCATAAACCCCTACCTAATTTTATCAGCCTAACCTAATCTATTTTAGTAGTAGTATCAACTTGATTTTGCGATATTTAGTCATTTTCTCTATCAAGCATTTATCTACTTCTTGAATTTCATTCTAGTTATTATTATTTGATGCAAGTAGTTTCTTTTTATCTCTTTCAATTTAATTGTTATCAAATAGTGGATTTACATCTTCTTAGCAAGCTCATGCTTCTTGGATCTAGCTCAAGCTAGGTAGTCTACTTAACTATCTTTCTAACAACCCATTTATTAGTTCTTTTATTATCTACAAGTAATCCTTCCAAGATAAAAAGGAGCTCCCTACATTCATCTGGATCATGCATGCATAACAACTAGCTATTTCTACCACACCCTTATTACTAGTTTATTATCTTCTTCCAAAATTAAGAAATGAGCAAAAATTAAGAGAAACACAAACTTTTGTTCAATAATCAATTTTATTGTAGGCTACACATAGTAGTTAGGCTTGACAGTTTTCCATTATTATGTGCTCACACATGTGATATATACTTATAAATTACCATGGGAGGATCTTGAAAGATTTGGGAAAATAGGATCAGTCATTAGATTGAGAAAATAAGATAAAATTCCATGAAAAGCACATAGTTAAAAATTACCTATGTAGATGTGAGGGGTATACAAATTCCTTGACTTCTTAAGGAATGCTCATAAAGCTGAGGAAACCAATCCATAAACAAATTCCAATTATTGGAATATACCTGAGTGTACTTCATATGGTCAAGAGTTGGGACACCTCTCTCTCTCTCTCTCTCTCTCTCTCTCTCTCTCTCTCTCTCTCTCTCTCTCTCTCTCTCTCTCTCTCTCTCTCTCTCTCTCTCTCTCTCTCTCTCTCTCTCTCTTCTATATGGTATAAGTAGAAACCTGAGGGGCTATATAAGCTTGCAAAGAAGGGTATGTGAAGTGGAGGACTAGGTATGGGCTTGTTTAGCATCCATTCAACTTTGAAATTTTTAGAGACATTAGACATGATTTAAAACTCATCCTCTGATACTTCTATATATAATACATGATGTAAAATTTCATACAACTATAAAAATGCCACAAAAGTGTGCTTTCCACCATTTTCTCTATATTTAGACTTTGTAATGCCATATTGTAGTCAAATGAGGGGAATCACTAATTAATAAGCCTCTTCAAGTAATATAAAATGTAGGTAGGAAGTGGAGAATCCACCAAGTGGCATGTGGGACCCACTTGACTCATGGAAAGGCATAAATAGGTCTTAAAAAGGATTTTTAGACTTATGAAACATTTGGTATAGTAATGTGGAGTGTATATAATCTATTCAAGTCCCATTTTTAGTATAATTGATCAAGTCACTTTCCCTTTTCTAAAGTTTTATAGACAAATGGGCTTATATGAAAGGGGTTTGAGGCGTGATTAATGGTTTAGGAGGGGTAACGGAGGAGTTATATGGTTTGGATAAGTATGTCATGTAAAAATGGACTTGAATACATTATTATTTTCATATCACAACCTCTAATCATGTTAAAACTCCTTTATACTACCAAAATACTATTACACTCTTCAAATAGGGCTAAAATGTTGATTTGACTTTCAAGACCTTTTGACAATGATCTCTCTCATCCCAAGACACTATAATGCCTAACATATCACCAAAAGAACTTCAAGACAATCACGAACCCATGGATAAATCATTAATATATGACACATCATAATGCTCTTAATAAGATTCAAGGACTCTCAACAAGACAAGGGTGATGTAACTATGCCAAGGATCATTATGAGCAAGCTAAGATGGCGGTCACCAAAAGTTTTTGATATCAAGGGTTGAAATTAGGCCTATGAGGATAAAATTTCAAAATTTATAGTGAATTTTATGGGTGACCATCCTATTGGTCAAGAGAATGTAGACATTGTTTATGATAAGGATGGTATGATGGCTCAATCAAGGTGACATGACTTGAGGATCATTTGATAGACTACCAAGCTGACCTATACTTTAAGACATATATTAGACTTATAGTAGAAATAAGACACAAAAAAAACACAACAAATAAATAACCTAACACTAAAAATAACACAAAACAACTAAGAACAAACAAGGGAAGAAATAAAATAACAAGGATCTATTTACAAACTTATGCAACACACTTATTTGGACAAAGCAACTAACTACTACAAAATTGACTTGTGCTTGATTTCATTCCCATAGGATCAATTTGGAATGTCCTCTAATCACTTTGGCACCATGATGTGGAGTTTTCATGTGATGACTTGGGTGCAATCAAATGTTGATCAATTTGTGATAACTTCCACCTACAATCATCATTCTCATAGTCTCTTAGAGGATTAATTAGACCTCCTTGCTCTATTCCTAGGTGTATGGGTTGAGTATGAGAGTTAATAACCCAATGATATTATTCTCATATCCTTCTATTTTACATCATTAGTCCCATATCTTCATTAGTTAGGGGACGTAATTGATTCTACCTATTGGATTCAAAGTGATCAACTAGCCTAACATCCTTGAAAAAATCTTTCTCAAGCTCTTCATGGGGTAGAGGTAAGGTATCTAAACTCAAGAAAAAGTTTTCTAAGTCCTCAAAAAAGGACATCTCATCATGATCAATGGAAAAATCATGGGATTGGCTTATATTTATTCTATCTACTTATAAGACATCATGTTGATCACCCACCTCCTTATTTTTGTTAGGGTCATCACAAGGTTCTTAGTCTATTGTAGCTTGTTCATCCTCCTCATCAATGGAGAAATGTAGCTACTCAACCTAATTAAGATATAATTCATCTTGTTTTGTCACTTCTTGACTTATATTATCTTCCCCATTTGGAATATCAGGTTGTCCTATTACCTACCATGTTGAGTTGCTCAACCTCATTCAAAAATTCAAAAGTATAGATGATGCCACTGATCTTTTGACTCACTTGATCTGCTCTTGATATCAAAAATAGGGTCATGAAGGCTATCCTTTTGATTATTTCCTAGGGAAGGATTGACATGATTTTTGTTCCCCTTCACTTCATCATTATGGCATTTTGACTACCACCTACAAACCACTTTCTTTCATATTCCAAATCTGATCTACTAGGATGAATAGGAGTTCCAATCACTATTTATTATTTATAAGCACTTGAGTTGTATTTTTCAATTTTATCTTGGAAATATTCTACAATTGCCAAATGGTCAAGTTCTTAAAGGACTGCCCCTTCATTGACCAATATTGACATGTTATCCACCATGTTTTGATGTTCATATTTTGATTTTGATGCATTTAATTAATCTTCAAGAGAGGAGAGGGTGGGTGGGTAGTAGACATTACTAGGCTACTTGATACTTGTAAGGGTATCCTTCCAACTAGGGATCTTAAAAGATTTTTTGGGAAGTGTTAGCCCATTTTTGGCATACATAGTAAACTTGCCTAAATGTAGTATTGTCTCTAAGAGGTCCTAATATAGAGAAAAAAAGTAGAGATCCTAATTGATCAAATGGCTTGGACAAATTAATGGATGGAGTGAGTGGTTTAATGGTCTCACATTGATCACAAATATTTTAAAACACTTTAATCTTGCTTAAAGTGCATTTTGATTAATCTACAGGGTAAATAGAAGGATCCAAATAAGTTTTCATGGTATTAAATCAATTCAATATCATAGACAAACCTGCATAATCCTCAAAAAATCATTCAGATCTTCAAAGTTTCAATGAAAAATCCTTAGCATAAGTGTAAGAGAGCCATACCATCACTAGGATGTCATGAATGAAAAAATAAACCAATTTACTTACGCATTTTCTATCTTCACTTAGATATCCTCACACAGCTAAAAGAGCTCATGTAATCAATGTCCTTAGTACTAGGAACATGATCTAAAAATTTCATGTGCATGTGAGTTTTTTATCTCAATATCTAAGCCTTAAAATTTTAACTTGTTGAGTCTAGGGAGCCAAGTCATCTTGCACATCACATGAAAAAACACTAGTCATCTTCTTGGTTCATTTTATAAATGACCTCAAAAATTTGTAGGAGCTAAAATACTACAACACCATGTAGTTATTCATGGTAGAAACATGTTCAACAAGTTTCATGTTAGCACAAGTTTCCTAGCTCCAAATCCAAGCATTCAAAGTTGGTAACACAAAGCAAGATATCCATGCAAGTGTCAAATTCAAGAGTTGAAAAATAGATGTTTAGGTTCAAATGATCAGTGATAAGAATGCAAACATCATGCAAAACACACAATTCAACTCACTTGAACATTTTTTGAACATACTTAGAAAGTTTGGATGACCACCAGATCAAGTGGGCATGATCCTTTTGGTATTAAGAACATCTCCTAGAAATTTAGTGCCTCCATGAGCTTTTCACTCCTAGATCCAAGCTTTCAAAGTTGGTCAAATAATGGAAGACATTTGCATAGACATCAACTTTAATCCATAGAAAACATCCATTTGGTTTAAATTTTATGGTCATAATGACATTAAATATAATCATGCAAACATCAAATGACAAGAGTGCAAATACCAAATTTGAGTTTGTGAAGTAGCCATTTAATTTTAAATAATGGGTCCCAAGCAGATCTTACATCATGTGTCTAATCATACATTCAGATCTAACAGTGAGCAGAGGTCAAAGGGGCTATTAAATCTCAAAATCAAATGCATGCATGATAATTTTCAATAATGCATTCAATTGGTAAAACATCAATGATCAATGTTCATTCAAAAAAGTAAGATCTAATAGAGTAAGATGGGTCAACATGTCAATGATCTGAGTTAGATTCTGATAGCCAATGAACAAAGGAGAAGCCCAAAATTTTTTTGATAAAATTTGATGGGTCACTCTTCAACTTGGGGAAAAGTAAATACAAAGGGACCAATGCTGGATCATGATCCAGGTTGGACCAAAGGGACCAAACATTACCAATAGAGCTCTATATAGGTAAAATAGGTCTTTTAGGCCTAATACAGAGATTGAAGATGGAATAATAGTGTTAAATTAGGATCAAGTAGTTTATAGGTTTCCATGGATATTGCAACTATATGAAAACCAATAAATGTTTTTGGTTTTCACCTATAAACAGACTTGTGTTTAATGTTGGAGAAAATATAGATGTAAATGTGATCATGGAGAAGCATCTTACCTATTATTAGGGTCATAGTTTCAATGAGTAGATATCGATGGCCACCTAAAGTAGATGTGACATAATTATGTCAATTCCAAGACATGGTCCTCGTTAGTAGATTAGATACATAATGGCATGGAGTTCTAAGAAGAAGAATTAATAAATATATAAGGATAATGAGCATTCAATTATTTTATAGAATTGGTTCCTTATTAATAAGATCATGAGTTATCATCCTTGAACTTGTAATAATACATCACAATTCCCTCTCTCTTTCCTTTTTATGTATATGTTCCAACTTCTACCACATATATAAATCTCTAAAAGTTTAAATAATAAATATTTGACATTTTAAAGAAGAAACTCTTATGTTTTGGCTTGCTTAGGCTATGCCAAATTTTGTACTATAACACCTTTTGATGCAATAAAGATTGAATTCCATCATTTTGCAAGTTAAATTTAAGTGTGCCTTATGAATTCATGTACTATGGTTAAGTGAATGTATATTCCTTTCCTGTGTCTGAGTTTTCTCACCTTCATGAAGTGCTTGGTAGCTCTCACAAGTCATTATAAGTGCAATCTGTAATTTATTGTTTAGATTGAAAGTGGATATCTTCCCTCTCATGCTAATTTGATAGTTGGTCAATGCCTTATTGTGAACTACTTATGGGGGACTAATCTTATTTGGTCTTGAATGTGTCTTATAGTGTGTCTTGTGCAAAGTATAAGTGTTCCAAATTTTGGTGCAACATCACATTTTATATGCTTTCATGTATTGCTATTACTCTCTCTCTCCTTTTCAAATTAATTATTAGATTAGGTCTAGTTTAAGTGATAGCTCTAGAAGGAAGTCAGCCTTCTCTAGAGGTTTGATCCATTATTAGGATACCCATATCCTAGGATTAGTCTTGTGTTGAACTAGATTTATGTAAGAGGACTTGAACAATCCCCTTACTCAGTTAAGGTGCAATCTAGGACACCCATAGTTTTGGCATGCCTAGTGGGATAAATTTTCCTTGGCATATTTGAATTTTGAAGATTGAGAAGAATAAATTGTAAAAGGACAAGCCATCTACCATCATCAAAATTTGAAGATCCTTCAGGTTGTAGAGCTCATAACATCTTTCAGAAAGTGTTTTTATGTCAAAGATTACAACAAGGTCATCAATTAAAGGTATTCCTTTTGATTTCATTGAGATACCTTTTGCTTCTTACCAAAAAAAAATATTAAATAATAGTATACCTTACCCTCAAAATAAGTTTTCATCTTTTGGTCATCTTATTGTTTTAATCCAAGTTATTGTCTCTATCAGCCAAATCCCTTTTTCCCAAATGTGTTCAAGAATCAAGTGTTTATTTTATTTAATAGGGGTAAGCCCCTAAAATTGGCCCAGTATGATGGAATCCCTATGTTTTCCTTAAAGAGTATCCCTTTTTTCTTAGGAGAATGGGATAAAAATACTTCTATTGAGCATATTCAAGATGTTTCTAACCTATGTTCTATTCATAATGTTGTTCAAGATAATGTGGCTATTAGACTACTTACTACCTTCTTCAAGGGAAAATCATTACAATGGTATATGAATCTTCCTTTGACATCCATTTCTACTTGGGATGAGTTAGGTGTAACCCTAGGTAGAAAATTTGAAGATAAGTTTGATCATCTATCTTTGGTTGAACAAATGACTACCATACAAAGTTACCCCCATGAATTCATGTATGATTCTAACCTTAGATTCCAAAATACATGGACTAGAATCCCTACATTTATTAGACCATCCATATAGACACCAAAAATCTACACACCATGATTTCAAATGTTAAAGTAACCCTTGACTACCTTGGGACCCTCTCAAGACCAATTTGACCCTATAACCCCAAATCGAGCTTACTCATAGTCAATTTGGCTAAACTATCTTAACCTAACATTTTACCCTTTTTACCTTTCACCCTCAATCATCAATGGTTAGGTTGACCACTGATGGTCACCTTGACCATCGATGGCCAAGGTCCACTTCTCTAACCACAAACATGAAAACTACCTACCTAGTTTTTCTAAATATAACTTGTCTAAATACTATTTTGAGCCATTTGCATGAATGATTTATAATTAGATAGCCTAGTTAAACCTTCAATTCCACCTCTTGATTGTTCCTATAAGAAGAGAGGAGTTAGGAGGCAAAATCCATCTGCAATTACTATTAAGAACTTTATGTATCTATGAGTTTCTTTTTTATAGGTCAATCATCATCAGCAATCTAGCAATCATATCAGAGATCTAACTTACCACCATCTCTCCATCAAGTTCTTAGGGGCCATTACTTTATCAAAACTAAGCCAAATTCCACCTACAAGTCAAATGCCTCCATCAATCACCCAATCAACTTTTGGTAAGACAAGTACTTATTTCCTAGTATTCATTTACTTTATTTCCATTTCACAATCAACCTAGGTTTTACCCATCTCTTAGAATCCATATTTTGGATCTTGTCAATTAGAAATTTACCAACCTATATCCACACCCAATAACCATTGATGGTTGTATCAACCATCGATAATTTGCTTAACCACCAATGGTCACCCTAACCATTGACGGTCATCCTAACTATTGATAATTACTATGGCAGTGAAAACTAGTAAGATGTTTTCACCTATCTACCCTCAACCAAACTTGATTTCTATGTTCCTAATTTTATGAAGCATACCCCAACTACCTAACACTAGTATTAATTAGTTTATCACTAATTTAATCATTTCTAGTCTATTTCTTAAGCAAGCATTCTTGTATTCAGTTTCAATATCTTTTGATTATTGATGCAAGTACCTTCTATTATGTTCATGATCTTAATTATTTAAAACATGTAGATTGATAGCCCCTAAGGAAGCTCTTAGTTCTAGGATCCAGCTACCACTAAGCAATCCACTCAACTATCTATCTAACAAATAAGTTTGCTTTAGTGATTTCTTATCTATAGGTCATCCTCCAAAACCAAAGAGGAGTTCTTCACAATCTTCTCATTCAACATAGGTATAATCAAGAAGGTTTTTAAACCATAACCATACCTAGTTTCTTATTTTCCCTTTCTAAAATAATAAACAAAAATTCACTAAAATATTCTAGCACATCCAATGGGACCTTGAGTCTTTACTTTAGGTTTATTTTCTTTGCATCTGTATGTTTTCTCTCTATATGTTCTCATTAATGAAACTAAAATCTCTTTTGGGTTTAAAATTAAGTGTATCCATTATTTTCTTCTAATTTTAGCTCACTTTGAGTTAAGGCACAATAATATTATCTTAGTATCAATCTTTGTTGCACACACTCAACCAAATCACTTTCACCAATTAAACATAAAAAAAAATTGAGACAAGGCCCAACTAGGATTTAATCACCTAGCGGTAACCTTACCCTTTTCTGATGATCTTTCTTGGAGGTCATTACCAAAAGGAGAACCAACTTATCTCTCTAGTTGAGTATAATCTCTAGATATTAGTATATATTGGCCAAGCACATGACACCTTTATCCTTGTGGTGTGTGAAGTGAGGGGGTAGGCCCCAATACCAAACCATGCATTGATTCTAATACATACTCTTTTTGAGCACCTAAACACAACCTAAAACCAACTTTATACTTCCCCTTTAGTACCCACTCTATAAACCAAATTCTATCACACAATTTCTTAAGGTATAATCTAAAATCAATATTAATTAAAACTCTAAGGCTTAACATATCTCTTAGAGTGTGATTTGAATTCTTTGATCATTTATTATCTTCTCTTTATTTGAGTAGTGAGGCTGTTTATGCTTTCTATCTCCCCTATCTCATATGGTTCTCACTCACCAACAACAAAGAGACCTTTCAGAGTAAAACCCATCACTAAGCCAACCTACCTCTTCTACCTCATCATCCATGGAATATGTTTCTAAAGTAATAGATTATCTTCACCCCTCAGGAAGTCTTACTTTCCCTCAAGAGGTTCCTTAAGGAGATATAGATTTTTCCACTTTATTGATAATAATCTTATAACCTTGTAACACTATCTCAAAACCATGTCTTACCGTACCTCAACTTTAGATCCATATATAGATCCACCTTATGGAATGTCTCTCTACCTCATGGGGAGTGCTTTTATTGCTATGATTTCTACCCAACCATTAAATACCCAAGCTTCCTCATCAACCAAGAACCCCTTTGAAACTACCATAGAGAACCAACCAACCCAACTTATCATTTCCCATATACCTTCCACTCCTACCAACTAATCCTCTATAATAGGAGCACCTACCCTTAGCACTACCAACCTTCCTTTAACTATCCCCAATCCATCAACCACTACTCTATTCTAAATCCTTGTGGTATCCATACCCTCTACTTTGCCGCCGATTAGTATAAGGGTCACCAACCCAACTACCACTCCTTTCCAACAAGCACCCCTTACATCAAACTTTGGATGAATCCCTAACATACAAGGGCATGTACCCATACCCACTACCTAAGCACCAACATACACTTACCCTTATGCATCTTCTACCCAACCATTAACATCCACCTAACAATATGTGATAGCCTCCCAACCTTCTACCTAATATCATTATGTCTTCCAACCACCATAGTAGTATACATATTATAACCTTTTGGGTGCACAACCTTAATCCAACCTAATGAAGATACTTTTGGATAAGATGACCACATTAGAGTCATCCATTTTAGGTGCTCACAACATCTTGTCTTATGACCAAATATATAATAAGCCCATCCATCCATCTGTAACTATTAGGTCGTATCCTCCCCAATGGAAACTTCCCAAGTTTTCTAAATTTCAAAGTAAGGAGGATCCCCAAAATTTTATCTCATCACCTATGATGATGTCCTTATTCTCTACACCTTCCCCATGTCTGTAGCTAGTATGGTATTGGATTGGTATAATGTCATACTTAAGCACTCCCTTTTCTCCTTCACCCAACTGGCTCAAACCTTCTTAGAACACTTTTGATCAATATCTCCAAAAAAGTCTCTATCACTAACCTCTACTCTATCCATTAATTAGAATATGAATCCATTGATGATTTTTTAGCTCATTGGAGGAGCCTAATTAACCAACTCTCCTTCTGCCTAACTCAATCGAAAATCATAGAGTTATTTACTCGAGCATGCACCAAACATATCTCCTCTACACTACGTGTCCAAAGATTATGAACCTTAGACGAAGATTTTACCATGACATGTAAGTTAGATAATTGAGCCATAGATAAAGTAAAGCTAAATCTCAAGAACAAGAATTCAACCTATAAAACCAATGAGGCTTCTTCCTCTAAGTTAAGCAACTAGTCTAATACCAATACCAAGAGAAAGGGAATCAAAAATGTAGTTGTTCTTAAATCCGCTCCTCCCCCTTCTGTAAACTAGTTAAATTCCTCTAGTTCTTCAAAGAAAAACATGAGGAACCCAAGCCAAAACAACTAGAAGTAATTCACTCCACTTGGAGAATCATATGTTTCTATCTTGGAGAAGTTATTAAAATCCAACATCATTCAACTTCCTCTTATCAAACCACCCTAATAATTTGACTCCTCTCATCCTACACCTAATTGGTTCAATGAGAATGACATATGTGCCTTTTATTAGGTAATAGGACATGATGTTAGTAGATGTAACACCTTCAAAAGCTTTGTCTAATCCCTCATTGACAAAGGAGGGCTTACATTGGACAAGCCCAATGCATCATCAAACTAAGCCCTTGATATATTCAGGTAACCCTTTCCAAACCATGCCCCTACCAATAATGAGAACAACAACATCAAGTGTTCTCATGATACCCATATAGTTAACATGGTTCTTGACACACTCGCTACTAAAGAACCTGCTGACCAACATTTTTATCGCTCACCCTCTCTACTTATTGACATAGCAAGATTACCTTCTCCTCCTTTAAAAACCTAAATTGAGGAAACACCATCTTCTCCCTTTCAACTTATTGAGGTAGTGGAGTCCTTAACCACTCTTTTAACTAATATACTAGAACTCCTAACTATTTACACCGTATCTTCAACTTTGAATACTAAGCAAACCATTCCTTCTTCAAATAATATCCTCAAAGATGAAATCCCCATGTTTATTGCCTGCACAAAGGAGCCACCTATCCTATCCTTGCATACTTTGATTGAGGAAGAGGATGAGGCTACCATCCCTGTATCGCCACCTAAGGGATTCTATTTTACGTCCACTATTTAGGGAATCAAACCAACCTAAAAACTATTCTCTAGGATAGGACAAAAATTAGAGTTTATCTCCAACCTTGACATGGATCAAGACACCTTCTGGTAGCAATTAGGGTTACCTTATGTTACCAAGCAAGAACCTCCAACCATACCTTTAGTAAATTAACCCACCACTTTTACCATCTAAACTCCTATCCTACCCAACAAACCAATAACAAATTTTACTAATACAATAATCCCTCAACCATCCAAGGCACCTAAATCCAAATAAACTAAATTACCTTCTCAAACTAAATTGACCAAACCGATCAAGAAACTTAGGACCTTCCCTACACTAAACCTCAGTCACCCATCTATGAAAATAGACCTAACCTCTTCAAAATAATGAACTCAATTCCAACCCAAAACCACCAAAGAGGTAAAACCACCTAGAGGCTTAAAATCCCAAATTTTACCTCCCTCAACCTTACCTTCCATTTTGGGGCCTTATCCCTCTACCTTGAGCTACAAACCCATTATCTCTACCAAAGACCCACTACCTCCTTTGGTTACACCTTCACAGTTATTCTCTGATGCCTCCATCTTTACCACACTAATTATACCTACACTACCTAACTTATGAACATCTACATCTACCTTATCAACCTCCTTACCTAAACTAAATCCATTAACCAAGCGTACCATCCTACCTAAAAAACCTACCACCAAACTTATTTCCAAGTAACCTTCTACCTTAATAACTAAAGCAAAAAACCACTATATCCCTATCATCTTTAATTGAATCCTACTCAACCATTTTCCATAGGTTATTATAAAATTATTATTTATCCTTACCTCCCATCAAAACTTTTAACCCTTTTGCTTCCAAACCCATTTGGTACAATGACCACCATGTGTGTTCTTATCACAAGACACCTAGCCATGATATAAATAACTAAAAAGCTCTCCAAACCATCATCTAATAAATTTATGATGAGGACAATCTATTAATATATGAACCTCATATGATCCCCATACCAATCCAACCACCAACCATACCTACCTGATGCTCACCTACCCATCCACTCTCACCTAAGAGTGAAATCAAGTTTGACTAATCCTCTAGCTCAACCTCTCCTTCTATCCATACTATCAACATGGTTACAAGATCACATGAGAAGGATAAAGGGAAAGCTGAGGTTTCCATACCATGGACATACCCCTACTCAAACTCCCAACCAACCTACACCCAACCATCTCCATCTTCTACCAAACCCAAGGTGTCCATCTTAGGTGCCTCCCAATCTAACCTCACAGAATCCATTAGGAGAGAAACTTCACTAGACCTTGGTGAATATGAGCTTGTTTGAGTTGATCTCTACCTCTCCTCATCACTACCAAGCACTAATTGATGTTTTTATATCTATTAAGGTCCAACATGATAATCTCCAACCTCTATTAGCCTTTATTGGTGCCCTTCAAATCTCCAACCTTGTTACCTTCAAGGATTTGGAAATACCTTCTATCCATCTAGAGGATCCACTTCCCACTCTTTATTACTACATATATCAACCAAATCCACATCAAATATATCTTGATTTATGGGGGAGCTAACATTAACACTGTCTCCTCCCACACCTACAACCAACTCAACTTTATAGATAATGTCATGTTTGAATCCTTAACCATCCTTCACTCCTTTAATGATACCATGGCCACTACCTTGGGAGCTATCATCCTCCATATCCATTTAGGACCTTGCATACTCCTCAAACTTTTCTATGTTATATAAGGTGAATTCTAATACAATGTCTTATTGGGATGACCTTGGATTTTATCTATGGGTTAAATTCTCTCTACCTTCAACCATTGCAATAATTTTGAGCATGAAGGCCAAGTCATCACCATCCAAGCTGACCCAAGTTCCTTTTCAACATATAACATGACCTATCACCCTAATGATATCCTCATACCCCCATCCAATACACCCTTAATAGCTAAAACCTAACCTCCAACCACCAAAGCAGATATCATATCACCTTTTACTAATAAGGCATCCACTAGTTCCTTTATTCCTTTAGACTAGATACCTATCATTAACCCTTTAGAATCAATGTTCCATCATCTTTCATTGGGTAATACCACCTTCTCACCCTTGATGCTTTCCCTACTCCTCAAAAGTATGGGAAACTCACTAACCAACTAAGATATGACCCTAATGTTGGGACTATTATTCCCTTTAGACCTCCCCACCATCAGACTCATTTTTTTTATGGTTGACATGACAAATCCCTTGGTACCTCTACCACCTCTCTCCCACCTAGACCATTTACCATCAATTTCTCTTACTTAGATAAACCAAGATTTACCAAAATATACCTCCATTGATGTGCTTGGAAATCCTTTGGTTTTGGGTGGCATGAGAATAAACCACATGAATTGGTCACCATCAAAACTAGGAATCCACACAAGAATCATGGACTTGGTTTCATCTTACCTAATAATAAAAAATCCAAAAAACCCATCATTACCATTGTTGAATTAAATTCCCCTTCCTCACCAACCTCACCTCCACTTGCATGTGAGGATGATGACATCATCCCACCTAAATTTTTTCATCAACATGATCATCCTTGAACACCTAACTTATAAAAAATTAGGGGCAACCGTATCCATCCCTTTGACCCATCCTAAGATGATAGGAGAAGACTTTCCTACCATTAACACTATTTAGTGCCAAGATGATTTTATTCTCACCTATCTTAGTGTCCCAAATTATTTGATCCATAAATCCCTTCCTCTTGAGTCCTTGACCATGTTTAATGAATCCACCATAGATATCAACTTAGGCACTCTAAATAACCCCTACATTGTCAAAATCAATTAATAATTGAATGATGAGGAAATTTGGGACTTCCCTCCTTTCCTCTGGAATTGTAGCATAACCTTCACTTGATCTTATAATGACATGCCTAGAATTGACCCTAACATTACTACCCATAATATAGTTACTAGTCATGATACTAATCCCATCAAATATAATCTCTTATGCATGTATCCCTACATAGCCCTTCTCATAAAAAAATATCTTTAACAACTTCTATCCATTAACTTTATTTAACCCATTGACTACCCCTAATGGGTATTGAATGTTGTACCTATCACCAAAGCCATAGTGGGACTATGTATTTTTGTCGACTTTCATGACTTCAACCTCACTTGCCCCAAAGATGAATTTCCTCTACCTAGCATCAACCATATTGTTGATCTTATAGTTGGACATGAGATATTATATCTCATATATGGGTTCCCAGGCTACAATTATATCCTAATTGCACCCAAATATCAACATAAGACCACCTTTACCACTCTTTTGGGAACATTTTATTATTGGGTCATGCCTTTTAGGTTAAGTAATGTTGGTGCAACCTACCAATGTGTCATGACCTACATCTTCCATGACCTAATGTATAAGATTGTAGAAGACTATGTGGATGACCTTCTTAGAAAATTTAAACTCCAAAAAGATCACTTCATCATTTTTAAGATCATCTTTGAGTGACTTATCCATTATCATGTCCACATAAACCCTAAGAAGTGTATTTTTGGGGTCTTATCAGGAAACCTTCTTGGATTTATTTTCACCCTTCATGGAATCAAAGTCAATCCCAACAATATCAAAATCATCATTGACATGCTCCCTCCCTTTAACCTTAAGTAGCTTTGTATCTTGCAAGGGATGTTGCAATCTATTCATCATTTTATCTCCTAGCTTTCAGATCGATGCCAAGCCTTCCACTACCTTCTGAAGAAGGATGTGTCTTTTAAGTGGAATAGTGACTATCAAAAGGCTTTTTATTCTCTCAAAAAGTACCTTTTATCTCTACCTATCCTCATCCCTCCCAAGGAAGACCAACCTTTTTGCCTTTATATATTTACCATGGATCATTCCCTAAGGGTAATGCTAACTCACTGATATGAATAACACAAGGAAAAATTTGTATACTACATTAGCCACATGCTTGTAGAATATGAGACTCAATACACCCATACTGAGAAACTTTACTTAGATTTAGTTTTCATGGCTACCAAGTTATGCCATTACCTTCTTAACCATAAAACCTATGTCATAACCAACATCAACCCACTCAAGTATATTCACTCCACATCGTACCAAAACCAATGTATGGCCAAGTGGCTCATGATTTTAGTAGAGTTTGATCTTGAGTTCCTTTAACAAAGGTTAATTAAAGGGAAATTCATTTCCAACCAATTAGTCAAGGAAATTTTAGCAGACAACTAACTTCCTCCTCTTGAGTTCCCTAATGAGTCCATCATGACCCTCTCTTAAGCAAATTTCACCAATCAAATCATCATATTATTTGATGGATCAAACTACAACATTGTGAGGAATCAGGTATCATCCTTATCCCCTTTGATGGTGAACCTCTCCATTTGTCCTTCAAGTTTGATTTTGAATGTACCAATAATATGGTTGAGTATGAAGCCCTAGTGATAGATCTTCAAACTGGTTTAGCCTTAAGAGTCAAAATAATTAACATCTTTGGTGACTCCCAACTTGTGGTTAATCAAATCAATAGCTCTTAACAGTATAAGAATGATGTTCTACAATAGTATAAGCAACTATTTGATGAACTCTTAGTATCATTTGAACACTATTGCATCTAATCAAGCCCATGTTCTACTAATAAGTTCACTGACACCATGGATTCCCTTACCTCTCAAATACCATCTTCACCTTCTAACTTTAAGCTATCTATTTTTATCCATAGACTTACCCAACCTTCCTATGTCAAACTAAATTCTCTTACCATTTTTAATGTGGAAGACTCCCAACCTAACCTTTGGTATCAACAAACCTTAGACTATCTCAACTTTGGCATCGTCCCTTCTAGCCTCTCTAGGAATTCTTGAAGAGTGTTCATCTAGAGTACTCTCATTATAACATTATGGGGGGAATTCTTTATAAACGTGGCTTTGATGGTATTCTTTTTCATTGCCTACATAGTCAAGAAGCCTCTCATTCTATCAAGGAAATGCATGATGGCATCTATGGAGGCCAATTTGGTGGCCTCACTGTAGCTAAGTGCACCCTTTGTCTCAACTATTATTAGCCCACCCTTAACCAAGAATGCTATGATTATGTGAAAAAGTGTGTCAAATGTCAGTAACATGCTAATTTTCACCATGCACGTAGCCATAGCCTTTGATTTTCCACTGATTTTTGGCCCTTTCAACAATGGGGTCTATAACTTATTGGTGAGATCAACCCCCATTCCTTGTAGAGACACTACTCTATCAATATACGAATAATTATTTTACCAAGTGGGTAGATGTTAGTCCTCTAATCTTGACCAAAGCAAAAAATATTTCCAACTTTATCAACCATCATATAATCTATCACTTTAGTTTTCCTCATAAGATTATCATCAACAATGGTAAATCCTTTAAAAACAAGCAAGTCTAGGGTCTATGTGATTCATTTCACATCAATATAAGCTTCTCCTCACCCTATTACCCTCAAGTAATGGGCAAGCAAAATCCTCTAACAACACTTTTAATAATATGCTAACTAAAATGGTCAACACATCTAGTCAGGATTAGCATTTACACATCCCCTTCACCTTATGGGTATATCATACTATCATTAGAACCCCTATAGGGGCTACACCACTTTATCTTGTGTTTGGAGTGAAGGCCATCTTGGCTCTTGAAGTCCAAATCCCCTCTCTTCACATATCTTTGCAAGAGCTCATTTTGGAGGATGATTATCATCAACACCATTTATCCCAACTTGAGCTATTTGATAAGTGTCATTTATAAGCCCTTACCCATCTCCATGTCTATCAAGAGTGCATCAAACATGCATATAACAAGAAAATTAAAATTTGAGAATTTAATATCATAGACCTTATCCTAAAGGAAATCTAACATTCCACTAACATGGAGAAAATTAAGCGAGGAAAGTTTACTTTTAATTGGTTTGGACCTTATATAAAAACCCACAAGTATGGATCAGGAGCTTACTAGTTATCTTCTCTCAAAGGCTACCTAGAACCTGAGCCCCTCAATGCTTTGGATATGAGTCCATTCTTTTGTTGAGAAGGATTGTATTCACTTTTGGTCTAACTTAATCTCATCCCTTATTATCTACCCACATTCCATCTGCCTATTTTAAGGGAATGATTAAAAATGAATCATGTGATTAGCTGTCACTGGCATTTTCTTATCTTAAATAATGGGTATCATAACTCTACCCATGGCATGGTTCTCATGGTAATTTTGTTAAGTATGGGATATAATGAGAGGGGGGGTGAATCAGTATATCATATATCTTATAAAACTTTCCCTTAAACAAATTCCACTTAATCAAACATTCAAGATATGCAATAAAACTCAAACAATAAACATCACATAAGATAGAGAGAGACACCAGACATAACATGGAAACCCAATGTGGGAAAAACCATGGAGATCAATCTCAAGTATATTTGTGAGAACCAACCCATAGGAGCACCATACCCCTTTACCAAGCACCAACCCACAGGAGCTTCAAACCCCTTTGTCGAGCACCAACCCAACAACTATTCATGAGCACCAACCCACAAGAGTGTAGACACCAAAATAGTGTCAACCCCCCAAGTCCCTTTCTAACTTCAACATGCCTAACCTATGTTTTATTAATTTAAAATACTTATTTTAAATTAATAATTCCCCCTAGACACCTCACCTTGGATTCCTATCTCTTAGGCCATTTATCACCCTATGACTAATCATAATTACCTAAGACCTATTTTAAATCCCCCACTAATTCTCGCACCTATTAAACTCACCATTTGGACCATTTAACAATGACAATTAAACTTGGCAGATGGAAGAATGGGACAAAGGCTAAAAATAGCCCTTTTTCCATTCTTTAGCCACTGACGTCAGTCGATAGTCGACCGGCGCTAGCAGTATCACTGACATTAGTTTCTTTAAAACTAAATTCTAACCTCTGTTGCACCCCATAAATGCAAATTCTCTTGCTCCAAGATCTAAATTCTCTTGCTCCTCGACTCTTTGCAGGCATCAGCATCCTAACATCACTCTCCAAGCTAAGAAACTCTACATCAGTCACTCCACACCTGATTGAAACACTGCATGAGGTCTTCAGCATCAGCCATAATGGAAATAGGTCTTCTACACTTCTAGTTCTCCACCAAGAGCTAAGTATTCTTCTGGTTTTATATTTCAATATTTTTAAAAATGCATTAGTAATTAGTCCATTGTCTATTTTTGAGTACTATTGAGACAACTCGACCTTCTTCCCAGAAACACTGAAAAGCCTTCCCCACATCTTTATTTTCCTTCCACCCCTGTCCTCTACTTGGCCCCTTTTTTAGACCATATTCACTACCCTACAAATCCTACACAAACCGTTAAACTCCCACAGACATCCCATACCATTTTGTTGATCACAAACATAACCTACAACTCGTCCAAGGCCTATTACCCCCACCAACATCAACACCCAGGGCCATTTCCCCTATCGACATTGGTAGAATAACTGACATCGACAACCTTAACCAACTAACACTGGAAGAACTATCGATGTCGGTGACTGTGGAAGACAGATTGTAGGATTCAGGTATGCATTATCTATTTCTCTTTCTTTAAGTCTTTCATTATCTCTTTCCATTATGACATTCTCTTTATCAACTAGTGGACTATCATCCCTCAAGGAAGTCTTTGCACTTCTGGGACTGAGCTTTGCTTGGCAGTCCACCATATATCTATCTAACATTTTCTTTGTTTAATCCTTTCTTATCTACAGGTGTCATCCTCCACAGCCAAAGAGGAACTCCTTCAATCATCTAGATACAGTGTGTAAACTTCATCTGGGTATCATCTAACCCTTGACCATTATCATAGTTTCTTATTCCTTCTAAATGTGAACAAGCAAAAAAATAGTTAGAAACATTCTAGCATGCCCGGTGGGACCTTGGAGTTTTCCTTGGGTTCATCCTTTTTTCTTTTGAAAGCAAACTTTTCACATAGGTGCATTAGATCTCTTCTTGCATCCTTTCCTTCTATCTCTTTATTTTCAAACGAAACCATAAGCACAAGTTAAAAATAACCTCTTTCTTTTTCTTCTTGTCACCTTCTTCCTGCATTTTAGAGTAGTGAAATTCATACTCTTAACCTTTTCTCCATTTGTCTACATCTAAACAAACATTTCAATTTGGGTTAAAAATATATTGCATCTCATTCCTGCCTGAATGCATTTTTAGCTCATCTAGTAATTAAAACCACATTATGAATAAATCGTAGTGCACATATGTTACACATCTAGACCACTTTCACAACTAAACATCTAAACATACCTAAGACAAGGTCTGACTAGGATTTCATCACCTAGTAGATACCTTACCCTTCTTGGTAATCCTACTTGGACTTCACCACCAAGGGGAGAACCCACTCTATTCTCTGGTAGAGTATAAACTCTAGGGAAAGTAAATACTGGCTAAGTGACCCAGCTTGTCTTTGGGCTCGTGAAGTGAGGGGAGCAAGCTCCTAGCACCAGGCCACGTACGGAACCTAATACAAATTTTGAGCACCAAAACTTAACCTGAAACCAACCTTAGACTGCTTCTTTTAGTACCCATTCCAAAAGCCCAACTTCCCAAACACACTCTTCTAAGGCATAAGCCAACATGACTCTAAAATCTATTGTTAGGAATTTAACGTTTAGGGTCTGCTTGCCTTCATCTACTTTTCTATTTTTTATTTGGTTTTTTGAGCTGGTAAGGATGCATTATTCTGAGCTCCAAGAACAATTCAGAACTTTCTTCTTTCTTCCAAAAACTTTCAATTTTTTGGGTTTCTAGAAATACACAGTAACCAACATTAGTTTTTCCATCGACATTGGCAACTACCTTCACCGACATCAGTTATCTGACTGACATCGGCAACTTATTTCACCGACATTAATTTTTCTATCAACGTTGGTCACTGTCAAATTTTTTTTTCTTCTCAAACAACAAGCTAAAAACCTGACCTTTTTGCTGTCCAAAAACAAATTCTAGTTTTCTGAGGTTGAAACATACAATTTTAGAACTGGAATCTATTTTTCCTTGGATGGTTTTGACACATAGTCAAACCAAAACTCTTGTTGACCACACAAGGCAACAACCACTCTCGCCTTTGCCTTCCATATCAAGTCCCCAAATGGAGTATAATTCAGAAACTGAATGAACTCCTATCCAACCAACCCCAACTCAACCCCCTATTGTTCCCGAAGGGGACCAAGACTTTGAAAGGTTCCTTGACCTCAATGTCAAGGCCCTTCAGCACTATCTCGCAATAAGTCAAATGCAAGACTCTTTAGGCAACCTAG
Source organism: Torreya grandis (assembly GCA_037957365.1). Taxonomy (NCBI): domain Eukaryota; kingdom Viridiplantae; phylum Streptophyta; class Pinopsida; order Cupressales; family Taxaceae; genus Torreya; species Torreya grandis. The sequence continues at coordinate 2,426,521 of JARHVA010002046.1, forward strand.
TTTATGGGATGCTAACTTCCTTAGTTGAGATAGCAATCATATCAACAACCTCCGTAATTCAACCCATAGATACTCGGGCCATTGCCTCAACTAATAACCTGACCATGACCAATCTTTAAAGTGTGGCCTCTCCTTCTATTTTTAGACCTACCTCCATTGGGGTTTCGGTACCCCCTCAACCACAAACTATTCAACAAAGTTCTACACCATTCTAGAACTTAATTGTCTCCATCCCACCTACTCTTGCACCCATCAACACAAGGGTGGCTACTCATTCTTTGTCTAGTGTTGCCACCATCCAACCACCTCTGGCGACATCAAGTCTAGTTGTGCCTTCTAGCTTCATGACATAACCACCCTTGACTTTAACATCAGTCCCTATGACTAGTTACCAATATGTTGTGCCTATACAAGTGCAACCAACTATGTCATACGCCCCTCCTAACACCTTCCAAATGCCTTAAAACCTAGGGTGTGCCCCACCTGCAAATCCATCAACTGATCTAATCAAGATGTTGATGGACAAGATGTCTAATCTTGAGACATCCGTTTCGGGTTCAAGGAATGTTCTCTCATATGAACAAATCTATAATGAACCTATTCATTCTTCAATCCCAATTTGACCATATCCTAGTCAGTGGGAACTTCCCAAGTTTACTCACTTTTAGAGTAAAGAAGACCCATAGCAACGTCTACGAGCATTTAGAAACGCTTGTTACCTTATAGCACATGATGATGCATTATTACTATGCACATTTCCCATGTCACTTTCTAGTGCTTCCCTCAATTGGTATAGCTCTATTACTAGTCACTCTCTTTTCACATTCATTTAACTGGCTCAACTTTTCCTTGACCACTTTTTGATCAACATCACCAAAAAGGTCTCCATCACAGACCTATACTCTATTAGACAATTCGACGATGAATCAATAGCTAATTTTGTTGCCCATTGGAGAGGCTTAATCAACCAACTCTCCTTTTCTTTACCTCAACCTGAGTTCATTGAGCTCTTTTAACAAGTGTGTGCCAAACAAATCTCATCTACTTTGTGGGCCCAAACATTTTGCACATTTGACGAAGCTTTCACCATGGCTAGGAAGCTTGAACTCCATGCTATCAAAGAAAATAAAGTCAAATTGCGAAGTAAAACACCCAATGCAAAATCAAATGACCCTTCCTCCAAATCTTCTTCCTCCAATTCCAAATCTAAGGGATCAGCAAATGATGTGGTACTTATATCATCATCATCGACCACAACTAACCAATTCAAACCTTCCACATCTTAAAGCATTACACAACAATTCCAACAATGATACGTACAACATCAATATACTTCAATAAGAGAATCATAAGTGTCTATGTTGGATAAACTTGTCAAATAGGGAGTCCTCAATCTCCCCCAAATTTGACCACCCCCTCAATTTGATCCCTCGCGTGCCATCCTTGCATGGTATAGAGAGAATGACTTCTATAATTATCACTGTATCAAAGGCCATGACATAGACAATTGTAAAACCCTCAAGAATATCATTCAGGACATGTTAGATAAAGGTGATCTTGTCTTGGTTAACCCAAATGTGCCACCTAACCAAAACATAGACATCTTTAGACAACCTTTCCCTAGCCATCCCCCTAGTCAAAACAACGTGCAGACTATGGCCAATGACTCCCAAGAGTGTGATATACGCATAGTCAACATGGTCTCTCCTTTCATGTCTAACCAACTTCTCTCATAGGTAGAAGAACCTTCTTCTCCTATTTGTCCATCACAGGTGGAAGAGCCTTCTTCTCTTATTTGTCCATCACAGGTAGAAGAGTAATCTTCTCTTATTTTTCCATTATAGGTAGAAGAGCCTTCTCCTCCTATTTGTCCATCATAGGTAGAAGATCCTTCTTCTCCTATTTGTCTATCACAGGTAGAAGAGCCTTCTTCTCCCATTTCTCTTCCACAGGTGAACAAACCTTCTTCTCCTCTTAGTTCTCCATCGACCTCTCTTATATTGGAGGATGCTTTGATGATACCAACGCCACTGGCCCCACCTTCATCCTTCTTACTACCAATGAAGGAGCTTACCTTTACTGCTCCTCAACCACAAGTAGAAGGCACAATCATCCCTTCCCTCTATCCTCTTGAGGAGTCACATTCCCCAATTCCTTTTCCACCAAGAGAACTTGTCTTTTCACCTACTTCAACTAAAGATGATTCAGTGATGGCTCTTTCTTGCCTTTGGCCTGAGATTGCTGCATCTAACACATTCCCACTCTCACAACCACCCACATCTTCTAAAAAACCAAAGCCTCATCCAACATCTTCCAAACCATTCTCTTGATTGGCTGAGAACTTAGGATTTCTCCATTCGAGAAACTTAGGACATGAGACATTATGGGAGTGACTCAAATCTCCTCACCTTACATGTCTTGTCTCATCTCGTGCTATTGACCCTCCTATGACAAAATCTCCAAAAGTATCCAACAAGGACTAGGGTTCTACTTCCAAACCTTCAGAAGCTCAACCATCCACATCTGAACCTAAACCCTCATAAACATCCACCATATCAAAACTGATTAAATCTCTCAGTGTTTGCCCTATATCTAACCTCACTCACCCACAAGTGAAGGTAGATTTGAATCTCACCCCCCATAATAGTAATCCTCAAACCAAACCCAAGAAGGCTACTAAAACACATTGGCAAACTCCTTCTCCACCATCATCATTACCCTCCATTTTAGGCCCACAACCTTCTACCTTAATAGGAGTGCTCCCTACTCCAACACCTAACAAAAACAAGTTGCCTCCATTACTCCCTTTACCCACCATAAACCTACCTCCTCTAGAAAATGCAGCACCCCTCATAAAAAAAGTGTCATCTACACGAATGACCACACTACCAACCCAAAAGGTGGTACAAAAATCTCCCTCAATAACTCCCAAACAAAAGTCATCAACACCTAGTGCATCAACAAGCATGGACCCCTTAGTGGGTTCATATGTTTTGATACTACGCTGACTTTTGCAAACTTCTAGTATAACTCTCTTACCTATTAAACCATTTCAACCTCTCAAATCAAAATTGTCTTGGTTCGATGACACTAAAATTTGCCTATATCATCGCACCCCTAGACATGACACTGAGAATTGTTATGCCCTCAAGGTTTTCATTCGCTAATACATGGAAAAAGACACCCTTCTTATTGAGGATACTGTTGACAATTCTTCAACACCGTCTCATGTCTCTCAAACCTCTTCACCTTCATCAGAATCCCATCATCAGACTATGGTCCCTTTACCTCCTACGCCCCCTTTATTTGAGATTAACACCATCAATGTAGCCACTAGGTCACAAAAGAATAAATCAAAAGAGAAAGTTGCTATTCCTTGGACCTACCCATTTGTCAAACCTACTCAACCACCAAAACCCAAGATTTCTATCTTGGATACATCCCAACCCACTTCTTCAGAGGCAATCCGTGATTCTATGGTGAAACAACTTCATCAAACTCCCATGAAGATGACTTTATATGACCTCATTCAAAGCTCTCCACAACATCATCAAGCTTTAATCAAAGTGTTACAGGCAGTAGAGGTCTAACCCGAGGACCCCCAACCACTAGCTTCCTTAGTCCAATCATTACCCACCATTGCCTATATTACCTTTAGTGATTCTAAAATTCCTACCTCCAACTTGGAAGATCACGATGCTACCCTTTTCATCACAGTTTACATTGATCAAACTCACGTTAAGAGAGTTATGATTGATAGGGGCACTAGCATCAATATCATTTCCACCCATGCCTATGATTAATTAGCCCTCCCAAAGAATTGTATGTCAAAGACTGATGCAGTTCTCTGATCTTTTAATGACACCACTGCCACTACCATTGGCACCGTCATCTTACATATTCATGTTGGTCCATGAACAATCCTAGTTCTCTTCTACATTATTGAGGTAGAGTTTTAATACAACATGTTATTAGGACAACCTTGGATTTGTGCCATGGCTTGTGTCCCTTCTACATTACACCATTGTGTCAAATTTGAACACGACGGTCAAGTCCATGTCATTCCCACAGACCCCTCCCCTTTCAAGACATGCAACACAACTTATTGAACTAATGATATTCTCATTCCTTTCAAGACATCAACCCAAACACTACCTCCATCCGTGGAAGCTTCAACAAGTATGCAAATGGTGGTTACACCTACACCACCTCCTCAAGTGACAACAAAAGACCCTATGAAAAATATCTTCCAACATTTTTCACTTGGGGAGTATTGTTTACTCACCTTGGACATGTTCCAGACTCCTCAAGAGTATGGACAACTTCATCGCATCCTAACTATGACCATCGTATCAAAATGGTCATTCCTTATGGTCCTCCCAATATTTAAACAAATCTCATCTATGGAGGGCTAGATCAAGCTCCCACTAATGGGAATCCTCTTTCATCACCTCAACTATTCACATCCAACTTCTCTTTTCTTGGTAACTTAAAATTTGCTCATACCTATCTTTATAGGTGTGCTTGGAAAGGTTTTGGCTTTGGGTGCTATGAACAAGGCTCCCACTAGCCCATCAAACCACCAAATGATGAGGCCATAAAGAATGCCAAGAAACAACAAGGCTTGGGTTTTGAAGAACCTACTAAAACTTCTAAAAACCCTCACCCTAAATCTATCATAGAATAATCACCCTCAAACTTGCCTACTCCCCCATTTTCACCTACGGAGTCGGTGGTTTCCATCCCTCTTAGTTTTTTTTTGCATAAACATGATAGACGATGAGTCTGCTACCATCAACACTATCTAATGTTTAGATGATGATGCCATTCTCACCTACATGAGTGCTGAAGACTCTTTCATTCAATGCTTCTTTCCTTTTGAAATGTAGGTTATGTTAAATGAATCGACCATTAACATTAACCTTCCATCTTCTGATGTTCTTCACGTTTTAAATATTGGTCAATCTTTAGATGCCTAGGAACAAATAAACTACACCAAATTCCTTTTAGACCATAGCAAAGCCTTTGCTTATACCTATAATGATATACTTGGCATCGACCCTAACATTGCCATTCATAACATTATCACAAACCCAGAGGCTAAGCCTGTCAGGCAAAAGCTTTGCAAGATGCATCCTCGAGTTGCACTCCTTATCAAAGAGGAGCTTCAGTGTCTTCTCTATGTCTCCTTTATCCAACCCATTGATTATCCACAATGGGTGTCAAATATCATCTCTATCACCAAAGCAATTAGGGGGATCTAAATCTATACTATCATGACCTGAACCTGGCTTGCCCAAAAGATGATTTTCCTCCACCCAACATTGACCTACTTATTGATCTTACAGCCGGTCATGAGATGCTATCACTCATGGATGGGTTTTCAAGATATAACCAAATTTTGATTATGCTAGAAGGTCAACAAAAGACTACCTTCATCACCCTATGGGGGACTTTTTGCTATAGGGTCATGCCTTTTGGCCTAAAGAATGCAAGTGCCACATATCAATGCGCCATGACTTACATCTTTCATGATCTCCTCCAAAAAATCATGGAGGACTATGTGGATGACCTACTAGGCAAATCTAAACTTCATCGTGACCATTTAACCATCCTTAAAATAATCTTCACTCACCTTCTTTAGTTTAATGTTCACCTTAACCCCAAGAAATGTGTCTTTGGGGTGCTCTCAAGGAAGCTTTTAGGGTTCATCATTTCTCTTTGTGGCATTGAGATTGATCCCACTAAGATTTGAGCTATACTCGAGATGCCACCACCTACCAATCTAAGGCAACTTTGCAGCCTGCAAGGAAAGCTTCAATCTATTTGTTTCTTCATCTCACAGCTTTCGGACTGATGTCAACTCTTTCATCACCTCCTCAAGAAGGACATCTCCTTTCATTGGGATAAGGATTGCCAAGAGGCTTTTGAAACCCTTAAATGATATCTTATCTCTCCATTAGTCCTTATTCCACCAAAAGATGACCAACCCTTCTATCTCTACATTTTAGCAACAAATCATTCCTTAGGTGCCATGATCACGAACTAAGATCAGCAACATTGGGAGCAGGTGGTTTATTATATAAGCAGAACACTCATTGACTATGAAACTCAGTATACTCATACCAAAAAACTTTGCTTGGCATTAGTCTTTTCCACTACCAAACTCTGTCATTATCTTTTCAATCACAAAACTTATGTCATCACCCACACTAACCCCCTCAAATACATGCATTCCAAGCCATACTAAAACCAACATATGGCTCGTTGGCTCATGCTCCTTGTTGAGTTCAACTTGGAATTCATCCAAAAAAAATCTATAAAGGGGAAAATGATTGTTGACCAAGTAGCAGATGCCACTCTACCTGACAATCAACCCTCTCACTGTGAATTTCCTGACGAATCTATCACCACATTATCCATCAATGACATTTTCTATCAAATAACAATGTTCTTTGATGGGTCTAAATGCCAACATGGTGGGGGTGTGAGGGTCATTCTCATCTCACATGAGGGTGAGCCCATGCCCCTATCTTTCAAACTTGACTTTGAATGTACCAATAATATGGTTGAATATGAAGCCTTAATTTTGAGACTTCAAACTACCATTTCTTTAGGCATCAAGACCATCAACATCTTTGGTGACTCACAACTAGTTGTCAATAAAATCAATGGTTCATATCTTTGTAAAAATGAGGTTTTGCAAAGGTATAAACATCGTGTTGACACCCTGCTAGAATTTTTTGACCATTACCTCTTGTAAATTGTTCCTCGATCTACGAATAAGTTTGCCGACACCATGGCTTCTCTCACTTCACATATTTCATCTTCATCAAAAATTTATGTTACGATACACCGTTTGACATTACTTTCATATATCTCCACTAACATCAACCTCATCAACACCATTGACTCTAGTCCACAGGATGTTTGGTATAAACAACTTGTAGACTACTTAACTTTTTTTACCATTCCTCCTAGCCTCTCTAGCAATGCACAGTGGGCTTTTATCAAAAGCATGGCTCGATATACTATGCTCGGGGGTCTTCTCTACAAAAGAGGTTTCGATGGCCTCCTTCTTCGATGTCTAACCTCAACTGAAACATCTCATGCCATGAAACAAGTCCACGACGGGATTTGTGGTAGACATTTCAGTGGTAACTCAGTTGCCAAGCACATCCTTTGCCTGGGCTATTATTGGCCCACTCTTCACTAAAGACTACAGTGATTATGTTTGGCATTGCATCAAATGCCAGCAACATGCTAACTTACTTCACGTCCCTAGCCACGCTCTACAAGTTGCTAAGGATTTCTAGCCCTTTTCACAATGGGGCTTAGATCTAATCGGCGAGATTAACCCTCATTCGTCTCTCCAACATCAGTCCATTATCACTACAACAAAATACTTCACTAAATGGGTGGAAGCTATTCCTCTCATCTCCACTAAAGCTGACAAAATCATCAACTTCATCAACACCCACATCATCTATCATTTCGATGAACCTCATAAAATCATCACCGATAATGGCAAGTCTTTCAAAAATAAAACTATCTAGAAACTTTGTGACTCATTTGGCATCAAGCTCAGCTTCTCCTCACCTTACTACCCATAAGCAAGTAGGTAGGCTGAGGCTTCCAACAAAATCTTAACCAAAATCCTAATGAAGGTGGTCAACGATATTAGAAGGGCTTAGCACATTCACATTTCCTTCGCTTTGTGGGCCTACCACACTAGCATTCAAACCTCTACAGGTGCTACACCTTTCTCTTTAGTGTATGGAATAGAGGCTGTCTTACCTCTTGAAGTATAAATACCTTCTTTATGCATCTCTTTACATGACATACTTTCTAACGATGACTTTTGTCAAGACTGATTAGCTCAACTTGAGTTACTTGACGAATGTCATCTTGCTGCCCTTAACCATCTCCATATCTATCAAAATTATATCAAATGTGCCTATAACAAAAATCTAAAAGAGCAAGATTTCAAAATTAGGGATCTCATCCTTAAATAAAACCAACACGTGACCAACATGGAAAGAAGTAAACGAGGCAAGTTTGCTCCTAATTAGCTCAGACCTTACATCATAACACACAAGTATGGATTAGGGACTTATCATCTATCTTCTCTTAAAGGCTAGCTAGAACTTGAGCCCCTTAATGCCTTGCATCTGTGACCATTCTACTGTTAATCAAGTACTCATTCACTTGATACTTAACTTGAGCTCATTCCTTGAGCAATACCTGCCATTTTAATCCTCATTTCTTTCAACCTTGTTCCCCTAAACAAACACTATGTAACCCTTTTATAAAGTATGAATCCTTTGTCCTAATAAAAGGGATCCCTTAAACTTCTATAGTCTTGTCTATGACTAAAAATATTTTTGTCAAAAATAAATTGGGATGTCAAATAAAATATCCAAATGTCATAAATTCTAAATGCAGGCTGCTCCCTCGAAGGATAGCTGCATCATCATTGTTGTAGCTAATAGACTGCTCCCTTGAAGGACAGCTATTCAAAGCCCTAAAAAAAAATATAAATCAAAATATAGACCAATCCCTCAAAGGATAGCTATGACTAAAATCTTGCTACAAACAATACTCTCTCAAGAAACTTCCTGCATCAATCAACTTCACATATGACCACAAAACAAAACAACATCCCCACATAGACTTCTCGCATTGATCAGTCTACCAAAAAAAATTTATTAAATTAAGTCATGGACTTGACCTATAGTCATTCTCAGGGTCTCTTATAAAAAGAGGCAAAGTTATCCCTACTAAAAAGGGTTACCCTATCCTAACATATCACATCACCTATCACCCCAACATACTCAAGGGATTTCGAGCTCATTTGATGTCAAAGTGATTTGATTACTTCTATAACACAACTAATGGTCAATGATGTAATGCATAAATGGGGCTTTTATTTCCAAAAACTCCCTACCTATGCTATCATTATGGTTCTTGCCAATGAAAAAACAACACACCTTTCACTTCTGACTTGACTTTGTCACATGCCAATCACATAACAACTAATCACATATTTCCACAACCATTAACATTATCATAGACCAATCACATTAGTTTCTATAGAAAACAATACACATGAAAATTAAAAAAAACACAAACCAATGTTACAGCATACATCATTACACAATAATGGAACAAGTTGTAACATAATCATCAACATCATCATAACATAATCATTCACAACATCATCATCAACATCATCATCGCATAATTATTCACATCATAATCATCATACATCCGCACATCATATCAAAGCATATATCATTAAACGTATGAAAAATGCTAAAAACATTAACATCCATCACATCCATAACACATCAATAATCCAGTCAAAATCTCATCATATATATCTGTACATCAAAGTTTATAATAGTACATCATGTGTCTCTCTCTCAAAAAAATCATGTACATCTCGCATCAACAGCTCACAGACCGATATATACATAATGACAAAAAAATGGCCTCAAGGCTGTGGCTGTGGTGGTGGTGGTGGTGGCCATGATGACGTTGTATTATCTCCACCCTTTGATCACTACCATTTGTGAGAACCTGAAGTAGTCACACATGATATAGATCTCTGCCAGCTTTGCTCAGCTCTCATCTCTGAATACCAATATATCTGAGGGAACCTCCTAATAGCCCCCTCATAATATGTGATCTCATTCAATGTAGTATTATACCTAGATATAGGTACAATTACAGTGGACCCATCAATCCTGCCACTGTGCCCTATACTGAGCTCTGTGGCTGTGGCTGTGCTGGCTGTAGTGATGCTGACTTTACTGGCTCCTGAACTGGCTGCTGTGGTGACTTCTGAATAGGGCCCTACCCTCCAAAAACCTATCCTACCAAAACCTATGCCTAGGCCATAGCCAACTACCCCTATAAAATTATAATCTACCCTGTTAAGGTAGCCACTTGGGCTATCAAAACTGTCACCTACCCTTGTAATCCTATGACCTAGCCCTACAAAATGGTCACTTGTCCTTATGCTGCATCCCTCTCCTAGATGGTAGCATCCCTCTCTTATCTCGTAGTGTCCCTATCCTTGGTGACTATCTGTAGATCAAGCTATGGTCCTCTCTACATAGCTGCATATTGCCTTGTCCACCATGCTGAGTAAGTCTCTATGCACCCTAGATCAACTATACTAGGACCTGTAGGTAACTCCTCAAAATTGGGCTGCTTTATCTCCTTTGGTGGTGGGAGTGGCACCTCTATATCATCTCACTGGTATCATGGAAGGGTGGAAGGTACATCCTATAGCAGCCCATACTGGCACTGTACTCTCTCCACTGGTACTCTCTCGAGCTCGCTAGCTTGTCTTCCCCTCACCCATCTGAAGCTCTGCACCCCAACCAACTGCTCTGCCTAGTCTCTAAAAGTTGGGTACACCTGGTACAGTCACCAGATGATATCTACCAAGATTAGGGCCTCCAGTACCCCTCTATAGTAGTCAATATCCCTGACTATGCCATCCATGCACGTCTGTGCCATGACCTCCCTCCATCACCTGAAACCCACTCTGAAGCTGGCCTGAATAGCAACTAGAAGGTTGAGAGGTTAGGTGACCATGATGTGCTCGTATGCCCAGTAATGCAAAAGGTGGCCTATGCACAAACTATACTGCTGCCATCGACTGATCCCTCACAGCTCTCTATATAGTTGTGCCAAAAATATAGGCACCCAGGCAAACACCATTTGCTACTCTAGCATGTCCATCAAAACTTTGATCATAACGACTAGAAATCTACCTCCCTCTACATCTAGAAGCACATAGACTATAATCTTGATCATCATAAGGATGGCTAAATGATGTGCATTCTCATTTATAGCATATAAGGGCTCATATGCAAAGTTGGCTGAATGGTAAGTTGCTTCAGTAGCATGCTCACCAAACAGTGTCACCATCTAGATATCATGCATCTCTCTTGAGCATGCATATAACTCTGCTCTGTGTACCGGTAGTTACAAAATTTGGTACACATCCTCAACTGTCAGAGTTAGCTCACCAATGGGCAAGTGAAAGGTGTTGGTGGAGTGATCCCACTGCTTGATAAATGCCACCATAAGGCTCACATCTCTCACCACTCAGCAGTAGCACCGCAACCTGCTTAGTCCCACTGCAGTCATGTGGGTCCACTCCTCTCCAATAATCTCGTGATGCATTTTCATCAACAATGTCGAGAGATGATCCCATAGCATCAGTGTCTGCCTCACCTGCATCTAACCAAAACTGTAAACCCATGTTAACAATTTGACTATCAACTTCTATGACCACTCTTCCCTTTTGGGAGAATTGCATTGGTCTGAGGCCCCTAAAAGACTGAGGCTATGTAGGCAACACTCAATTGATATGGGGTCTTTTGAGGTTAACTTGGCCATTCACCCATTCATCTACCTAATTGACCATCTCCCTACACCTATATGATTATCCCTACACTCGAGAAGCTCTCAGCATGACTTTGGCCCTTCGACTTATCACTTTTCAAACCTTTTCAAACTTAGCAGCCACCAACATTGGTTAGTGTGTCGATGATGGCACTTATCTAACTAACGTCGATACTTACCTAACTGATGTCAGTAGATAAGTGACTGACATCGGTCACTAGTCAGCTGATGTCGGTGAATCTATTAGCATCGATGACTGGTTCAGCCCTAGGGCCGAATGGGATGAGCCATAAAATTAGGGCTTTCCCCATTTTTGTCCCAAAATCACCCCTAACCCTCCCAAAAACCTCCTAACCTACCCTAATTAGCCTACCCACCCTTCTAACTACCCCTTCCCCCCAATCTAAAGCTACATACACCAAAAATTTAAAAACTAAATCAAATTCAAAACCAATCAAAAAACTCAAATTCAACGACCCTAACTCATCTCATCGACGCCACCATGGTGGTACGATGGGTGCCACTAGTGGTGGTCCTCTTGTGGGGCCTCCTCCACCCTATTCCATCTCTTCTACCTTAATTTCTTAACAAACTACTTGCTGGCCCACAACCGACTCCTCAACCTCCAATAACACTCCACTTCACTCACTCTCTCCACCAATGGAAATCTCACACCTCATGCTGCTGCATCAGTCACCTAGAAGTCACTTTCACTCAATCACCTCAGAGCTCACTTTTTCAATTCTTCAACAGTCACAAATGACTTTTGGTGGGCTACCAATCTAGTTTTGTTAGGTTTGGTAGGCTATCAATGTCAGCAATATCGTGCCCTAGGCCACTGACATCAATCAATTTCCACCAACGTCAGTAGCTTATTTTGACTAACATTAGTTTTATAACTGACATCAATGGCTTTAAAAACATCAGTCTTATTTTAAGTGACTAAATCCTACCCACAACAACTAGCCCTCATAGTAGAAGTCATCTTAGACTCCTCCTGGGGCACACTTGAGATCACTTATATCTTAGCCTGACTCGACCAATGACCTTAGAGATCACAACTATCTCTTTAGACCTCGACCACTTTTGAGACAACTATGCGTTGGTTGTTTTGATTACATATGCTACCTCAAAAATAGCTAGCAAATTTTGTATGACCCCCACAAGTATCAGATCGTGCTCTAGTTGATCCCCACTATTTGTGACATTTTCGTGTTTTTCAGGAGCACTTCTTGAGCCTGGGATACTTGGAACATGATGACTGTTGGAGCTACAACTTGGATCATTTAACCCAATTAGCTATGAATAAATGCTAGGGACCTATTATTTTGATTTTAACACTCCTTAACCTTTGACTATGATAATTTGGCCTATCTATCACGTGAAGTGGTATATGCACAATCACAACTATTACAGCGTTCACACTCAAACTCCACCCTTTCCATCCACTATCTATCAAATCGGCACGCAATATCAGGTTACCTTCCTTTGACTCTTACTTTGAGGGGGAGTACCTCATCCCTTACCCGAAGCAACCAATACCTCATCCCATACCTGGGGCCACTTACTCCTATTTTTGTCTTGCAATTCGTCAAGAACAACTAACAAAACAAAAAGGGGCAAATGTAGACACTAAAATAGTGTCAACCCCCCCTCTTAGTCCCTTTCTAACTTCAACATGTCTAACCTATGTTTTATTAATTTAAAATACTTATTTTAAATTAATAATTCCCCCTAGACACCGCACCTTGGATTCCTATCTCTTAGGCCATTTATCAACCTATGACTAATCATAATTACTTAAGACCTATTTCAACTCCCCTACTAATTCTCGCACCTATTAAACCTGCCATTTAGATCATTTAACAATGACAATTAAACCTGACAGATGGAAGAATCAGCAAAAGGCTAAAAATAACCCTTTTTCCCATTCTTTAGCCATCGACGTCGATCAATAGTCGACTGATGCCGATGGTATCACTGACATCAGTTTCTTTAAAACTAAATTCTAACCTCTATTGCACCCCTTGAATGCAAACTCTCTTGCTTTAGGATCCAAATTCTCTTGTTCCTCAATTCTTTGTAGGCATCAGCATCCTAACATCACTCTCCAGGCTAAGAAACTCTGCATCAGTCACTCTACACCTGATTGAAACACTGCATGAGGTCTTCAACATCAGCCATAATGGAAACATGTCTTCTACACTTCTGGTTCTCCACCAAGAGCTAAGAATTCTTCTGGTTTTATATTTTAGCATTTCTAAAAATGCATTAGTAATTAGTCAATTGTCTATTTTTGAGTACTATTGAGACAACTCGACCTTCTTCCCAAAAAGGCTAAAATGTCTTCCCCTCATCCTTATTTTTCTTCCACCCCTATCCTTTACCTGGCCCTTTTTTCAGACCATATTCACTACCTTGTAAATCTTGCATAAACCATTAAACTCCCACAAACATCCCAGACCATTCTATTAATCACAGACATAACCTACAACCTGTCCAAGGCCTATTACCCCCATCGACATCAGCACTCAGGGCCATTACCCCTATCGATGTCGACATAATAACCAACGTCGGCAACATTGACCAATTGATGCCAACAAAACTACTGACGTCAGTGACTATGGAAGATAGATTGTAGGATTCAAGTATGCATTATCTATTTCTCTTTCTTTAAATCTTTCATTATTTCTTTCCATTACGACATTCTCTTTATCAACTAGTAGACTGTCATCCCTCAAGGAAGTCTTTGCACTTGTGAGACTGAGCTTTTCTTGGCAGTCCACCATATATCTATCTAACATTTTCTTTATTTAAGCCTTTCTTATCTACATGTGTCATCCTCTACAGCCAAAGAGGAGCTCTTTCAATTGTCTAGATATAGTGCACAAACTTCATTCAGGTATCATTTAACCCCTAACCATTATCATAGTTTCTTATTCCTTCTAAATGTGAACAAGCAAAAAAATAGTTAGAAACAAAGAGCACCAACCCCTTTGCCGAGCACAAACCCATATGAGCACCAACCCCTTTGTGTATACCACACACCTATCTCTCAATGTTGCTATCTCAACAAATGATAGTTCAATAGAACATCTCTTTCTTCTCTCTCTCCTTTGCTCTTCTAAGCTAGATATAAAAAATACAAATCATATTCATCTCTCATAATTTCTCTTCTAAGCTAGATATTACAATATCAAATCAACCTCTCACTTCCATATTACAAATGGCTTCTCAAGCCTTTATTTATAGCTTTTCAAATGACCTTTGGCCTTCCCCCTTTGTGACCCTTCAATCCTCATAGAAAATGGTGCCAAACTTGTATGACCCTTCATATCTTTGCCTTTGAAAAGTCATGTGGTGACCCTTCATGACCAAAAACGTCTTTCCATCTTTTATCCTTATCTTGGTGACTCTTCATATTCCTCAAAGTGTCCCTTCATGAGAAATTGTGCCCTTACGCTTTTGTCTTCACTTGGTGACTCTTGGAATTCCCCAAGATGACTCTTCTTGGGAAAATGTGTCCCATCCTTCTTTTTTCTTTATCCCGTGGCTCTTCTACTTCTCCATGGGCCCTTCTTTTGTCCCATATGCAACCAAAAATATATTTGTTAATATTAAATAAATATTAACTCACATTAGCCAAGATATATCTATTACAAATAACATTAAATGCAATGGGGCCTTTATCACCAATAATGCTAGACCTTTGACATCAATGACAATATTTTCAATAACTTTACACACCTTCGCAAGATGGATTCCCATGATCATTGTCACCTAAACCTCTTCATGCCTAATCAACTTTCTTATGCTTCTAGTTTTGCCTTCATAGGGGTGAATCCTTAAGCCTATATAATCAAGTCTATGTTAGGTAAAATCTAAGAAAAATAACAAAATTATTATCACTAGCAATCATGGGTCATTCCTAAAATTCACAGACTGCTCCCCTGAAGGAAAGCTATTGAATATCTATTTGAAATTTCCAAAACATAAGGTGGACTAATCCTTCAAAGGACATCTATCAAAAGCATTGAACAAAGCAAATAAACTTAGACCACTCCCTTGAAAGATAGCCAAGTAAAGCATTTTGTCAAAATCACAATAATTCCTTGGAAGCTTCCCACATCAATTAAATTCCTATATATAGAAATCAATAAAAGACCCATTATCAGAATCACAATAAAAGTAAACTAATTTTGAAATCCACAATCAGCTCTCAAGCATCATAATAAGGTAGAAGTCATAATTAGCTTTTATAAGTAGACTTCTTGCATTGATCAATCTACACAATTTTAGTATAGGCTTGTTTATCCCAGTTCTTTGGAAACCTACAGAAGAGGCATGCTAATCTTGCAAGAATGTTCCATTTTCACCCATCTCCCCTCTACACTATTTACAAGGGATGTTTTTAGCTTACTTGACATTATGTGGTCAAGACACATTTTTAACCTACTAACATACACTCATGTGAAGCATTCAAAGGGATTGTGTTCATTAATCCAATCCAACTATGGTTTTGTTTTAGCCCTTGTCAATGAAGGAGTATTGTGCCTCCTTATCCTATCGTGAATAGTTGATATTTTCATTATGATGTATGTCTCTTGATTGGATTATTTAGCCTCCCGTATGGTGTTGTTCATAAAAATACCTCATGTTTTTTATCCTCTAAAATTAACAACCAAGCATAAATCATAAATAACAAGTATCACCATACCAGACATAATAAAACCATAACATCCATGAGCATTTAAGCAATCATCATTTTTTCACCACATGTCTAAAATCTAAAAATGCATTATATACACATTAAGATTTAGCATGTCATAAGCATAATCATAATATCAATGCCATTTAATTCATAATAAGTCAACTTCAATATCTATCAAGTCAACCATATCATAAATAATAAACACCAATAACATATTAAACATCACAATCAATAAACATCAACATCAAATAACACACCATGAGAATGAGCATAAGCCAAGATCACATATATATAAACTCATGAGTTAAATAACCATAGTATAGCAATGTGTACAAAGTAGATAGCCATATCTCTCTCTCAAAAATGTACATCTCACCACATTAGCTCATAGGCCAAAATCAAAATGTTATACAAAATGTCATAATATAGATACATTTATGCCCCAGGGGCACCACTAGATCCTGGTGCCTACCCACTTTTTATACTTTTTAATCCCCTAGTTCTACCTATCTATCTAGATATAGATGTTACCCACTACCTTGGTGTTGCTAAACTAACACCACTTACCAAGCTAGCTTTGTACTCTCCCCATCATAGCTCACCTAGATATTGTGCTAGAACAATAGCCTCATAGTACTGTAGCTCCTCCACTATAGCTAGGTATTGTGTTATAGGAGTAAATTAATATGGCACTACCTATCCTACTACTACTACTCCTCCTCTCTACCTTAGAGAGTCCTTCTCCTAGGTCACCAAGCCTAGAGAGGTCTTGGCCTAATCCCTATCACCTATGATAGTAGCAAGTTGAATTTTTAAGGTCACAAATTGATCTTGTAATGTGACAATCTAGACCTACACCATTGTCACCTATCCCTATAGTACCTGTACCTATCCCTATGAAGCAACTAAAGTTGTCCCTACCTATCCATCATGGCTAGCCAGATCCATGACCATCGACCTCAAACCTCTATTATCTCTACCAATATCTACATTTGTGTATATAGGATGGTATCATGCCATGTACCTACTACAAACCTAATATCATCTATCGAAGCCCTAGTTGATAACTCCTTGTATGCACCATCTAGAAATGTAGGAACATGATGTGGCTTGGGTAATAAGATCTCTGAATCCTCTCTCTTGTACTTAGGGAATACATATAGGATTTCCTATACTAAGACAAATTATCAACATACCCTATCAAATGGAATCAACTTCACCTCCCCATCTCACCTACCGAATATAAATATATAGCTCTATAGTAAGAGTGTCTATCTCTTATAACTTTGCCATACTAAAAACTAGACATATGGCCTCCAAATAACATCTCATATCACCAGTGTACTTAGTGCACCCCTAAACCACTCCACATCATGAGCACCACCTATTACACCTAATATAGAAAATTCACCCCTCTACCATATAAATCTAATGAGGAAGTCTATTTATGTGTACCCTCCCCACAATAATCCCATATGTTTCAACACTTAGATATGCTCATAGGTATAGAAGTGCAGAACTAGGTTGACACTAACACCATACCTCCTATGGTCCTTAAACCCCCATATCCCTTTGTATATCTACAGAAGAAAAATAGGAACCCAACCAAATATGGTCTGACCCAACAATAGCTCCACCAAAACTCCTAGTATCAAATACAAAAATATCTTGCTACTCGAATTGAGAAGCCCAAATCATGTCACATCCATCATGAGTATGGTCATAAGTACCCTCTTAGCTAGATTCCTCTAATATAATTTAGTATACCTAAACCCCCCATCATGTCATTTGACCTGATCACTCTCATTTCCATATAATAGCTTGACATGATTATCCCATTCCTCTTGCTCTATGTGGTATATCAGATCATCATAAAGTGGAAGTCAAGTAATCCTATGAACATCCTTAGGTAAGATGATCATCTCCCCAATCGATATTAGGAAGGTGTTTTTAGTGGAATCCCATCTCTTGATGAGTGCTATGACCATGAACACATCTTGAAGAACATGTTGATAGTGCCTCATCACTCCTAACCCCACCTCCTCTATGTGGAACCCATTGGCTAGAGTCATCCTCTATTATATCTCAATGAAGATACAAGGCACTCAGTCATGCATCTAAATCTACTTTCTAGACTACACCAATTCATTAGCACAATATAGTCACCCAAACCTTTTTTATCTTTACACTCTAAACATCCTATCCAAGCCCACACTTAGAAGATACCTATATCATCTACCCTAAAGTAGTTAACCTATTTTTTTGTACCTATTAGGTATGTCCTCTAAAACTACACCCCTCGCCTACACCTAACATGTACACATTCTATTCGACCTAACTTTCAAACACTTCAAAAAATATCCTCTAGCCTAATAGACTATCGATGGTCAGGAACCCATGTTTTCTAGGGTGTCGATTGTTGATGATCAGCTTTGATTATCAATGATCACTTTGGGCATTCCATGGTCAAAATTTCCAAACCCTAATCCCCCTAAAACATAGCCAAATAATAATTAAATCACCTAATTTGATATTATAACCCCTCTACCCAACCAAATCCCCTACCCAACCTACCAATTTCTATTTTTTTACTCATAATTTTACTTGGTACCCACCAAAACACCCTACCTATGGCACAGTCAATCAAACCCAAACTTTAATCTACCCTGACCTCCCAACCTAACACGAATGCATCAAATCAATTCTAAGCTATCAAACATATAACATTTCCTACCTTATTTCATGACCTCTACCATGGGTTCACTCATAGACCTACTCATCCTCTCCCCCACCCACATGCTCCTTACATCCTGGCTGGTTAACATGGTCTACCTTAGCTCAATACCAACCATCCACCTCAACACACACCCTTAGCAAATAACTTTTCTACAAAATGCCAAAAACCTATATCTAAAATTCAAATATAAGACAAAGACACAATGGGTAAAGAGTAATTCATTTTTCACTTTTACATAATAATTTTTTAGGTTTTCACCCTGACCATCGATAGTCAAGGTGACCATCGATGATCACCCTTAAAAGCATTGATTGTTGATGGTCAAGTGCCCAATTTTGTCACTTATAACTAGGCATACCCCTTTATAATAACTCAACCATTTGTCATCTACCCATGGAGATTACCTTCTCCACCTAGACCACTTTGTCACCTCACTATTGGTCTATTTCAACCCAAATAGCATGCATTTTGAGATACCTTTTGCCTGGTCCTTTTGACTATAGGATGACATTGCCATGTTAACCACCTTTTGAATTTATGCCACCTCACACTTACCTAACCTATTTATGTCTTTTTGGGATCACTTCCTACCTTATATACCCATGACACTTGGCCCATTTGTGTTTTCCTCAAGAACACTTCTTGTCTTAGATACCCATAAAAACATTCACCTTATCTAGGAGACTAATAGGTATACCTAATTACCATACCTAATTATGGTCATGTAGTACACTGGTCACTTATATCTTAACACTAACCTTTATTATTATCAATCATGGTAACCTTGTCTTTACATGATCTTAGCTATCACACCTTTTATTTCACTCTATGTACCTATTACAATTTCCTTCCCAACTTACCATTCACCTACATGATTTACACCTTCATCATCACCTTCACCAACCTTTTTAAACTTAAACCCAATTCTATCTTACCTCATTCACTCTTTATTTGAGGGAGAACACCTCCTCTCATACTTAGGGCAACCAAAAATTTGACCAACATTAGTTTATGTTTTACATCTATTTGATTCCAAGATGCATAACAAAAAATGGAAAAATGTAGACACTAGAAATATACACACCATCATTTTGAATGTCAAAGTATCCCTTGACCACCTTAGGACCCTCTCAAGACTAATATGACCCTTTAAACCCTAATCAAGCTTTTCCATAGTTATTTTGGCTAAACTAACTTAACCTTTTTACCCCTTTTACCATTCACCATTAACCATTGATAGTCATGTTGACCATCGATGGTCAGGGTTCACCTCTCTAAGCATAATCATGCAAATACCCACCTATATTTTCTAAATATAACTTATTTTAATCCTATTAAGAGCCATTTTCATGTATGATTTATAAGTAGATAGCCTAGTTAAACCTTCACTTCTATGTCTTTCTTGTTCCTTAAGATGAGAAGAGTTGAGAGATGAAATCCATCTACAATTATTATCAAGAGATTTATACATCTAAGAGTTTATTTTTTTTAAGTAAATCACCATCAACAATCTAGTAGTCATATCAGAGAGATGACTTACCATTATTTCTCTATCAAGTTCTTAGGTACTGTTACTGTATCAAAACCAAGCTAGATTCCACCAATAGGTCAACTACCTTCATCAATCACCTAATCAAATTTTGGTAAGACAAGTACTTATTTATCAATATTCATTTACTTTATTTCCATTTTGTAATTGACACAAGTCTTACCCATCTCCCATAATCTATCTCTTGGATCTCATCAATTAGCAATTTACCAACCCATATCCACAAACAATAACCATTGATGGTCTGCTTAACCACTAACGATCACCTTGACCACCGATGGTCACCTTAACTATCAATGGTCATCTCAACCACTAATGGCCACTATGGTAATGAAAACTAGTAATCTATTTTCACCTACCTACCCTTAACCAAACTTGATTTTTTGTACTTTTGTTTGTCCATAGACCCCCTTCTGATTTTTTAAAGCATACCCCAACCACTTAACACTAGTATTAATTAGTTTATCACTAATTTAATCATTTATAGTCTATTTCTTAATCAAACATTCTTGTATTTAGTTTTAATATCTTTTGATTATTGATGTAAGTAACTTTTATTATGTTCATAAGCTTAATTATTTAAAACATGTGGATTGACAACCCCTAAGGAAGCTCCTACTTCTAGGATCTAGATACCGCTAGGTAATCCACTCAACTATTTGTATAACAAATAATTTTGCTTTAGTTCTTTCTTATCTATAAATCATCTTCCCAAGCCAAAGAGGATCCCATCATAATCTTCTTATTCAATGCATGCACAATCAAATAAGTTTCTCAACCACACTTGTAACTAGTTTCTTATTTCCCCTTTTCAGAATAATAAGCAAATATTCATTGAAACATTCCCTAAAGTATACATTTTTATATTATCTTAAGGTCCTCAATTTTAATATTAGTGTCATGATACAATCCATGGGTGGTAATAATTTTCCAAATGCATATGAACTTAAAATAAGAGCAAACAATAGCTTAATATAAACTAGTAAGCTTGGTCTAAGGCCTCTAATGCCCATATTCCTAGAATTACAACATGTTCATCCTCCTCAAGTTCCTCAAATCCCATATATATCTATTATTCCATTTTCAAAATCCTAAGTTATAAATCCCTTCTAATTAGGCTAGTGAAATTGGATATTTGAAAAGTATGCTACAAGATTTTGGAAATGAGATTATTCAACTCAAGTGACAATAGTACCAAGGTAGACCTTGTCAGCAATAAAAATATAATACTTATCAATCCTTCAATAATCAAAGACCTCTTTATCTAGGTTTCAAATATAATAGGCAACCTTACCAAAACCAAGGAGCCATAACCCAAACTAAGCCATATGTAGCCCTTGATCCTAATGTAAATTCTAGTTAAAAATCTATTGTTCCTAAAAAACTTGATGAAAGATTCAGGTTGGTATCCATTTAATCCAAATGACATGCAAAACTAAGCCTTAATATCATAGGATATTGCTGTGACACAAATGCCACAAAAAAAGTTCTCTTCAAGTAGATCAGTATGAAGACATGAATAGGGTTTATCTAGGAGAGGCTCAACAAGTTCAATAGAAGCTTAATGCCATCAATTTGAATTAGCAATTGGATGATCATATTTAATTCAATCAAGTTAGTGAAACTAATAACACAAATGGTTAGGTTGCAACTCTGACTAGAGCTAAAAGAAGAGCAGTTGAGGAAGCTGAAGATGTGAGCAATATTTTTAGTCTTCCTAAAACTTCTCCCAAAATTGTCAAGGATCAACTTGTTGTCCCTATAACACAAAAAATTAGAATGTAGAGGCAGGAAGGTTCCCCAAATAACTCTAATTAGAGAATAACTAGTGGTTCAAAAGTTACATCCAAAAGCTAGTGGAGCCTCATTTAGAATATTAGATCAAATGAAGAAATAAAATGTTAGAATTAGCATGTGGTATTCCCTTGTTATTCAAGGGAAAAAATACATGCTCATTCAAGATCTTTCAACTCTCAAAATGTCTAAACAACTAATTAATGAATAAGGAGCTGTCTTGGCTAATTTAGATTAGCCTACCAAACAACCTAATTAGTAGGTACATAAAATGACAAAGGTGGAGAAAAACAATGTTAAATAAAATAATAACCCTCCATTTTATCTCTCTTTAATAATTGGTGACTACTTATTCCATAATTATATGGTAGATAGTGGAACTAGTAGCATTATCATACCCAGAAAAATTATAGACAAGCTTGGTCTTGTCTATGAGCCAAATACCAAAGGAGTATTGAAATTGGATGGATAACCAATGAAGATAATAGGAATAATAAAGGGCCTAAATTTGACATTACATGATTTTCTAAATGTTATCATCTAAAAAGATGTAGTAGTAGTGGACTTAGCTCCTTATTTTGCCATGTGTCTATCAAGGGATTTTACTTCAAAGATTGGAATATATTTATCAACTGATTGGAACTATTTAATGTTTAGGACCATGTATGGTAACAAGTTAAAAATACATTATAAACCTATTTAAATATTTCATTTGGAGCCATATAGCCAAGTGTGGTGAACACTAATTGTGTTATCTTAGATAAGGTACCAGAAAATAGTGAGGTGGAAATTGAGTCACCTCTATATATGTTTCTAAATCTTTTCCTTGATGAATAGGCATCTAATTTGCATGAACACGATATCTAAAAGTTAACTAAAGAAGAAGGAATTGGTGTCTATTTCCTTCAATAAAATGATACACTAATTCCAACATTGATAAAAGATGATTAGCCTAACAATGGCCTGTAGCAACTATATTTTGATGAATTGAGGAATAGACATGGAACTAGGGATAGAATGATGTTAATTTATCTATATAATCAAATTTATTTCTATTCTCTCATTTTTTATTTTGGTTTTTCTAGTAATGTTGTTTGATATGAATCACTAGTGCACGGTTTGCAATGGGAAATAAAGTTGAAGTTTGGTACCTTACAAGTCTTTGGTGATAGTGAATTGGTAGTTCACCAAATAAGAGAACTTAATGTATAAAAGAACCCATTTATTAGGTCCTATAAACATATAGCATTGGATTTACTTGAATAATTTCAAGCTTTCAATATTTTTACCATATTAAGAAATAAGAACAAACATGCAGATAGGTTGGCTGCCATTGGATCATAATTCAATATCCTAGATGACATAAATAATGAAAAGGTTCAATCACACATCAAGGTGATTGTAAGGCATTTTATCCCAAACACCCATGAAAATTATTTGAATATGATATTCAAATTTTTAGGTTCTTACAAGAGGAAGTTGAATTCTCCTCAAGGAACCAAGGCAAACACTTGCAATAGTATGGTGACCAGATTATGCAACTGAAGACAACAAAGTTTCTTAAAGGGTTGGTTACCCTTGAAAACATATTCAATAGAAATGATGAATTGAGAAAAGAAAAGTTTTCATTGTCAAAAAAATAAGAATACTATAAAAATGTGGAAAATGCAACTGGTAAGAGCTTAAAGTTGGGCAAAGTTTGCACATATTCAAAGAAGGAAACTTTTTATTAAATTATGTTCAAGATATGTGGATGTATTTTCATGGTAGTACACTTATTTCAAAGGATTTGATCCAAGTATATCTCAACATACCATTGAGTTAGAGTATGAGACTAAGCCATTCAGACAAAGAAAAAGGCTTATTAACCTAAAGCTTGAACTTTTGATGAGAGCTGAGCTACATAAGCTCATTGAGTTAGTTATAATATTTTTAATTAAGCACTTAACTTGAGTGGTAAACCTTATTTTAGTATGGAAAAAGAATGGTAAAATAAGATTGTGTGTTAAATTCTATGACTTGAATAAGGCCTATCTTAAAGACCACTATCCATTACCAATAATGGAGCAAATTTTATAGTTAGTTTTAGGTTCAAAATTTTTCTCCTTATCGGATGGCTATAGTGGTTATAACTAGATTTTGGTCAAAGAAGAAGACCAATTTAAAATAGCCTTCACCATAAAGTGGGGGACATTTGCATAAAAAAACTAGGCCTTTTGGCTTATCCAATGATGGAACAACTTTTCAAAAAGCTATAGATATAACATTTTAGGGTTTCCTTAATAAGTTCATACTTGTTGATCTAGATGACATAATAGTGTTCACTAATAGTGTAGATGAGCATATGATTCACCTCAGATAAGTGTTTGAAAGGTGTAGGAAATTTGGGGTGTTTTTGAATCACAAAAAGTGAATTTTCTCTATTCATGAAGGTAGGCTTCTTGGACATGTGATTTCTAAACAAGGTACAAGCATAGATCCTAATAGAATAGACTCATTTCTTTCACTTTATTTGCCTAAACATAAGAAATCCTTGTAAATATTTTTAGGCAAGATCAATTTCATAAGAATATATATTTCAAAGTTTTCTAATTTAGCTAGGCCACTCATAGCCATGCTAAAGAAGGGTTAGAGTTTAATCTAGTCTAGAGAAGGAGTAAGAAGTTTTGAAGAGATCAAGAAAGATATAACAAGTGATCCTACACTCTTGAACTCTGACTTCACAAAGGATTTTATCCTATACACTTATGTTAATATTGACACTATTTGAGGTATTCTCATGCAACAAAATCAAGAGATGTTAGAGCAACCAATATCCTTCTTCAGTCAAGGATTAAAAGAATATGAAAAAAGGTAATCTTTTGTTGAGAAACATGTATTTTCAATCATAAGGTCTATTTAAAATTTTAGGTACTTGTTATACAATAGTAAGATACATTTTATTGTTGCACATCCAACTATCAAAGATTTTCTCTTGAACAAGGATATGAATGACAAGAGAGCTAGTTAGATAATTAAGGTCATAGAATATGATGTTGAGATCAAGGTCACAAAGTTGGTTAGAGACAAGGGAATTTTTGAACATCTATCCCAAGACTTACAAGAAGTTAATGGGGGTGTTTATAGTGTCAAATGATGAAAAAGTTATAAATGATCACACCTCACCTTCTAGATGGTTCCAATATATGGTAAGATACTTACAAGATGGTGTTTATCCTTCTCATCTAATTTTTTTTAAAGAGGAGATATTTTAGATTGCAGTCAATTCCTTTTCTTCTTGTTGATAATATGTTGTTCAAAAAATATATAAATAGTTATTTTCAGGTGCATAGACCCATGTCAAACATAGATACTACTTGAGAAATTTCATGATGGATATCGTGGATATCATTATTCAGCAAGGATCATAGTCCACAAGATCATGAGAGGTGTGTATTATTGGCCAAGTATAGTCGGTGATTGTCATGCATGGGTTAGGAAATTTAGATAGTGTGTTATGTTTGTTAGAAAGGTCAAGCTTAAAAACTTACCTCTCTAAATAATTTTAGTGATTCAACCCTTTTTCCAATGAGTATTATACTTTATTTGTCTCATTAACCCCCATTAAGCTCAGGACAAAAATGGATCTTAATTACCACAGGTTATTTTACTAGATTGATAGAAGCAGTGGCATTGAAATAAGCTAATGAAACCAATTTTCTAGAATTCTATGAAGGTTTGATTACCAAATTTGGATTCCCTTCAACTATTATTTTTTATAATTCTATGGATTTTGTGGGTTCTAAGATCAGCCAATGGATATTTCAACATAATGTTTTTCTCAGTGCCTCATTGAACTATTATCCACAAGGCAATGGATTTGCTGAGTCCACTAACAAGAATTTGTTGAAGATTATTAGGAATGTTGAAGATAATAAGAGGTAATGAAATCTAAAATTTAAGTCATATCTATGAAATGATAGGATCACCTATAAAATTTTAATAGCCAATTCTCCATACAAGCTAGTATATGGTAAGGAAACAAGAATGCCTATTTCTCTTAAATTCCCTACTTTGAAACTAATGCATCAACTTGAGATTTTGACTAATGAGCCAATGAAAATCAGATATGTTGAACTCATGGAGTTATAAGAGACAAGGAATTAGTCCATGTTGGCTATGGAGGCCCGTCAAGTAATGGTAAAGAGATCTTTTGACAAAGGAGCTTCTTCAAGAAGTTTTTAAGAAGGAAATTTAGTCCTCAAGTGGGATGAGGATAGAGATAATCCAAGAAGGCACATAAAATTTGATTCTCTCTAGAGTGGTCCATTTATAATCTATAGTTACAAATCTCACAATGCCTTCTAGCTTACAAATATGGATGGTAAAAATATTCGTATCCCATTCAATGGGATACATATGAAACATTATTATTAAGGAAGATATGTCCCTTTTACATAGTTAGTTGATCTTATTTTTCTCTAAGTGTTGTTCTAACACATTAGTTTCTTTTATCCCAAATAAGTTCTTTATTTGCATAGTTTTTTAGTAGGTTAGTTGTAATTTTATTTATTAGGTTAGTTTCCCTTTCAATTTTATTTCTTTTCCTTTTTGTTATAATTCTTTGTCTTTGCAAGTCAAAAAGATGCCTTGCAATCAATGTAAATGGTCCATGTATCATAGATATGGTCTGAGTTCTCAAGCATAGTAGGCATGCTACCCAACCAAGTCACCAAATATGTTAGCCAATGTTTGGCCTCCATACCAAACTTCCCTAAATGCAGTGTTGTATCTAAGAGGTCCTGACGCATAGAAAGAAGTAGATCTCCTGATTGATCAAATGATCAAAAGGCTTGATAAAGTTCTAGATAGAATGAGCAGTCCAATGGTCTCACATTGATCACAAAGCTTTTGAAACACTTTAATCTTGTTTAAATTTCATTCTAATTAATTTACAAGGTAAACAAAAGGATCCAAATAGGTTTTCATGGTATTTAATAAATTTAAGATCATAGACAAGATTGTATAAGACTTAGAAAATCATTTAAAGCTTTAAGGAGATGTCCTTAAGCCTAAGTGAGCCAAACCATCACTAAGACATCATGAAAGAATTAAAAAATTAATTTACTTGCACATTTTCTATCTTGACTCAGGAAAGCCTTGCATGACAAAAGACCATGTACAATCAATGTCCTTAGTGTCAAAAACATGATCTATAAATTTCATGTCTACAGAAGCTTGCTATCTCAAGATCTAAGCCTTCAAATTTTAGCTTGCCAAGTCTAGGGAGCCAAACCATCCTACATGTCACATGCAAACACACTATTTAGCTTATTTGTGCATTTTATAAACATCCTCATAAAGTCGCATGAGCCAAAATATTGTAGTGCCATGTAGTTCTTCATGGCAGGGAACATGCTCTGTAAGTTCCATGTTTGCACGAGCTTCTTATCTCCATATCTAAGAATTCAAAGTTGGTCACATAAATATAGACATTTGCACAAGTATCAAATTTAAGCCTCAAAAAATAGTTTTTAAGGTTCAAATGATCAGTGATAACTGTGTGGATGTCATGCAAAACACACAAGTCAACTCACTTGAACATTTTTAAAACACATTTAGATATCTTGTGCAACTAAAAGTTCAAGTGGGCATGATCCTTTTGGTATCAAAAACATCTACTCTACATTTGGTGCCTTCATGAACTTTTTGATACCAGATCCAAGCTTTCAAATTTGGTCAAATAATGGAAGGAGTTCACACATACGTCAAATTTAAGCCATAGAAAAAATACATTTGCTTTAAATTTGATGATCATATAGATGTCAAATATGTTCACACAGATGTTCAATAATGAGATCATAGACATCAAATTTGAGCTCATGAAGTAGCTATTTGATTTCAAACAATGGGTCTTAGGTAGATTTGATGGCACATGTTTGATCATACATTCAAATCTAATGGTGAGTAGAGGTTAAATAGGTCAGTGAATCTTAAAAGAAAATGCATGCATAACAAGTGTCAATAGCATGTTTAATTGGTAAAAGATTAATGATCAACATCCATCTAGACAAATAGGATCTAACAGAGCAAGATGGGTCAGCATGTCAATAATCTGAGTTAGATTTTGATAGCTAATGAACAAAGGATAATCCCATGACATTTTTAATGGAATTTGACAAGGCACCCCAAGGTAAAGTAAATACAAAGGGACTAGTGCTCGAGCATGATCTAGGTTGAACCAATGGGACCTAGCATTGACAAAAAGTTCCATATAGGTAAAATAGGTCTTTTGGGCCTAATACAAAGATCAAAGATGGACTAACACTATTGAAGTAGGATAAAGTAGTTTTTAGGTTTCCATGGATATTGTGACTATGTGAAAACCAATAATTAGATTGGTTTTCACCTATAAGTTAACCTATGTTCAATATTGGAGAAAATTCATACATAAATGTGACCATGGAGAGGCATTTTACCTATAAATAGGGTCACATTTTCAATGCATAGGTATTGATGGCCACCCAAAGTAGATGTGGCATAATTCTGTCAGTTCCAAGACATGGTCCTCATTAGCAGATCAGATAGATAATGGCATAGAGTTCCAAGAAGGAGACCTAGTGAATAGACAAGGACAATGAGCATTCTATTCTTTTACATAATTAGTTCCTTATTGATAATATCATGAGTTAACATCTTTGAACTTATGCTAATACATCATCCCTCCCTCTCTCTTTCTTTTTTCTATATATGTTCCAACTTTTACCACATGTAGAACTCTCTAAAAGTTTAGACAAGAAATATCTGACATTTTAGAGAATAGACTCTTATGCTTTGGCTTACTTAGGCTATGAAAAAATTTGTACTGTAACACCTTTTGATGCAATAAATTCTAAATTCCATCATTTTACAAGCTAGATTGAAGTGTGTATTATGAATTCATATAGTGTGGTTAAGTGAATGTATGTTCCTTGCCTATGTCTGAGTTTTCTCACCTTCATGAAGTGTTTGGTATCTCTCATAAGTTATTATAAGTTTAATATACAATTTGTTGTTTATCTTAAAAGTGGATATTTTTCCTCTCATGTTAATTTGATAGTTGGTCAATGACTTATTGTGAAATACTTATGGGGGAATAATCTTATTTAATATTGACTATCTTATAGTTTTTCTGGTGTAAAGTATAAGTGTTTTAATTAATTGTGCATAACCTCATTTTATATGATTTCATGTATTATATTATTCTCTCCCCCCTTTTACAATTAATTTTTAGATTAGGTCTAGTTTAGGTGATATATCTAGAAGGAAGCCACCCTTTTTTGGAGGTCTGATCCATTATTAAAATAACCATAGCCTAAGATTAGTCCCATGTTAGACTAGATTTGTGTAACAAGATTTGTAAAATCCCCTTATTTAGCTAGGGTGCAATCTAGGACACCAACAAGAAGCTCTTAAGATTTAGGAGAGATCTAAATAAGGGTAGAAGGAACTTGAGTAACAACATGTGAATGACTAATAGGTGTATGCTTCCCTTTAACCTTACGCTTCTTATTTATGAATTGTTATTTATGGACTACCATTTATAATAGGCTTGGTACAGAAGAGGATTGAGTTGAGATAAAAAATGATACTTGAATTAGCTTGGTTTGAAATTTTGGGATCTCCCTCAACTTTTTAGTTTGTAAATTCAAATTATTAGCATTTGGCATAGTCTAATTACAAGGGGCAGTATGTTGGTAATATGACTGATCATAAGGGTGAGAAGATTACCGTGGAGGTGGAGGAGGCTCATAATAAGGTAGATGGTCTTGCTAGTATGAAGGATGTCCATTATATGGCTAGTTAACATTAAATACATAGAAGAGATGAGGAGAAAAGAAGAGGAATTTAGCATAGAAAAGTGGAGAGGGGGTCATCAATGAAACCATTTAACTCAAAATTTAGTTATAATAGTTACAAAATGTTGATGATGAAAAATGTTTCAACTATTTAACCATTTCACCTATTATGAATGTTAAGTTGGAATCATACTAGTCTAATGGTAAGGTGCTAAAGATTTGAATATGATCTTAAAGATGTTAGGGGTTTTTGAAAGATTCTAGGAAATAATGAATAGGCTATTGGATATAACATATTCCATTATAATTTAGAAATCAACTTATCAAATAATGAATTAGTTCAGATATGAATATGTAATCTATTATATCCAATAGAGAGAGTCTATGAACAAGACAATCTCATGAAGGAATAAATTTGATTTAGTAATAAAATATATTCTCAAAATAATAGCTCACTTTGTTGTTATAACTTCTGATTGATACCAAAATAATAAAGAAGAAGTACAAAAGTAAAATGAAGATAAGAAGATAAATTAATTTATAAGCATATCTTCAGTAATCAAATAACATAAACATAACTCAACAATCAAAATAAAAGATGCAAAACAATAACATTAAACAACTAAGTAAATAGACAATAACTAATTATGAAAACCTAAAACAATCTAATCTAAACTAATCTATAACTAAAACTAAATCAATTTAATACTAACTAAACTAACCTAAGAAAATTAATCTAATAAATGAAATTAGAAGTAAATATTGAAATAAAATACAACATATATTAAAACTACGCTAAATATAAAAGAAATTAGATCAATTATAAACTAAACTAAAATTAGATTTACACTAATTATAAGTCAAAGTCAAATAAAGTACAATATAAACAATAATATGTGAGTCTCAACAAAAGAGAGTTGTCTTAGCAAAATAAATCATTTTATTTGAGAAACCAACATACTTATTACAAAATATCTTTAAAATATAACTTTTACAATCAATTATATCAACAATATGTCACAAATAGTGAAGTTTTTATCTTTATTCAAGTTGAATACTTAGATTCTACACATAAGACTGCAAGAAACAATAATTGAAATATGTTAAACATGATAACTTCAGATAATATGTTATAAATGATAATATAAAACTAGATATATTTTTGTTATCTAATCAACATACTCAACCTTCAGAGAAAGTACCATTGATCTATTTACAAAAGTCATCTTTTCTTAGAGAAATTGCATAGGAGAGAAAGATAAATGATTGAGTTTAGAATGTAATAGTCTTCAGTACTTGTGTTGTTCCTCCTCTTCAAATTAATCCTTGGTCTTCTTTTATACATCCAAGTTGATTAAAAAAGAATTTGTAACTAATCTTAGTTAGTTACTTGTTAACTTAAAATAATTGACTTTTAAAAATCAATTAATATTGGTAGTTATAAGTTAAGAATTATTCAAAACTTTTAAAGTCTTAAGAGATCAATAATTTTTAATTAGACTAGGTATTTCCTAAAAGGTGGGGACTCTCTAATCAATTAATAATGATAAGAATACCATTATTTCAATAAATAATAAGATAATTTAAAATTTAAATAAAATTATGATTTATATTAATTCTATAATGCATATAATCCAAAATACTTAAGGATATATATATATATATATATATATATATATATATATATATATATATATATATATATATATATATATATATATATATATAAGTCTACTGCACTTCCAAAAATATCATTATTAAAGTATCAAAATTATGAAATATACTAAGTTTCATCAAAATAAAGTTCAACTCTAAAATAAAATGTATCTTTTTGATAATTGAGTCATTAGAATCAGATAGAACCTCTATCAATAGTTCTCTTTTATCATTAAAACATTCATTATACTCCATCTGAAGTACAAGAAACTAAACCAATTTTGTACTTTAATGACTTTCAACATCATCTATCTCAAATTTAACTCACTTCACAACTCAGATTTTTGATGGAGTATCTGATTCATCCTAGCTATTTTCATGTTTCCTTGAAGTAGATGGATGTATGACAATAAAAGGTTTTTCCAAACTAAGTTTTTTGCACTCTAAAATAGGCGTTTTTTGGGTGGTGTAGGCTCAGTAGAACATGATGGCAGATTAACAACATTAACTCTTTCTTGACTAGGTGACTGAATAGGTAGATGATGAGGATTATTTTTCAGTTGATGGTAAGAGCTACTATGAGAATGGGATCTAGATCTGAATGTATGACTAGAAAAACCCCAATTTCCCCTATGATTAGTAGGATTTAAAGGTAAACTATCCAACACATCCCAAAATTTTAGATCAATGGCATTAAAATGAATAGACATTCAGGGTCTTCTACTTGCATATCTAGGACTAAACCTTAAAGACCTATACCCTCTTCTAGGAAATTAACTACTAGATGCATTTTGATTCATGTTGCTAGAATGATTCCTTTCCCAACTATTATTATCATTATTCCAGTTTGAATTCGGTTGAGCCCAACCTGACATTCTAAATGTAATTGAAAAGTATATATTCAAAATTTGATCATCATTATTTGATTGAATTCAAAAATATATATATCAACTATATAATAAATAATAAAAACTATAATTTTGTATTTCCAACCTTAAATCATCTAATGAAAAATATCCAACTATATCAACAGAATGAATAAATCAAGAAAATCAACTATCTAAAATTAAAGTTATTTATATGATCTCAAAGTTTGACTATATCATGTCCCATTATAATATTCAAAATCAAAATCATAATAATAATAAAATTATATTCTTCATAATTTTATTCCACATATTCAGCCATACCTTATATCATCCTATCTCACTATATAAATGCAATCTCCATTTATATATCATATATATCCATAAATATGAACTGCATATATTTATCAAATTGATAACCAATCCAAAACCACTAAAAGAACAATTTCAACAAAAAATTTATTCATAATATTATAAATTGCATGCATTTCCATGGAACTCATAACAAACTTATAACCTTTAAAAAAAAAATTCAATAGAAATTTCATTCAATAATATAAGCCTTTTGATAGGGTCATGTTAGTGCCCAACATTGTATTGAAGCAATTGAGCCCTTATCGAGTTTAAATGCCCAAGTCCTTAGCCCAAATCTTATTTTTGAATGTTCATTATAGGTCAAGTTCATGTTAAATTGTCTGTGTGTAAAATGATCTTTACTTGGCATATGTGTAAAGCCTTAGGGTTTTTGAGTTTTTTGTTGTGACATTTTGCTTGACAAAAATAAGTCTTTGGGATTTTTGTTTGCACAAAAAGTCTGAAGACTTATTTTTTTTAGGCAAATTATTCATGACAAAAATCCCAAAAGAATTGCAAAGTTTTGAAAAAAGTGCAAAGTCTTATTTTATTTTGGCCAAAATATTTGTACGAAAAATCTAAAAGAATTTCGTCAAACATTTTGTCCACAGTAAAAATTCCAAAGGTCTAATTTCCTTCAGGTATTTTTCCCACATAAAAGTCCAAAATAATTACATTACAAAGTCCTTATTTGTTTGGACTTTTATCCATGGCTAAAAGTCCAAAGGACACTTTTTCTTCAGTAATTTTGCCCATGGTAAAAATCTCGATAAAAGTCATTTCCTTTTGGTAAAATGATGAAGTCTAATTTTTTTGACAAAATTGTAAGACTCAATTTATTTAGAAAAAATATAAAGTCCAATTCCTTTAAAAAATATTCAAAGATCAATTTCTTCAAAGAAATTATTTTAGACAAAATGTTAGAAATAATTGTCCTGATGAAGATGAATATCTAAAGGTTGAATTCTTGTAGGAATTTTATCTATGATAAAAGGTCTGATGAAGTTAAAATTCTTTGGGGAAATTATCTTAGACATTTTGTTCAAGACAATTATCCTAATGGAATGTTAAATACTGATTATTGCAAACAAATGTTGTGAAACAAAATTCCCAAAGGCTAAAGGTTGAATGAAAGCAGAAGTACCAAAGATCAAAATCCCATAATAATTATTGCCAAAGATAGAAATGCCAAAGATAGGAATGTCATGGATAAAAATGCCAGGTCAACTTAAGCTCTAAATAAATTTTCTCAAATTTCATAATTCTTGAACTCGTGGGGCATGATTAAAAATTGAACAAGTTCCCTATCAATCGATAGTATGTGGTAAAGCATACAGTTCCTAATCAATGATGTGTAGAAGGATAATGTTTCAAAAAAATCCTCAGGATGAGAAATATGGTGATAATTTTCACCATTATGAGAACCTTATCAAATATCTAATGGCAAGAAAAACAAGTCAAAATGTCAAGAAGTATAAGGTTTTGCCACATGATGTGATTGCATTCAAAGCAATAGAGACTCTTTATAAGGAGCAAATCTTGCACAATCTCATGGATTGCAATATAACAATGCATGTTTGATTGGATGAAAATATATAATGATGTGAGAGCACAATTGAAAAGTTAATACATGATCACATTTAAAGATCGAGTTCATTCCCAAAGATTGATGGTACACGATAAAGAGCATATAATCTGATCTATGATGCATATTAAGACAAGACTATTCAATAAAGCCTAGAATGAATGTAGAACTAACACTTGGAAAGAGTGCATTAACCTAATAGGACCAATAGAGTAGTATGAAAGAATCCCATAGAGCTACCAAGTGGCACCATTTTGGTACAAGGCCTATATACAATCAATAACATTTGATCCTTTGGACCAAGGTTAATGGCATGCATTTGCTCTAGAGAGAAAATCCAATGGTACAATCTAGGATGGACTTTTAAAGGGGCTTAGAACCAGTAAGAAGGCAACACATGCCTAGATTTGAAACCAATGAAGTGGCCTAGTCAGTTTTAAGCCTTGTAAATGCCCAATTGAATCAAATATGGTATCCAGTGAAGTACTCTATGGATAAACATGAAATTCAACCATATATGGAGACAAGTAATGTTAATGTTAATGTAAAACAATGATGTTGGTGAGGAAATGTGATATGACGATACCACATAGGCATATACATCATATTAAAGGACCCTATGCAAGGTAATTGGCTAAGCTTTCATCACTGGTAAAAAGTTAACTTGACAAATTTGCAAATGAGGCATGGTGACCTTAAGGGTGATAATAATTCATTTTTTGCATTATAAATATATGAGGGAAGCCCTAAAAGTCCAGATGTGAAAAAGGCAAATTTGTAAAATGTAAAATGTGAAAAATAAGTTGGAGCCAAAAGGTGAAAAGTTGAAAATGACCTAAGCCTTTTGCATTTTTCATTATTGTGTTTGCCCAAGCTCTTCCATGGAAAGATATTGTAGGTTTGCAAGGTCATGGTGGGCCACTCTAAATAATATCATTCAAAAGGACATGGATCCAAAATATTCCCAAGAAATTATGGAAAAATTAGGTTATTCTATGGCATGAAAAAAGGAAGATGAACTATCTCGTAGGTTTTAGCTATGCAAGCAAGTGGTCTAGGTCATCTTTAGGTAGCTCCACATAAAGACATAGTTTGTTCGGCCCTCTACCATGACTATTCTCCTTCCAAATCATGTGAAGGGCATATCCTACCATGAAATCAAAATTTTATTTCAAATCTTCATCATTCTTTGTAAAGGAAGTTAGAGCATTAATTTTTATTGTAAATGGATGAATATTTCAAGCATGGCAAGGGAATATTATCCATATAAAAGCATCTTAGTAGACTTGAAAGTTTGTTTTGAAAAATTTTAAAGTTGTGACCTTGTCCAAAATATGAAAATTTATAAATAGACAGCTTGTCTTCTATTTGAGGGGGGTTGGCCTTTGTATTAGTCATTATTTTTGGTTTTTACCTTCTCTAAGTCTAGGTTCTATAGAAGTTTTTATAGGATCAACTGTTGTGTGTAGATTTTGTCTCCTTTTCTAAGGTGTTTGCAACTATATATCTATTAGCAAGCTTTGAGAGCATGTTTATGTCTCCATTGTCAAAAGAGCAATCTCACCATGTTTATCCCCATGATAGCATTTTGAAATAATGATGTGTGTAATATTTATTTTCAAGTTAATGAAAATGCTTGTGGTTGTTTATTATTTCCTATAGATGAAGTGCAATAACATGTTTTTCTAGAATTGATGATTAGATATTTGAGTTTGTGCTCACTACTGGTTGTCATTTTGAGCATAGATTTAGATTATAAACTCTTTCTAAATTTATTTAGGATAGGATGTTGAATAACTTTTTAGGGCACCCTAAGTTTATGGATTTGACAGGGAAAAGTATTTGAAAGATTAGTTTCAGTGTATGTTCTAATCTCTTAGGGATCATTTGGTATTTATTATTATCTTGCATTTGAAGTTTTTTTTGCATATTTGTTAAGGAATATTGTCATGAAATACTACAAGATACCCTATTGTTTAAAAGCCACCAACACACCACCTTCCTTATTTTTAATCATCTAACTTGTCCTACCTGATCTTACCTTGTAAATAATACTCCCTCTACATATTATAATTGTTATTTTCCTTATAAATGCATAAGATCTTGTATATTTGAGATGTGTTTATAGTTTGTGTTTTAAAGTCTAGTATTGTAGTCTTTTATTTGACCCCTATTATTGAATATTTTATAGAATGAATATTGTAATCTCTTACCCATTTATATTTAGTAGCTTGTCTATGACTTAGATAATTTATGCATTTTGTGTGACAACCCTTCATGTGTGAAGTATGCAAACTTGGTTATGTCATGGTCATATATGTTCCTTATGCCAAAAATCCCCATGGAGGTTGAATTACAAAATCTCTCCACGTGAGCAAGATACTCCATAGGTCCTCTCACCTTGGTTCAGGTAGAGCTAAAAGCAACAGGGAGCTGACCATGCCCTTTGTAGGTGCTTCTCATTCAATTTTTGCATTCAGTCTAATCTTGATGCCAAACCCTTCCCCATCTATAATGACATAATAATGGGTTTTTCATCTTTGTTTTTTATTTTCTTCAATAATGCAAGGCCGAGCATAAGAGATGTATAACTAAGAACCAAAACTCATATGTCGCCATTATCAAGGACTAAACTAAAATATTGGATACTTATGTGTTATCGAGGATTCTTGTAGAGAGCTTTAAGTATTTCATGTTATGAAATTATTTATTATTACTACATTGATTTAACTATCTTGGCCATCAACATCACAACACTCCACTAGGGACGTGCTAGGAAGTTTTAAGACTTGATAATTTGACTTCTACTAAGTTTATTGCAAAGAGATGCTAAAATTACATGTTGAAAGGTTATTTTCCCCTTTTAAACATATTTTAAAAAATTTAGTGTCTTTTGCTTTCTATCTCATTGGGCTTTAACAAGTTTAATTTTAGCATGTATCATAAATAGTTTGTTAACTATTATATTCTAAAAGTTTGATTCTAGTGGTGACTCCAAATTTACTTTCTAGTTTCAAGGGAGATTAGTGCCTATTCTAAATATTTTTCTAAATTTTATCTTTGAATATTTTCTTATTTGAAAAGATGGAAGGATTGAGATAATATTTCAAAGGTGACCCATTTAAGAAACTTGTTCCACCTTTAAGTATTCCTCAAAGGAGAAGGGGACAAGTTTGGAGGCTTGTTGAAGGGAAAAGTTTAGCTACTAAGGATTGTCAAGATTCTGATAATCTTGAACTATTTATTGATCCTCTTATTGTTGAGGAATATCATAGCTCTCCTAGTAACTCTAAAATGTATAGTCCTATGTATTATCTAGCTCCTTCTCAACCAATTGAATGCCCTTCCATGTCTGATCTACTGAGTCCACCTCACTCACCCCCCCATATCCCTTTGCCATTTGTTCTTAAACCTCCCATTGATCCAATAATGAGACATAGGGATTAAGATGAGAATGAACATCTTGTATTCTGTGTTCCTAGATTTAGACCTATCAATTTTGATGAAATGGAAGGCTATCCTAATGAAGTCCCAAATGAAGTTAGGAAATGCCTCCCAAAGTTTCAAGCGAACAATGTAGTGAGTGGTGATCAACACTTGAGGGCTTTTCAAAATATCATTGAAGATTATGAAGTTGAGTATGAGGATGTGTGTATTAAGTTTTTTGTGCACACATTGGAGGAAGATGCTTATGAATGGTTCAATTCCCTTCTTATTGAATGCATCAATTCATAGGAAGAGATGTAAAATGTTTTTACAATTTATTATGGTGTGAGGATTGATCCAAGGTTTCTTTTAGCTGAATTTTAAAACATCAAGAACCCCAATGAGTTTGTTTAGGACTTAAATACACAGTTCAACAAGACCATAATGTGGTTTCCTAAAAACATCAGGCCTAGTGATACAACATGCTTGATAAAGTATTATGATGCCTTTGACAAGACGGTTTTATAATACTCGAGGGACAAGGATCCCACTAACATGTGGTTGGAATTCAATATGGTGATCCAAATTAAGAATAACATAAAGGTTGAGGGAAAGCCCATGAACAAGTGGGCTGATGTGAAGCTGGTCAATCCTAAAAAGATACAGTCTAAAAAAATAACCAACCTTGAGGAGACTATTAAAACTTTAGCCTCTGTTGTCAAATAAATGTCATACAAGTTGGCCAAAGTTGGAAAGGGGATTCCTCATCTGTCTACTAGTCAAGAGAGGTCTCCAAATAAAAATAAAGAATAAGGAGGGCCTAATTTCCACCATCAAGATAATAATAGATGGAAGAGGCCTACATGTCAAGAGAGATTAGATAGAAATTAGAATAGAGGAGTTAGAAAAGAAGTGTCTGATCCTTTAAATGCCAAGGTGAATGATGTAGATTATGACATTGATATTGATTGGTGTGATAAGTGATTTCTTCCACATCCCCCATGTGATATAGCTGAATCAATTGATCGAGATGCAGATGAAATTGAGTTTACATCTTCAAGTGATGAGATTTTGATGTTGAATTATTAAATCCCTTGAAGTGAGATGATTGCCTCCATAGAATTGTTGAGTGTTACTATTGTTGATCAATTTTTGAGTGTGGTTGAAAAGGTAAGTATCCTAACTTCTAAATTTGCTTGTGATGTTAACATGGCATAAGCATATGAATTTTATATTCATGATTTTGATTTATTACACTCTATAATGATTAGTAAATATGATGGGGGAATTTTGTTAGTTGAGGATAGGTAGTTATTAATCAATGCAACAATTTCCCAAGAGAAGGAGTATCACTTGAGAAGCAAATATCAGGTTTTTACTCCTAAAGATACTTCCCTTATAAATCCAAAGGTAGGGGATGCTAATAATGATGATAAGAAAATTATATTATTCCCTAGAGTTTCCAAACCAATGATTATTTCCCAATTTTCTAAGCCTAGAGGTAATCCAGCCAAGAATAGAGTACCCCTATTGTCTATTATCCCTAAGGGTGATAATGAGATTAAACAAAATATGCCTTTGAAGGATGATTATAAGAATACAAATCCATCCTAGTCTACTCCACTTTAGACCTTAAGTGATTATATTCCAATTAAAGGTATTATCACCCTTCCACCCAATACACTTCTTCCTCAATATAGCATATGTGATATGGCCCAAGTGTTAAGTCAATTATAACTCATTGTGCCACTTGTTGAATTATTGAGAATACCTTAACATAGGAAGAGGGACTTTAAATATTTATAATTTGGTGAGAAGTTAAATGAAAATGAAATTGAGTTATCCCGAACAACCCCATAAAGTGATGAAGAATTAGAAGAGGTTGTTGAACCTACTTTGGATGTCTATTTGGGGACTATACTTATAGAAATTCAACTAAATATGGATCCATTTTATACAACCTTATAGATCAATGGTCTAATTTCTCATAACTACATGTTTGATTATAGATCTTATTTCAATGTGATGCCCTTAGGTGTCCTAAATGAGATCAAAGTTAATATCACATCAACCTTTGGTAAGTGTTATGCCATGGACTCACATGAGGTTCCAATCATTAGACAAGTCAAGGAATTAGTTTTATAATTAGAAGTTCATCTTAGTAAGTATGTGAATATGAATGTGGTAGTTTTAGACTATGAACTTAAGTGGGGGATGTTGTTATCACGTAAACGGGATGATAGCATGGGTTGAAGTGTAAAAATGGACCTTTCATATGCCACCATTCTATTGGATGGTAAAATGGTCAAGATTTATAGAGAGTCAAAGATGCTGCATGTAATTGAAGATCCAAAATGTGCTCTTAATAAAGTGTGTTTCACTCAAATTTTGTTATTATCTAGAATAAGGTAGTAAAATTGAAAATATGGGTTGTAGTAGGATTACCTATTTGTTGGTGCACATGTTGAATCAAAAGATTGTGAAGAGCTCCTCTTTGGCTTGGGAGGAAGACCTGTAGATAAAAAAGCACTAAAGTAAACTTGTTCATCAGATATATAGTTGGGTGGATTGCCTACTGATAGCTATATCCTAGAGGTGAGAGCTTCCTTAGGGGATATCAATCCACACATTTTTAAACAATTAAGTTCACAAAATTAAAAATAAGGTACTTACATCAACAATCAAAATGTACTAAAAGTGAACACAAGAATACTTGTTAATAAAATATACTATAAATGATCAAATTAGTGATGAAATAATTAGTACTAATGCTAAGGGGTTGGGTATAATTTAAAAAATCTAAAAAGGGTCTATGAATGGTCAAAACCATATAAAATTAGGCTTGATTTAGGTTAGGTGGGTGAAAACATCTTGCTAGTTTTCACTACCATAGTAACCATCGATGGTTAAGGTGACCATTATTGGTTAAGGTGACCATCAATGGTTAAGTTAAATATCAGTGGTTGAGAAAACCATTAATGATTGAGTCAACCATTAGTGGTTACTATGTAAGTTCTAGGTTGGTGAATTATTGAATAAAGGGATTTGATAGATGGATTCTGGGAGATAGGTAAGGGTTAGGTTGATTTCAAAATGGAAATAAAGTATGTGAATATTAACAAATAAACATTTAGCTTAATTGAAGATACTTGGGTGGGTGGTTAAAGTAGATAGCCTATTAGTAGGATTTATCTTGATTCTGGTAGAGTAATGGTACTTGAGGGTTTGGTTGAGAGGCGATGGTGGGTTAGATCTCAATAGGATTGTTAATAATAATTGATAATGTTAATGATGTTAATTAACCTAAAAATGAAAACTCATATATCCCTAAGCTCTTAATAATTATTATAGATGGATTTGACCTCCCATTCCTCTCTCTCTCTCTCTTATAGGCACAAGCAAGAGGTGGAAGTGAAGGTACAACTAGGCCATCTAAATATAATATGTCTATATAAAGGATTAAAATAAAATTTAGATGAGCTATATTTAGAAGAGGTTGATGAAACTTGAAAAGTTTTTGATTAAGAGGTAGATCCTGACCATCGACAATAAAGTGTCCCTAAGGTTGACCGTTGACAGTCAAGTTCTAGAGGAAAAAGTGTCCTAAAGGCCAAGTTGAGTTAGTTTGGTGAAACTAAGTTTTGATGGGTTTTATTAGGCCTGATTGGTATAGATTGGTCCCATGGGGGTCCTACATAGTTCTAGGGGATATTTGATATTCAAAAATGTAGGCATGTAGATTTTTAGTGTTTACATTTTCCCCCTTTTTATTGTGTGACTTACATGAATGAGATACAAAATAAAAATGGAGTATGGTTCAAGGTTTGGTTGTCCTAAGAGTAGGAGGTATTCTTCCTTAAATTGAGATTTAATGAGTTTAAACTAAAATTGGGTCAAGTTTTGATAAATGGTAGTTGGTAATGAAAATGGGTGAATGATAGGTTAGGCACTTGAGATAAAAATTTGCACACAAAGTATGATAAAAAGGTGTGATAGCTAAGATTATGCATAGATTAGGTTGCCAATGTTGGTAAAAATAAAGTTTGATGCTAAGAAGGATAAGTGACAAGTGAACCATGTGATCACCTATAGGCGTGGCAGTTGGGAAAACTTGTAAATGCAAGTCTCCTAAGCAATTTATGTGGTTCTAGTGGGTATCCAAGGTAGGAAATTCTTTTGATGAAAAAACAAATGGGTCAAGTGTCATGAGTACCAAGGTAGGAAGTGATTTTGGTGAGATAAAAGTGGGTAGGTATGTGTGAGGTGAAAATATTCAAAAAGGGTCAACATGGAAATGTTGTCACTGTGATCAAAAGACTAGGCAAAAAGTGTCATAAATTATGTGCCAGATGGGCCAAAATAGGCCAATGGTGAGGTGATGATGTGGTCAAGTTGGTGGGAGAAGGGAATCTCCAAAAGTGGGTAAGACATGGTTTAGGTGTGATTAAAAATTATAGTTTGAGGTAAAAAGTGTAAATTGGGGCTTCTTGACCATTGATGATTAGGGTCATAAATAGTGACCATCGATGGTCAAGGGAAACACTAAAAATCCATTAGGTAAAAAGTGGAAACAAATTTTTTTCTTTTACTCATTGTTACTTTCTTGTTTGGTTGAGTAGGTTCTAGCGATTTTGGTGTTTAGTTGAGAGAGTGAATGATGAGTTAGTGTTTTATCATTGGTGGAAGGTGTATGGGTTGATTTTGTGGGCTTGAGATACAAGTAACATGTTGACATGGTTGGGTAGCTATTCATAGGCTTTGACCACAATAGAAGTCAAGGAATGAGGTAGGTGATGTATTACATTTGGTATATATGTGTGATTTATGTAATCAAATTGGGTTTAGGATGTCAAGATTTGTGATAGGAATGTTTTTTATGGGATATAATACCCTAGGTAGGGTTTTGGGGTTTATGGGTAAAATTTTGAGTAAAGTTAGAATTTGACAGTTAGAGGAAGTGATATGGGTGGGGTAAGTAGGAGACTAGTTGTTTAGGTTGCCATTTATAGGTTTGAGATGGTTGTTGTTT
Source organism: Torreya grandis (assembly GCA_037957365.1). NCBI lineage: Eukaryota > Viridiplantae > Streptophyta > Pinopsida > Cupressales > Taxaceae > Torreya > Torreya grandis. Next base: position 2,469,469 of record JARHVA010002046.1, read on the forward strand.
ATGGATAGGGTTTATGTGTTCTAACCTTATAATGCACATAATTACCATTGATGGTTAGGTCTAACCATCGATGGTCAACACCCTATGAAATAGGGGTCTTTGACCATTAGCAACCAGTATGACCACTGGCAGTTGGGTGGGATAGGTAGGTTTTTTGTAGGGTATGGTAAGGGTTAGGGGTTAAGATAATGGTTAAGGGTTAGGGTAATGGTTTAGGGTTAGGGTTAGGTTTAGGGTTAGATTGTGAAGTTTTTTTAAGAAGCTATGTGTTGATAGGCCAATCTTAGATGCTAAGAGGAATGTAGCCAAGGTGAGATAGATAGGTAGGACTGATAGAGGAATAGGTTAGGTGTAAAATATTTAAGTTTAGATAAGACTAGTGTCAATAATTGAGCTAAGTGTTTGATATGATGTAGGCTAAGGAGTAAATTCATATGCATGATCATGTGCCCTGCATCTTTCCTAAAATATATGTGGGGATGACTCTAGAGGATTGGGCCCATATGGAGGAGGTAAGGTTTGGGGGTATAAGGTACTGCTAGCATATGCCTTGAGATTCATTTATGGCCATAAAACTCATCAAGACATGGGATCATGATATAAATATCTTCTTGTTATCAAATGGGGAGATGACTATTCTCCTTAAGGATGTACACTAAATTACCCAACTCCTACTACATGAAAAGGTGATATATCAAATTGAGTGAGAGGAGTGAGAGGATTTTATTAATTATTTATATGGGGATGCAAGAGATTGGGTCTAATGGCATGCTGGGGGATTTAGCTACTCAATGTTGTATGAGAGAGATCGAAATGAGGGGAGACTCATGATGATGCTCATGATTGTGGTGACATGCTTTGGGCTCCTAAATTCAAGTAGTGGGAGGTTTCCTTATGTGTTATTAGGGGTATTGGTTGGGTCTCAATTTTGCTTGTATAGATCTATAAGGAGCTATAGGGGTTTAGGCACCACAAGAGATACAACATTAATGTCAACTTGGTTCTTCATTATTGGGCCTATGAGAATATTTGGGTTCTAAGATCATTGGGATTACCTTGGGTGGGATACACACATATCAAGTTCCCTATTGGGTTTATATGATGGAGGGATGATTTGGATACATCAAGCGTAAGCGGGGGTGCCCATGATTTTGAGTGGTTTAGGGGTACACTAGGTGCATTAGTGGCTAGAGACATCACCTGAAGGCCATATATTTAATTTTTGATATGGCTAGGGTATAGGAGGCAAACCCTTTCCCTTCATAGCTATAGATGGATAGCGGGATGGTGAGAGGGGGAGGTGGAGTTTATCCTATTTGATAGGGTGCATTGATAGTTTAGGTTGGTACAAGGTATCCCAAGTCCATTTCCTTGGTATAAGATGTAGGATTTAGAGGTTTAATTTCTAGTGACCTATAGTACTTTGATAGTTTTGGATGGTGGCTATGAGGATCTCCCTATTAGGGTTGTTATAGATGATGTTGGATATGTAGATGGATACATGGCTTGGTACTAGCCCATATATGTCACTAAAAATATTGGTGGTATTGATGGAGGTGTGAGGCCTATGGCTATAGATTTCATAGGCCATGATGGATAGGTATGGGAGGCATTGGCTACAATACATGTATAGGATTTAGAAGGAAAGGTGGCCATGTTATAAGGTTAGATTGCCATATTATAGGGTCATATTTCCACTATAATAGGTGAGAGGGATCAGGCACAGCCATCCCTTTAGGTAGTTATGTAGGAGAGGGACCTATTGAGGTAGAAGGAAGGAACAACCACAATAGTATTAGGAGGGCCACCAAACACAATGCCACAATAATGCTAGCTAGGTATTATGGAGGAGCTTAGATATTATGAGGTGATGGTGCTAGACTAGTTTATATAGGTGATGCGATATGGGGAGTACAAATTTAGTTTAGTCGGTGGGCCATCTAGCTACTCTAGGATAGTGGGCTACTACAATTAGTCAGGTAGGGGTCCCAAAGGGAACCCCACTACGTATAGGTATAGGTGGGGCTAATAGTAGTGGTTCAAGATTAGATGTAGGTGTAGGTGGGGCTAGTGGTAGTGGTGTCCCATGACCATGTTCAGACATGTTTTGATATATTGGTAGTGATAGATTTATACTATTTTTATAGCAACTTGCATGTTGATACAGTGAGATGTATATTTTTTTTGAGAGAGATCTTCACACATTGTTACATGTATTATTTATGATGACTAGATGTATATGATGATGATGTTATATGCAATGTATGTTTATGGTTCATGATTTTTATGTGTTATGGTTTATGAACCTTGACTTCTTACATATGATTATGAGTTGTATTACGTAGTAACATAGGCATGTGATGCTAGAAATAAAGTTATGGTGTTTTTATTTTGCTTATGGATGTGATATGATGCATTATTGATGAATGTATGTCATATGGTAATGTAACAACTTTGTTTATGGTTATATTGATGTATTTAACATGAGTTGATGCTATAAGATGAATCAAGGTAGTGTCTGGTAAATGGATAGATTGGTAGATGACATATGTTATGGTTCATGATGTTTTGCTCATTGATTTTGTTTGTGCTTATGTTGATGAATGGTGTAATTAGGGTTTCTCATGATATGATATATGCTCAAATGGTGTTTTAATGGGAGATGGACAGGATGATGCTTATTTCATAATATGATTTCATTGTGTTTAGATTATAGATAGATATATGATGTTGTTTATGGACGTAGTTTATAATGTTACACTTTTGATTTGATATTCATCATTTATGATCATGGAGATAAAATGTGAATATGGTTGAAGATGTGATGAGAATACATAAGCTAAGTAGATAACAAACTAAATGTTTGGGGAAGTGAAAGGAATAATGAGAGGTATGTCTACATGAAGAAATAAAAGATAAGAAAAGAAACATGATGAATTTTCATTGGTAAGGACCAAAATGAAACCTAAAGCTGGATTCGATTGGATTAGTGAAAACAAGCCTTTAAAATTATTTACATTAGCATGCTTAGATTGATAAATACGTATCTTGATCACATTATGTTAAGTAAGCTCATATTCATGTGCATATGATATACAGGAGGATGGGTGAAACTAGAACCTTTTGTGAGACTAGCATGCCTCTTTTGTAGGCTTCCAAGAGGATAATATAAGTAAGCCTATATTCCTATAAAAAGCATAGACTGATTAATGGGAGAAGTATACTTGGGAGAGCTGATTATGACTTTCCAATATTATTTATTTTATGAGCATCGATTGTGACATTTTTTTATTTATTTGGATTTTGCTTATGGACCATTTGCTATTTTTGATTTTGCTTTATGGTTAGGGAAACTGATCGATGTGGGAAGCTTCCAAAAAATTGTGAGATGTGACAAATGATTTACTTAGCCATCCTTCAAGGGAGTGTTTTGAGTTTATATGCTTATTTCAAATGCTTTTGATAGCTGTCCTTCAAGGGAGTAATCCACCTTATGGTTTTGTAATTTTAGAGAAGGTATTGGACAACTTCCCTTCAAGGAAACAGTCTATAAATGCTAATAATGACCCATGATTTGGTTTTGACTTTGATATTTCTTTTTATTTTGTTTGATTTTTCTCGGTATAGACTTGCTTATACATATTTAAGGGGTTACCTTTATGAAGGCAAAACTAAGGGCATAAGAAGGTTCAGTAGGTGAAAAAAGGTTTAGGTGACAATAACCATGAGAATCTATCTTGAAGAGGGATATAAAGTACCATAGGAATCATGCCATTGGTAGAGCCATGGTACCCATAATTCAAGATTAGACTATGATTGTGATGCATAATCACATGATTCAGTTCTAATTGGTTGCCCCTAAAAAGAGGTAAATGAATGTGGTTTTAGGGGATGAGATTAAATTAGACCAATGTTGATTATGACCCCTATTTAACAATAGAAAGGACACATATGTGAAGCATTGAGAGGATCAAGTTTTGGCTTTCCCTTGAGAGAGGACAAATGATAAGCTCCTGATCCATACTTATGAGTTATGATGTAGGGTCCAAGCCAATTGAAAAAAAAAAATCCCCTTTTGCTTTTTTCCATATTGGTTACATGCTAATTTTCCTTGAGAACAAGATCACCAATATTGAATTCTCATACTTTTAGGTGTGTGTTATAGGCATGATTGATTCATTCTTGATATATACAGAGATGGGAAAGAATGGCCAAATAAATTTCATCAAGTAGCTAAAGTTCAGCTAAACATTCTTGACAGTAATCATCTTATGAAATAAGGTCATGTAAATATATGCAAAGAGAAGGAATTTAGAATTCAAGAGGTAATACAGCCTCGGCTCTAAACACAAGATAAAAGGGGTAGCACTTTTATGGGTTTAGATGCTAGTACGATATGCCCATAAAGTGAAAGGGATGTGCAAATGCCAATCTTGACCTAAGGCATTGACCATTTTGGTAAGCATGTTGTTAAGGGTTTTGTTAAAGGACTCTATTTGTCCACTTACTTGTGGGTGATAAGGTGATGAGAAGCTTAGATTGATACCAAATACATCACAAAGACCTTGAACTTGTTTATTTTTAAATGATTTACCATTGTCAGTGATGATCTTATGGGGAACACCAAAGTGGCAGATGATGTGATGGGTGATAAATTTTATGATCTTTTCAGATTTTATCGAGACAAGAAGGATAGCCTCAACCCATTTGGTGAAATATTCAATCATGATGATGATAGAGTGATGTCACTATGAAGAGTGGGGGTTAATTTCATCAATAAGGTCAAGACCCCATTGTGAAAAAAGCCATAAATTAGTGGAGATGTGAAGACTATGACTATGTGTGTGATGTAAATTAGCATATTGTTGACACTTGACACACTTTTTCACATAATCATAATGGTCTTGGTTAAGGGTAGGCTAGTAATAACCTAGATAGAGGATGCACTTAGTAACAACGAGTCTACTAAAGTGACCCCCACAAATACCATCATGCTTTTCCTTGATAGCATGAGAGGCTTATGGACCACAGAGGCAATGGAATAAGAGTCCACTAAAAATATTTATATAGGATGCCTCCCATAATGGTATAATGGGAGGTGCTCTGCATAAATTCTCAATGGGCATTCTTAGAGAGGTTAGAGGGAACTATTCCAAGGTTCAAGTAGTCGAAGATTTGTTGATATTAAAGTTTAGATTGGATCTCTTCCACACTAAAAAAGGTTGGAGTGTCTAACTTGACATAGGAAAGTTTGGTGAGGTGATGGAAAATGACTAATAGCTTAGAGTCTAAGGGCACTGATGAGATTTGGGAAGCAAGAGAAGCCATGGTGTTAAAAAACTTGTTGGTAGATCACGAGGTGGTTTTTATGTGATAGTGTTCAAATGATGTCAAAAGTTATATGACTAACTGTCTTGCAAAATATCATTCTTACATTGGTAGATGTCATTGACTTGATTGACCATAAGTTGGAAGCCACCAAAGATATTGACTATTTTGACTCCTAAGGCTAATATGGTTTGGATACTTATTACTAGGGATTCATATTTAACCACATTATTTGTACATTCAAATTCAAGTTTGAAAGATAAAGGAAGTGGTTCATCGATAAGGGGATAAGGATGATATTGGATCACCTAAAATGCTGACATTTAGAACCATTAAATAACATGGTTATGTGATTGGTGAAATATACTTGAGATAGGCTTATAATAGACTCATTTGGGAATTCAAGAGGAGGAGGTTGGTTGTTTGTTAAGGGTGCTTTGACCAATTGGTTAGCAATGAATTACCCCTTGATTAACTTATGCTATAGGAACTCAAGGTCAAACTCAACCAAAATCATGATATACTTAGCCATACACTAGTTTTGGTATGGTTTGGAGTGCATGTACTTGAGTGGGTTAGTATTGGTTATGACAAAAAAATTATGGTTAAGAAGGTGGTGGAAAAGTTTAGTGGTCATGAAGACTAGATTCAATCAAAGTTTCTTGATATGTGTGTACCAAGTCTCATACTAGATAAGTGTTTATCTAATATAATATATGGCCTACTCTTTGTGTTGTTCATCCTAATGGGTAAGCATTGCCCCTAGGGAATGGTCAGTGGTAGAGATATAAAATTAGAAAGGTTGGCTGTCCTTATGAGGTGTGAGGAAAAGCAGAGATAAAAGGTACTCTTTGAGTGAATCAAAGGCCTTTTGATAGTCAACATTCCATTTGAAAGAGATATCCTTTTTTAAGAGGTGATAGAAGGGTGGACACTGATCAAAAATTTGAGAGATGAAGTATTGAATGGATTGGAGATTCCCTTGAAAACTATGGATTTGATTAAGATTGATCGAGGGAGCATTTTGAGGATGGCTTTAATTTTGTCCAGATCTCTTTCAATTCCCTATAGTGAAATTATGAAGCCAAGGAGTTTGCCTGAGAAGACCACAAAAATACATTTCTTAGGATTGAGGTGGACATGCTAATGGATAAGTCTCTCAAATATAATCTTGAGAATGGTTAAGTGGTCCTTGAAAAGTTTATATTTTATTAAGAGATCATACATGTAATCTTCGATGATTGTATAGATAAGATCATGGAAGATGTACGTCATATCATGTTGGTAGGTTGCATCAATGTTATTAAGACCAAAGGGCATGACCCTATATTATAAATTCCTTCATGAGGTGATAAAGGCAGTTTTGTGTTGATCTTTAGGGGCAATCAAACTTTAATTATAACTAGAGAATCCATCCATGAGAGACAACATCTCATGGCCTGTTGTAAGATCAACAACTTAGATAATACTAGGTAGAGGAAAGTCATCCTTTTGGTAGGTGAGGTTGAGGTCATGAAAGTCCACATAGATACATAGTCCCCTTATGGATTTAATGATAGGTAAACTTTTTAAAACCCACTAGGGATAATCAATAGGTTGAATGAAGTTGACAAAGAGGAGACATTGAAGCTCTTATTTAACAAGAAGGGATATGTGAGGATGAATTCACCAATGTTTTTGTCTGACATACTTGGCATCATGATTGGTTATAGTGTTTTGGGTGGTAATGGTTGGGTCAATACTAGACATATCAACATATGACGAGGCAAATGTAATGCTATGGTCCTAGAGGAAAGTAGAGAAGTCTTGAAGTTCCTCAAGAGTGAGAGATTGGGCTAGTTTTATAATATGAGGGTTGACCAAAGTGCCTATGTAAATATCTATATTGGATTTATTTAACATGGTTGAGGTCTTTAGAGGTAAGGATTTGTTGATAGAGGAATCAAGTGAACTAAGGTAGGTGAGAATAAAATCATCATCTTGGTATTAGACAGTGTTAATGGTAGGAGAATCTTCTCCCACCAGTTTAGGATGGATCAAAGGGATGGATATAGGTGCCCATTTCTTTTGATAAGTCAAGAAGCTGAGGGTAATCATGTTGATAAAAAAAAGTTAGGTGGGATGATATCCTCATTCTCACACTTAGGTGGAGGGGGTGTTGGTGAGGAAGGGGTCTCTTCTTCAACAATAGTAGTGGTGGGTTGTTTAGATTTATTATTATTGAGTAGAGTGAATCCAAGGCCATGCTTCTCATGAGGCTTTTAGGTCTTAATCAAGATCAATGTGTGTGGCCCATGCTCATATCATCCTAATCCAAATCCTTTCCAAGCACACCTATGGAGGTATACTTTGGTGAATTTTGGGTTGTCCAAGTAAGAGAATGTAGAGGTGAATGGTTATGGTGAAGAGGGGGTGATAGCAACATCAAGTAGCTTATAAATTACACCATAAATAAAGTGGGTTTGGTAGCTTAAAGGCCCTAGGGGAGTAATAGATTCAATGTTGGGGTCATATCCTAGTTGGTGGTTGAGTTTCCTATATTATTGGGGAGTAGGGAAAGCATCAATGATAAGGAGACGATATTCTCAAAGGGTAAGACATTTGAAGGTAGATTCTAAGGGATCAGTGGTGGGTATATAATCTACAAGAATAGATGAACTGGTAGATGCATTTATGAAAGGAGAGATAATGGCTTCATTTTTCATGGTTGAAGGCTTGGTGATGGATGCTTGGGGTGTTTTTATCAAAGGTAAGAGGACATCATTGGGTTGGTAGGTCATAGTTCATGTTGTAAAATGGCTTGGGTTAGCTTGTATGGTAACAACCTGACCCTTGTGATCAAATTTGACATAATGGTGAAGGGTAGAAGGTACACAACCCATAGTATGGATCTAAGGTCTCCCTAGAAAAACATCATATTAGATTTCACCTTTGACCACATATAAGAGTTCAGGGAACATGCCTGGTCTGAGCCAAATATGGAAGACAACACTCCCAAGGTGGTGGTCATGGTGTCATTACAGGATATAAGGATAGCTAAAGTTTGGGACATGACATTGTCTAGTAATTTGAGTTGGTCATAGGCATGGGAAGAGATGATGTTTATGCTATCTCCCCCATTTACCATAACCCATTTGATGTGGGTTTAGTTAATGTGGGTAGTAATAAAGAGAGGAGGATTTAAATGCTCAGGGTTTATAAGGGGTATATCTAAGTCTTTGAAAGTAATAAGGGTAGAGAGTTAGAGGGCACCTATGAAGGCCTCTATAGGTGGGGAGTCACCTAGTCTGACTTTAATAGCTTGCATAGCCTCTATCATGGCTTGATGATGGCGAGGTGAGATGTAAATGAGCTCATAGAGGATCATCTTAACTAGAGTTTGGTGAAGTTGCTTAAAAATGACCCTCCTAATAGATTTAGAGGGGTTAGTGTTAGAGGTGCCTAAGATGGTAACTTTGGGCTTAGATAAAGATGTAGAGGTTTGAATCAAGTTTGGTTTAAGATGAGATGGGGGGTATGTCCATGGAATGGACACTTTGGCCTTCCCTTTATCCTTTTGTTGTGATTATGTGACCACATTGATGGTATGGATAGAGGGAGGTGTGATGGGAGGTTGGGTAGATTCTTTGTCACTCTAAGGTGAGAGTGGAGGATTAGGAATGTGTTGGAAAATGGCCATTGGGTGCATTGGTAAAGGATTTGATGGAAGTTCATCTAATAAAATATCATCTTCATCATAGAGTTGATGGATAATGGCCTGAAGATCTTTGCAATTCTCTATGTGATGCCTAGGTATCCTATGATAGGAATAGATTTGATGGTCATTATACTAAGCCAGCCTCAAACCAAGAGGATTAAAAGGTCTGATAGGAGGTAATGTGAGGTAAGAGGTCTATAATAATCTTTGAAGAATGGTCTTATAAGATTTCACTAGAGGTTGGGAAGGTTCAGATGTTGTGGTTTTGGTTGGGAAGATGGTCATGTTGGTAGTAATGGGTTTACCTAGAGAGGGTTTAGGTAAGGTGGTGTTTTTGGTCAATGGTTTTAGTTCGGGTATGCTTTTTGTTGGGGTGTTTGAGTCTAATAGTCTAGTTATTAGTAATTTGAGAAGGACCAACACATCAAATAGTAGGTGGAATGGTGTAACTAATGGCGTTGGGTGACATATGTTAAACAAAGCTTGATTTTTAATCAAAGTTTAGGGATGAGGCCCTAAGATAGAAGGAAAGGTGGAGGGAGGTAGAATCCTATCCATATGGTTCTTCAATGGTTTTTCCCCTTGGTTGGTTTAGGTTTAGGTTTTGGGTATATGCTTGGATGAGGTTAATTACACTTTCAAAGATGGGTGAGCCAAGCTTCGTGTAGTGAAGGCACCATGAGTTTTGGAAGGTTTGGTTGGTGGTGAAATTGTTGGAGAGGTGGTTATTTTGGTTCAATGAGAAGGTGAGGGGTTGGTATAAGTTTTGATCAGTTTAAGAGGTGGTGGAAAAATGATGGGTTGGTTGGTTAAAGTCATGCTGGAAGGTTTGGGTTTGTTGATGTAAGGAAGCACTAACTATTGCCAAAAAGTGTTTGATCCATATTCGGTTTTGTAACCATACCTATCTTTTGAATGAGTTTGAAAAAAGGTTTGTATATTGGTCTAGCCTCCTTAGAAGTGAGTGTCAAGGATACACCTATGGGCTAAAGAGGAGGGTTAATAGCCTCATCTAGTTCTTTAAGTAAGGGATGTAAGTTTAGACTAGGTAGCTACTTCATGAGGGGTGTTTTTGAAAAGGTCAATTCCTTGGGAATGATGTCCATAGTTGTGGTTTGTCCTATAGTTAGGGGAGATGGTTGATTGGGAATGGTTGTTTGTTTGTATAGGCTATTCAAAGGGGTGTTTGATGATTTCAACCTTAGTTTGGGTCTTTTAAGAGAAAGTGACTCCACCACCTGGGTGGGTGAAGTTGGGGAGAAATAGGTAGGTTGGATGATAGGTTCCCCACTGGTAAGTGTATCAAGGACCATATTGATCATGTGGGCATCATGAGAACATTCAACTTGTGTGTCCTTAGTTTTTGGTAGTGGCATGGTTGGGAAGGGGCTTCCTAAAGATGTCAAGGGCTTGATTTTGAGGGACATTAGGATTATCCAACATGACTTCCCCCTTATGGATAAGGCTCTGAATAACATCCTTAAAAGTATTACATCAACTAATGTCATGTCTAACTACCTAATGAAAAGCATAAAGGTCATTCTCATTATACCAAGTAGGTGCTGGATGATAAGAATCAAACTACTAGGGAGGTTTGATGGGTGGAAGCTATATGAGGTTAGATTTTAGTAGTATCTCTAGAAACAAGGCATAAGATTCTGTAAGTGGAGTGAACTATTTTTTGTTGCTTTAGTTTGGGTTCCTTATGCTTTGGTTAGAGGTAATGGGAGAACTTTTTTGATTGACATTGGGTAGAGGGGTGGTTTTAAGGACAAATGCATTCATAGTTCCCTTATTCTTGGTTTTGGTATTGTCTTAAATGCCTAGTTTGGAGGAAGAGAATTCATTTGTCTCGAAGGTAGAGTTCTTGTTTCATAACTTAAATTTACCCTCATCTATGGCCCAATTTTATAGCTTATGTGCCATGGTAAAATTTTCATCAAAAGATCTAAAGTTTTGGACATGCAATTTAGAAGAAATATGTTTAGTGCAAGCTTGAGTGAAAAGCTCTATAAGTTTAGGCTGAGGAAAAGAAAATGAAAGTTAATTAATCAATATTCTCTAATAAGTGATGAAATCATTAATGGACTGATCATTGAATTGTCTGATAGAATAGAGATCGGTGATATAGACCTTCTTAGAAATGTTAATGGAAAAGTGATCCAAGAAGACTTGTGCTAGTTGGGTGAATGATAAGATTGAATGTTTGGAAATGGCACTATACTAGTCAAGTGTTGGGCTCGATAAAAACATGGGGAAGGTTTGAAATAGAAAGGCATCATCATAAGAAATCATGTAACATGCATGTCTAAAATCCCTGAGGTGTTGTTGGGGGTCCTCCTTGCTCTAAAATGTGGTGAATTTTGGAAGTTCCCACTAAGGAAGGTAAGGTCTAATGGGGATAGAAGGATGAATAGGTTCATTACAAATATGCTCATAGGATAGGATGTTATGAGCCCCTGAAATGGATAACTCAATGTTTGTCATCTTATTCGTGAGCATCTTCATTAGGTCAGTTTGAGGTGGTAGACCAAAAGGGTTGTAAGGTGGATACTATGGTTGAGATTAGGTAACATATTGGTAATTTTTTGGTGGTTGAGAGGCTATCACATTTTGGAATGTGGATGTTAAAGGTTGATAGGTGGTATGTAAAGATAGGTGGATGATGGTGGTAGAGTAGTGGATACATACCCTTATGGGTTAGGGATGTATCCTATATTAGGAATGATGGATACCTACTGAGGGATTCTTGTGAGTTGGGAATCAATGGTATTTAGGTTGGTAACAAGAGGGGACGTAGTGAACTTCATGCTAATAAGTAGTGAAGTAGAAGGGATAAGTACCCCTAGGCTCGACAAAGGGGTATTGACCAATGGGTTAGAGTTGATAGAGGGAAGGTTGGTAGTGATGATGATAGGTGCTCCAATAACAAGTGGAGTGTGATGGGTTAATGGTTGGGTTATCCCTAAGGTGGAGGAGTCATTAGTATGGGTAGAATGTATAAGGGTAGTAGTTGGTTGGATAGGTTAGTTTTTAGTTATGGCATCAAAGGGGTTAATAGACAAAGATGATTGGGTGGTTGAAGGTTGGGTAGTGACCATGGCAACAAGAACATCCACCATAAGGCAACATGGCATGCCATAAGGAGGATCCTAAGATGGAGTTGAAACCAAGGAATGGTGAGGGGAGGTGTTAAGGTAGTGCTAAAGGTAAACTAGGTTGTTGTCCAAAAAGGTGGTAAACTCTATGTCTCCCTAGGAAAATACCCAAGGAATAGTAGGGCTTCCCAAGGGATGAGGTGAGTCTTTTACCTTGAAGACATACTCCATAGATGAAGAGGTAGAAGAGGTTGATTTGAGTGACAGGTTCTGCTCTACTAGGTCTCTTCACTATTGGTGCATGAGAACCATATAAGAAAGGGGGAGAAAAAACAAGAATAAACTCACCACTCAAACAAGAAGACAAGAAAAATGATCAAGGCAACCGAGACACACACTATAAAGTATGTGAAGCCTAGAAGGTAGTTTTAATCTCACTTTTGGCTTATGCATTAGTTTATGAGAATGTGTGATAGAAGTTGAATTATAGATATGATACTATAAAATCAATCAATGGTTAATTTTGGGTTGTTTAGGTGCTCAAAATAATCTATATTAGAATCAATACATGGCATGGTATTGGGGCATACCCCCTCACTTCATGATCCTATAGCTATAAGAGTGTCAGGTGCTTAGCTAATAAATATTGATATCCATAGTTTATACTCAACTAGAGAGCTGAGTTGGTTTTCCCCTTGGTAATGACCTCTGAGTAGGATCATCAAGAGAGGGTAAGGTGACTGCTAGGTGATGAAATCCTAGTGGGGCCTTGTCTTAAATTATTTTGATGTTTGATTGATGAAAGTGGTTTGGATAGTATGTGCAATAAAAGTGGTGTTACAATAAGATTACTATGCTTTAATTCAAAGTGAACTAATGCTAAAAGTAAGCAATGGATGTAATTGATTTTAAACCCAAAAGAGATTTCAATTTCAATTATGAGCATAGATAGAAAGAAGAGCATACAAATGCAAATAAAACATGAGTAGAGACTCTAGGTCCCACTGAGCATGCCAAAATGTTTCACTCAATTTTTTTTATTACCCATAAGAAGGTAGTAAAACTAAAAATATGGGTTGTCATAGGAATACATATTTATTTGTGTGCATGTTGAATCAGAAGACTATGAAGAGCTCCTCTTTGGCTTGGGAGGAAGACTTGTAGATAATTGAGTGGATTTCTTAGAGATAGATAGATCCCAGAGGTGAGAGCTTTCTTAGGGGTTGTCAATCCATATGTTTTTAAATAATTAAGCTCATAAAACTATAAAGAAGGTACTTGCATCAATAATCAAAATTTACTAAAATTGAACACAAGAATATTTGTTAAGAAAATAGACTATAAATGATCAAATTAGTGATAAACTAATTAATAATAATGATAAGGGGTTGAGATGTGCTTCAAAAAATTTGAAAGGGGTTTATGAATGGTCAAAAACATAAAAAATCAAGCTTTATTTAGGTTAGGTGGGTGAAAACAACTTGCTAGTTTTCACTACCACAATGATCATCGATAGTTAAGGTGATCATTGACAGTTAAGGTGACCATCAATGATCAAGCTAACCATCAAAAATTGAGCAAACCATCAGTGATTAAGTCAACCATTAGTAGTTACTATGTAATTTCTAGGTTGGTGAATTTTTAAATAACAATATCTAACAGATGGATTCTAGGAGATAGGTAAGGGCTAAGCTGATTATGAAATGGAAATAAAGTATGTGAATATTGATAAACAAGTACTTAGCTTACTAGAAGTTAGTTGGGTAAGTGGTAGAAGTAGTTAACCTATTGGTGGAATCTAGCTTGATTCTAGAAGAGTAAGGTACTTAAGGGCTTGGTTGAGAGGTGATGGTAGGTTGACACTCAATAATATTGTTGATAATGCTTGATAATGTTAATGACATTGATTGACCTGTAAAAGAAAAATCCTAAATCCTTGAGCTCCTGATAATTATTATAGATGGATTTGACTTCCTAGGCCTCTCTCTCTTTCTCTCTCTCTCTCTCTCACACACACACACACACACACACACACACACACACACACACACACACACACACACACATAAACACAAGCCAGAGGTAGAATTGAAGGTGTAGCAAGGCCATCTAAATATAATATGTCCATGTAAAGGCTCACAACAAGATTTAGATGAGTTGTATTTAGAAGAGGTTGATGAAACTTACATGATTTTGATTAAGAGGTGGATCTTGACCATCGGCAATCAAGTGTCCCTAGGGTTGACCATCCATGATTAGGTTCCAAAGGAAAAAGGGTCCTAAAGGTCAAGTTGAGTCAGTTTGGTAAAACTAAGTTTGGATGGGTTTGGTTAAGCCTAATTGGTGTAGATTGGTCCCAAGGGGGTCCTAGGTATGTCCAGGGGGATCTTCAACATTTAGAAATGTAGGTGTATATATTTATGGTGTTTACAAAGTGTTGTACATGGTTATTGAGCTTGGTAACTTTGTTTGGAATGTTGATACTAGTGATCATCCTATTGTTCTTGATGTTCAACCTAACAAATAAAGTGTAGTTTGAAAGATATATTTTGATGGGGCTTGCTCCAATCTTGGAAATGGAGCTGGGATTATCTTTTATGCCCTCAATGGTAAATTTTTTATGTTCTATTTTTAACTATCCTTTGAGTGCATGAATGATAATACTGAGTATGAGGTACTCTTGATTAGTTTAAGGATTGGCCATGAATATGTAATTAAACATTTGATTGTTAAGAGAGATTCTGAGTTATGGTTAAGTAGATTTTCAATTCTTATGCCACCCAAATCAAAAGGTTGAAATAGTATTAAAATGTTATTTAGGATTTGCTTGAATTATTTGATGCATTCAACATTTGTTATCATGATAGAAATTTTAATGAAGAAGATGACAAACTTATAGGTTAGGTGCTCAATTTGATATTGAAAATATGATTGCTCATTGTCAACATCAAGTGGAGGTGCCTATTCAACCTTCAATCCCAAACAATGTTCATCATGGGTAGGTATTTAATTATGATAAAGAGATTAAGAGGTTTTTTAACTATGAAGTTGAGTTCCATGATTAACTCGACTTGAAATCTATGGTTAATGTTTATGATAGGAAATAAACTTTGTTTGGGAAGGACATTATTCATCTAAAGACAAACACACTCCCTAGAGGATTGGTAATTTTAGAGGCATCTTTTGATGGAGCCCATAAAATTAAATCAAGAGACTCATTTATCTCAAAAGACATGACTAAGTGTAATTTGGGTTATCATAAGAATCCAAGAAAGGTTTGGCTGAGTACTCACCTAAGTGCAATTGAGAAACAAGATTACATGTAGTTGTTAAGGAAGTACCATTATTATCTAGCATGGTCTTATTCTAAATTGAAAGCATATAGGGAAGATTTATTCTAACATGTCATCCCATTTCATCTTGATAGTAAGCCTTTTAGGTAAAAACATAGACCTATTAAACCCATCTTGTCCACTAAGATGCGAGAATAATTAAAGAAGCTGAGGGATGGTGGAATCATTCAACCCATCAGGTATTCATCATGGGTTACTAATTTAGTCCATGTGTGAAAGAAGAATGGTGACATCCTCTTATGTGTGGATTTATAAAATTTGAATAAAGCTTCTTTGAAAGATAATTATCCCCTACCCAATATGGAAAACCTACTGTAAAGTGTTACTAGATCAGATATGTTATTCACATTAGATGGCTTTGTGGGGTACAACCAGGTTGTGGTGAAAGAATCTAAGAGATATAATATTGTGTTCACAATGCCTTAGGGCATGTATGTGTATATGAGGATGCTTTTTAGGTTGATGAATGTTGGTGCAACATTTTAACAAGCTATGGATGCCACTTTTTAAGAGATAATTAATAAGTTTATAGTTGTGTATTGGGATGACATTACTATGTACTCTAAGACTAGAGAAGAATAATTGGAGCATCTAGAGTAGGTGTTGATTATATAAAGGTAGTTTGACATTTCACTTAATCTGAAGAAGTGCCATTTTGGAGTATAAAAGGCCAAGTTTTTGGGACATATAATGTCCAAGGATGGTGTCATTATTGACCCTAAAAGGGTTGAATCCATTGATAAAGTGCCTATCTGATAGTCCAAGAAAGGAAATTAGTCTTTCTTTAGAAAAATTAACTTTGTAAGGAGGTTTGTGTCCATTTTTGTAGAGATTACTCTGCTTATTACTTCCATGTTGAAGAAGGATCAAACCATAAAATGGGAGGAGAAGGTCATGAAAGCATTCAACAACATCAAAGGATATTTAAAATTTTCCCCTATTTTGGCCAGCCCTAATTACACAAATCCATTTTAGATATTCTTTTTTTCATCATACAATAATGTTGATATTATCCTATTGTGAAAAAATGAAGATGGTCATGAGCAACCAATATTTTTATTTAGCAAAGATATGTAATGTGATGAACTAAATTAAACCATCATGGAAAATAAATTCCTCACTCTCTTGAAGGATATTAAAACATTCAAGCCTTATATTCTGAGTTTTAGGATTGTTGCTTATGTCTTGAATACTATGGTGAAACACATCTTGACTCATACTAAAATATCTAGTAAGAGATGCAGGTGGGTCAAAAAGTTACAAGAGTATGACATGGATATTTAGAACACTAAGTTAGTAAGAGGGATGGGTCTAACCAAGTTTATAGTTGAGACCAATTTGCAAAATGTTAAGGTAAACAATGATGTTCTTAATGTTGATGATTCTTTGAGTCAATTTAACATGTATCTATGGTATAGAGATATTGTTTACTAGAAAAATTTGAATTGCCCCCCTAAATTGGACAAAAATAAAAAAATAACTATCAACTTATCTCCCAAAAATACCTCTTGACTAAGAATGGACTAGCATGGATGAATCTAGATGGGGTTCTCCTAAGATGTGTGCTGGAAGAAAAAAATGTTGACCTGATTGAAGAATTCCATAGTGGAGTATGTGGTGGCCATTTTGTACCTAAGGTTATAGCTCATAAAATCTTGAAAACTAGTTATAGGTAGCCATCACTATTTAAAGATATTGCTCAAACAGTCAGAAAGTGTGAAAAATGTCAGCACTTTGCTGGGAGGATGAAAGCTTCAAGTTATCTTCCCTTATAGCCTGTGATGATTGAAGGTCCATTCAAATAATGGGGAATGAATTTCATTGAATAAATTGTTTATTTATTAAGAAATGGACATAGATGGATACTAATTGTAACTAACTACTTTAAAAAATGGGTTGAGACAGTCCCTACAAAGAAATCAACACACCAGGTAGTAATGGATTTTTTGTTGAATAAAATTATTTTTATATTTGGTGTGCTTGGAAAATTGATTATTAATAATGCCATGAGTTTCAAATCCAAGAATTTGGTGGTATTATGTAAATATTATGAGATTGAATTGACCTATGCTTCTAATTACAACCCCTAAGGGAATGGGCAATTAGAATCTAGTAATAATAACTTGCTCAAAATCATTAGGTAAACATTGGAAGAAAATAAGCAATGGAGTGAACAACTGAAGTTTGCTTTATGGGTTGATAGGATTATACCTAAAATATCTATAGGTAAAAACCCTTTTGAGATTTTCCATGGAATTCAAGTAGTTTTGATTATGAATTTGCAGTTTCCAACCTATCAGCGCATACAACAACTAAAATATGATGAAAAAGTCAACCACTATGAGAGTAGGGTGAACCAAATTATTGAGTTTAATGAAATTCAAAGACAAGATCATAAAAGACACCTCAAATTAAATGAAAATCTAAAGAAGATATTTGACAGGAAGGTCATTCCAAGAACTTTCCAAGTAGGTAATCTGGTTCTACTTTGGGACATCGGGCATGAGGAGAAAGGAAAACATGGTAAATTTGATGCCTTATGGATGGGTCCCTATTCCATTAACTTCTAAATTGGGAAGCATACTTTATTATTGAGAGACTTGGATGGTGAAATACTAGAGCTACTAGTCAATGTTAGACATTTGAATAATTTCCTTGATTGAGTATGTCCATAACTGTGTACATAATTACATAGTGTTTTATCCATTGTTGTTTCATCACTTTATTACCCCTCTACTTTGGGCCTTGTTTCTATAGTTTATTTTTGTGTTTTTATTGTGTGTTTATTTTTAGATCCTCCTAATCTATTTTTTTTAAGTCTACTATATTTTTTTTAGACTTCATGAGTATTATATGTAAAATTTTAAGTATTGACTATGTGACCCAATGGATTGGAACCTAGTCTTTTATTTTGGGGTTCTTTGCACACCTATAGGGGTATACATCCCTGGGCAAGAGCCAATGTTAGTTCCCAAAATTACATTGAAGCAATTGAGCCCTTGTCAAGTTTAAATTCCCTAGTCCTTAGTCCAAGTCCTATTTTTGAATGTTCATTATAGGTCAAGTTCATGTTAAATTGGCTAAGTGTAAAATTGTCTTTACTTGGCATATGTGTAAAGCCTTAGGGTTTTTGGATTTTTTGTCAAGACATTTTCCCCTATAGAAATAATTCTTCAAGATTTTGATTCACACAAAATTTTTGAAGACTTATTTCCATCAGGTAAATTGTTTGTGACAAAAATATCAAAATAATTGCAAAGTTTTGGAAAAAGTGTAAAGACTTTTGGGTTTTGGCCAAAATGTTTGTACAAAAAATCTAAAGGAATTCTATCAAAAATTTTATCCATAGAATTTTTTTTGAAGGTATATTTCCTTTGGGCATTTTGTCTATGAAAAAACTCTAAAGTAATGCAAAAGTACCAATAGTGTGAAAAGTACCTTTAGATCAAGATCAACAACATGCATTTGCTCGAGTGAGTAGATACAATGGTACAAGCCAAGATGGACTTTTCAAAGGGATCAAAACTAGTAAGAAGGTAACATGTGCTCATAATTTAAGATAATAAAGTGGCCTAGTCTGTTTTAAGCCTTGTGAATGCCTAATTGAATTCATTGTGGCACCCAATGAAGTGTTTTATGGATAAATAAGTTCAACTACATATGGAGATAAGTAATATTGAGGTTAGTGTAAATCAAAGATATTAGTGAGAAAATGTGACATGGTGATGCCACAAAGGCATTTACATCATATTCAAGGACCTTGTGTAAGGCAATTGGCTAAGCTTTCACCACTGGTAGTAAGTTGACTTGAAAAATTTACAAATGAGGCATAGTGACCCCGAGGGTAAAAATAATGCATTTTTGCATTATAAATATATGAGGGAAGCCATAAAAGGCCATATGTGAAAAAGGAAAATTTCAAAAATGAAAAACGTGAAAAATAATTTGGAGTTAAAAGGTGAAAAGTTAAAAATGACCTAAGTCTTTTGCTTTTTTCATTATTGTGTTTGCCCAAGCTCCTCCATAGAAAGATATTGCAGGTTTTCAAGGTCATGATGGGCCACTCCAAATAAGATCATTCAAAGGGACATGGATCTAGAATATTCCTAGGAAATCATGGCAAAATCATGTTGTTCCATAGCATGAAAAAAGGAAGAGGAGTTATCTAAAAAGTTTTAGTTGTATAAACAAGTGGTCCAAGGCATCTTTAGATAGTTCCACATAAAGATAAAGTTTTTTCATCCCTCTACCATGAATATTCTCCTTTTAGATCATGTGAAAGTCATCTCCTACCATGAAATCAAAAGTTTGTTGCAAATTTTCATCATTATTTGTAAAGGTAGTTAGAACACTAATTTTTCTTGCACATGGATGAATATTTAGGCATGGCAAGGGAATATTATCCAAATAGAAGCATCTTGGCAAAATTAAAAGTTTGTTTTACAAATTTTGAAAATTATGACCGAGTCCCATATCTAAAAATATATAAATATAAGGTTTGTCTTATATTTAAAGGGGTTTAGCCATTATGTTGGTCATTGTTTTTAGTTTTTACCTTCTCTAAGTCTAGGTTTTATAAAAAGAAAAATTAGGATCAACTGATGTGTGTAGATTTTGTCTCCCTTGCTAAGGTGGTTGTAAATGTATATCCATTATCAAGATTTGAAATCATGTTTATGTCTCCCTTGACAAAAGAGCAATATCACCATGTGTATTTCCATGGAAGGATTTTGAAATACTAATGTGTGTAGTATTTATTTTCAAGTTAATGAAAATGATTGTGGTTCTTTGTTGTTTCTTGTAGATGAAGTACACTGACATGTTTTTCTATAATTACTGATTAAAAATTTGGGTTTGTGATCACTATTGGTTGTCATTTTGAGCATAGATTTAAAAAATAAAATCTTTCTACATTTCTTTAGGATAGTTTGTTGAATAACTTGTTAGGGCACTCTAGGTTTATGGATTTGACATGAAAAAGAATTTGAAAGATTAGTTTTAGTGTATGTTCTAATCTCTCAGGGATAATTTGGTATTTATTATTATCTTGAATTTCAAGTTTTTTAAAATCTTTGCTAAAGAATATTGTCATGAAATATTGTAACATACCATGTTGTTTAGAAGCCATCATCACACCACCTTCCTTCTTTTTAATCATCTAACTTGTCCTACCTAGTCCTACCCTGCAAATAATACTCCCTCTACATAATATATGTGTTATTTCCCTTACAAATGCATAATATCTTTCATATTTGAATTGTGTTTAGAGTTTGTGTTTTAAATTCTAGCACTGTAGTCTTTTATTCAACCCCTATTATCGAAGATCCAATAGAATGAAGATTTCAATTCTTTCCCATCCATCTTTAGAAGCTTGTATATGAATTAGAGTATTTGTGCATTTCATTTGACAACCCTTCATGGGTGAAGTGTGAAAACTTGGTTATGCCTTGGTCATATCTATTACTTGTGCCAAAAATCCCCATGGAGGTTGAATTACAAAATCTCTCTATGTGAGCAAGCTACCCCATAGGTCCTCTCACCTTAATTTAGGTAGATATAAAAGTAGTAGGGAGCTAATTATACACTTTTTAGGTGCTTCTCAATCATTTTTTGCATTTGATCTAATCTTATTGCCAAACCCTTCCCTGACTACAATGACATACTAGCAAGTTTTTCATCTTTGTTTGCCATTTTATTCAAGTGTGTAAGATCGAGTGTAAGAGGTATACAAATAAGAACCAACATGTCATACCTTTTTTAAAACATCATATCAAAACTTAGAATACATATGTTTATCTCAACTTTCTAATTGTTAACATTTTCTTAATACTTTTTAAATATTCATGACTTTGAAATAAAACTCAGAAAAATGTATTTTTGAAATTCATATATATTGCATGCCCTTAAATTTTGTATGTCAAAATATTCATGAAAATAATTTCTTAACATAATTTTAAAACATCATGCCCAGAATGTCATGACAAAACCATCTTCAAACTCATAAAAATTTCCAACTCATGTATTTATGAAATCGTAACTTCAAACATCAAAATAAGATAGCCAAAATCACCACTATAACAAATTATCAACTAAATGAAAACCCAAAACCAAAATATGCATATTCACAAGATAATTTCTATTATCATCTCAAACATAGTTCACATATCTAATACTTAATTAATGATAATATTTATTATTTACCCAATTTATCCTTAAAAATAAGGATGAATATATTTATAAATAAAAAATGAAACACTTTCATTCATCTATATCACAAAATATAATAATGATAAACTCAGAAATCTTTCCAACTTTCCCTATGATAAAACCCATGTATGCAAAGAACTTAAACAAAAAATTTTATCTCATAATATTTTATCAAAAATAATATCATGCAAACTTGGAACCATAGTTTATTCCATGTAAACCAGTCATAATGATAAACAATCACTATCCCTTTGAAAACTATTCATTCTTTCAATAATGGTGTCCTTGTTAACATTGGTCTATAACTTTCATCTGTAACTTCCCAAATTATCTTGACAAGAAGGTGATCTTTTTAAAAATTATTAAAAAAATTAAAACTAACTTATTTATATCCATAACCCATGCATTAACCACTTTCATCTACATGCTTTCATATTATTGGTTTCCTAATTCAAGGTATATTATTAATCGACTACTAACTTGTTTAGCTAGGCTTTCAAACTTAGTCATGACCAAAATCCTTACTAAAATTCCAAATAATTTTCATAAATCAAGGCATGTACCATCTACATTAAAAAATTTAAACCACCCTTTGATCTTGCCTAGATCTCAAATAACATGATCCTCGAGCTTGAACAATATTAAACATAGTTTAATTTCAAATGGCTCCTCAAAATAAAATAAACACCCCATGACCATTTTAAAGTATTTGTTAGGCCTACCATCACATTGCATACTTAGGATAAGATAAAATTATTATATTAGAACTTATAACCCCCTTAATATTATTTAATAATCCTTAGGAATATAATAGCTTAGGTTTAAATATTAAATCAACTTCCATTTTGGCACAACATCATTCATTTTGCATCAATATCCATACTTGGAGTTGCATTTCAAATGAGATAACTAAAAATCATTATGACAAATCATAAAATGACTTTAATTCTAATGAAACAATAATGAACATTTATCAATTTAAACTAAAAACACTATAATAATCAATTCAAATAAATGCAATCTAATCAACTATATCCTCTAAAAACTCATAACTAAAAACAAACATTTGGTAATGAAATATATATTATAATTTTATTCATTTAACCATAAATGCTTTTTAAAACCACTATAATATAAATGTTAATTCATAAATAAATCATTATCATATTATTTAATTAGAAACATGTATATTCATAAAACTACTAATTGACTTACATCCCTAACTGTAGTTTTAGATTTTATGACTAAGTCATCACTATGACATATAGGAGTATAAATTTACAAAAAAAGTAGGGTTACAAAAAATAGGCATAACACTAGTAACTTTGCTAATCAATTTTGAATATGAAATTGAGTAGTAATCAAATTGCTTATTGTAAGAAAATAATCTTGAGAGTGTGATCCAGGTAAATTATTTCTTAAGCAGCTATACACTAACCCCTTTATAATGATTTTAAATAAGGGATGGGATGTTTGGATAGCATGGAATGAAGAAATGGAAAAATATAACAAGGGATTTTGAGTTGATACATAATAAATGCAAAAACTTTTGATATAATTTATAAAAATAAAGTATTACTTCAAAAACTAGTTATAATTTAGTAAATATTATTCATGTATAAAGAAAATTGAACTTATAAAGAATAATATCTCAACATAACTGATAATTATAGTTGTATTGTAACATATTTTCATTCTTCCTTCATAACATGAAGACTTCATCTACTTGAGACATTTTTTGATCTTTGAAAGACAAACAAGAAGAAGAAGAAGAAGAAGAAGAAAACAAACAAAGAAACCACAAAAAAAATAACAGAACAAGATAGAAAAAAAGAAGCAACAAAAGCAAAAAATAAAGAAATAAATTTAAATAAAACTAATAAATTTGAAAAGAGGTTAATTATGAAACAATTTTAAATGATGGTCATTAATTGAATAACATAACTAGTTCTCATAAAGATATGTCAAGTGAAAAGCATTATTTTCAAGTACATTTGCAATATGATACTGACCAATCCATAATGAATCAAATTTATTATGATTATCAGGATCTTCATGAGCTTTGTCCTAGTATAAAACTAAATCACCAACTTTAAATTTTTTATTATAAATTTTCTTATCGAAAAACTTTTTCAATTTTTGTTTAGTCCTCTCTATTTTTTGTAATGTTATTTATTTTGATTCATTAAGAGCTATTAGATCATGTAATATTTGATCAATCAAATTAGCATCTCCAACAACATATTATAAAGTAGTTCTTACTGAAGAAATTTGAAGTTCTATTGGTAAAGTGGCTTCAAATCCATATGCCAACATGAAGGGTGAATAACTAGTTACCACCTTAACAATAAATTTATCAACCCATAAGGCTTCAAAAAAAATTAGATGCCAATTTCATTTATTTTTACAAACTAACTTTTTCATGATTAAAATTATATTTTTATTTTTTGACTCATCTTGACCATTACTGTGAGGGTAATATTTAGATGAATGACTATATATAATAGAATATTTTCTTAAAAATTCTAAAAATTCATTTGAAGTAAATTGAGGACCATTATCAGATATGATTTTATAAGGAACTCCAAATTTGGAGAAAATATGATTTAAAAAAAATGAAATTACTTCACTTGTTACATAACTTTTAAGAGCTTAGGATTCTAGTCATTTAGTGAAATAATCAATTATATTTAATATATATCTATGACCAGTTGGTGAAGGAGGGTGTATATTTGAAATAAAATTAATCTCATTTTGTTAATGGTTTTTCAGGTATCATAGCATTTAAAGGCATTACAGGTAACTTATGTCTACCAATAAATAATTAGCATGGCATACAAGAATAAGATAACTTATAATCATCTTGAAATAATGTAGACTAGTAATAACTTGCTCTTAAAATCTTATAAGCAATGGTTTTTTTAGCATAATATCCACCACAATTTCCTTCATGACAACCTCTAAGAAATTTTTGTGTTTGGTCATGTGTAAGGCACCTTAATAAAACACCATTTTATTTCAATAAAACTAAAGAAATTCTAATAAACAAAAATTTAAATCTCTTTAGCATACATAATGTCTTTGTTTCTTATCAAAATTATCAAGATGAAATTGATTTTGAAAGTATAAAACTAAGTCATGATACCAATCATCTTCAAAAATTATACAAATCCCATTCATTCATTTCAAGACCAAATTTAAATTTTTTAAGAAAATCAAAAAAATTCATGGTTTTTAAATGAGGCTTAGCATTCAAATTATTATTAACTAACAAGACCAAAACATTAATGCTTGAAGAAGGATTTTCAGCTAAATGTTTTGCCAAGTTATTACCTTTAATTATCTTTGAAGTTTTGAATTCAAGATCAAAATCTTAAATTCGTAAGATTCATTTTGAAATCCTTTCTTGAATAGTTGGTTGTTTCAAAGATAAGATAAGATACGTACATTAGATCACACTATAACTTTGTTTTCTATCAATAAATAATAAAATTTGACTAAAGAGGAAATTAATGAGAAAACAAATTTCTCAATAAGAGGGTACCTAGTTTCATCCTCTTTTAATACTTGACTGATATAACCAATTGGTTTTTTGTCATTATTTTCAAATTCTTACATAATAACAACTCCAGTTGCTTTTTTAGTGGCAATAACATAAAGAACAAATAATTTTTTAAAATATGGTTTAGCAAGTACTTGAGCACTTGCAATGGTACCTTTAATGTTATTAAATTCTAAATCAACTCCTTCATCCCAAGTATAAGTTTTATCTTTTTTAAGTAGTAATTGTAAAGAATTAGACTTATTAACAAAATATGATATGAATTTCCTAAAAATTAGCAAAGAAAGACTATAAAATAGATTTATTTTTTAAGATGAGACAATTCCTTAATGGCTTTAATTCATTCAAGATATATGGAAATGCCATCTTTAGAAATGGTATATCCTAATAATTATCTCTAGTAACACCAAAAACATTTTTTTTGGATTTCAATACATATCATACTTTCTACACCTTCTAAAAACTTTACGGAGATGATCTAAATTCTTTTGACATCTTTTTGAATAAATGGTGAGATCATCAAGATATACTTGAATGATAATGCCAATTAATTTATCAAATGCAACATGCATAGTGAGAGGATCCTCCTAGAAAAATTAATAAAAATGCTTAAATAACAAGAATTAATAGCATGAATTAAATTTGAAGAACACTTGAAAATCTTGAAGTGATCATAGACCACTTCGAGGGGGAAATCTCCTTTGAGCAAGCTCAATAAAATAATTTCATGGATGCCTTAATTGGCCTCAACACTTGCTTATATAAGAATTATAATATAAGTAACTACTACTTCATATGCATGTGGGATAAAACAAAATGCTCATAGGATGACTTACAAAGTATAGGTGTCCATAGAAAATACTATACTAACAAAGTAAAGAGAAGAGATATCATGGGTTCATAGCATCCCCTCCCTCTTAGAAAAATATTTGTCCTTAAAGCTTCAAATATGAGAATTGGTGTTGAATCTGAAATAGTGGTTCCCATGTTGCATCCTCTGATTGCATTCCATGCCATTGAATTGAAACCTTGTGATGGAGACAGAGAGAGAAGTTGGCATGTGCACCTATCTAGGATTACCTCTGGCTCAAGAAGAATGGATCCTTCATTATCAAGTTTTGGTAAATTAGTATGCACTCTGATGTTTATGCCAAGAAATTGCTTCAGATAAGAGACATAAAATAATGGGTGAACTCACAAAAAGGTGGGAGTTCTAACTTGTAAGTAACCAACCCAATATTCTGAAGAACCTTATAGGACCCATAGAAATTATAAGATAACTTATGATGCCCTTTTATTTTTAAAGAGGATTACTTGTATGGTTGTAGGTGAAGAAAAACCATATCATCTACTTAAAAAGGTTGCTCAGAATAGTGCTGATTAGCTTATTGTTTCATTCGATTATGTGCCATATGAATATTGTATTATATGGTACTAAGAATCTGATCTTAGGTTTAGGGAAGTGTGTCAACCACTTGGACTGATGAACTATTAGGGGTGTACAAAAGGAGCACTAGTGGTGCTTGACCATAGACTATTTCATATGGAGTCATTTTTGTTGAAGTGTGGTAAGAGGTATTGTAAAACCATTTAGCGAGAGGGAGCCATTTTTCCTACTAATGTTGTTGTTCTAAATTGAAACAATGAAGGAAGGTTTCCAAATATTTATTTATAGTTTTAGTGTGGCCATCTATTTGGGGATGATATCTAGACTCATCTTGAGTTGGGTGCCAGTGTGGTGAAATAGTTCTTTCCAAAAATGATTGGTTAAGGTTTCATCATGATCTACAATAATGGATGAAGGAACATCATGAAGATGAAAAATATGGTCTAAGAAAATTTGTGCAAATATAGAGGTGGTATAGGGATGGCTGAGGGTACAAAAATGACTATATTTAGAGAGGTGATCAACCGCAACCAAGATCACCATTTTCCCTCTAGATTTAGGGAGCCCATTAATAAAATCCATAAAAATATCAATCCAAATCCTAATAGGGATGGGTAAGGGTTTGAGAAACCTAGGGATGAGTGTTGTTTCACCCTTGTTGCATTGACAAGTATCATATTCAACCACCATCTATTGAATTAAATTTTTCATCCCCTTCTAAAATAAGTTGCATTATGCTCACTCATAAGTTTTGAGAAATCTTGAGTGCCCTATAGAAGGAGAAGTATGGAGTTCATAGAATACCACTTGTTGAAGATCTATTCTTTAGGCAAGCACCAAACAACCCTTGTATCATAGAGAAACACCATCCCATAAATAATATGGTACAATAGAGGGGTTAGTAACCAATTATTAAATTATTTGAGATAATGAGGAGTCATTAGCATACCCATATCATACATCATCCAATCAATTTGAAATAGGCATAGAAAGAGTTGAAAGGGAAGCTTGATCTACAAATGTATGAGATAAAGCATCAACCACAATATTATCCTTACCCTTCTTGTAAGTGATCTCATATTCATAACCCATGAGTTTGTTAACCCATTTGTGTTATGATGGGGTGGAGACCCATTATTCCAAGAAATATTCTAGACTCTAGTGATCAATTTTGATGCAAAAATGAATCCCTAATAGGTATGGCCACCACTTCTATACTACATGTAAAATAGTCATCATTTCCTTCTCATAAGTAGATAGTACTAAATTATTACCAAAAAGGGCTTTACTGGTGAAAGTAATGGGGGCATCCTTCTTGAAGGAGAATAACACCAAGTCCATTGCCACAAGCATCACTCTTGATAGTGAAGGTCTTTGTAAAATATGGCATGGCTAGAATAGGGGTAGTACTCATAGCTTGTTTCAGTTCTTCAAATGTGCACTTAGCAGCTAATGTCCAAGTAAAATCATATTTTTTAAATATAACTATCAAGGAAGATGAAATCTTCCCACAATTTTTGAAAAACTTATGATAGTATCCAGTTAAGTCCAAAAAATAATAGAGGCTCTTGAGTGTTTGAGGATGAGGCCAATTTACCATGACAGCCATTTTTTTAGGATCCACTCGAACCCCTTGGGCTGAAATAATTTTCCCAAAATACTCTACTTCATTTAGGCCAAAAGCACATTTGGATTGTTTTGAAAAAAAATTATGCTTAGAGAGAAGTTGTAGTACAAGATCTAGATGTTGGAGATGCTCAGACCACGTTTGACTATAGATGATGATATCATTAAAGAAGACTAGAATGGTTTTTTTTAGGTAAGGATGGAATATTTTATTCATAAATGCCTAGAATGTTGAAGGATCATTAGTGAGGCCAAAGGGAATGACTAGAAACTTAGTGGCCATCATGCATGTGAAAATTTATCTTAGGGATATCATCCTCATGAAGCCAAATCTGGTGATATCCAGAGTAGAGGTCTAACTTGGAGAAAAATTGAGCACCATAAAGCTCATCAAGAAGCTCATTAATAATAGGGATTGGGAACTTGTCCTTGATTATGATGTGATTAAGTGCATGAAAATCAATGTAAAGGTGCCATGGCCCATCTTTTTTTGGACAAGGAGAACTAGGGAAGAATATGGGCTGGTATTAGGATGAATAATGCCTTGCTTCAGTAAGTCTCGAATGAGTATCTCAATCTCAGTATTTTGATGAAATGGGTAGCGATAAGACTTGATGTTGGGAGGAATGTTTCCAAAAAGGAGTTAGATACGATGGTCCTCTAACCTTGAAAGTGGAAATCCCACTAGTTTGGAAAAAATACTTTCATACCTTTATATAATGGTTTATAGATTAGGAGTAGTAGAGAC
This sequence comes from Torreya grandis, assembly GCA_037957365.1. NCBI lineage: Eukaryota > Viridiplantae > Streptophyta > Pinopsida > Cupressales > Taxaceae > Torreya > Torreya grandis. The sequence continues at coordinate 2,498,475 of JARHVA010002046.1, forward strand.
TGATGATGGTTACATTTGAAAGGAATGGATCTGGACAATGACACCATGTGAATTTTTTGGATCTATGAATTTGACTCAAGAGAGTATGGTTATTACTGTGTTAGTTTCAAAATGAAAACAAAATGAAAGAAACACACTAACTAGCATAACATCTCTAGGCCTAGACACTAAGGAGAGCTTAGTTAACAAACATGAATAAAACAGACAACTAAAATGCAAAAGAAACCTTCTTTTACCTCCTTGGGTGATCCAAATTTTTTTATGTAGTGGATTTTTGAGTTTTTTCTCATGAAGTCCTCATTAATGGAAGTCTGGCTACCTCTATCTCTCCTTGGCACCTTTGGCTTATGGCTTGGCTTGGTTTGGAATCAATTTGGCATGGTAACACTAGTTGTAATGGATTTTGGAATTATTTGTGAATTATAACTTTGAATTATCAAGACTTTGAAGATATTTGAGCATCATAAATTTACACCAAAATAGCTTAGAAATGATGTTCATGGCCTCTATATTTATAGATTTTTTAGAATGTCTAGAACCAATTTAAACCATCCATCTTGAGATTGAGATGTGTGGTTGAAGATTAATTTAATTATGAAATTAAAATCGATAAATAGGCTCATCAATATTTGGGATAGAGGAGTAATTAAGAGGAATAGAGGCTTTGATGAGGCATGGGAGGTATGAATCTCTATATTTGTGGCATTTATGGCCTAGGGATGTCTTCCCAATAAATGAGGTCACCTAATGATGTAGATATTCAATATTCATTTTTAAAACAAATTATTCAACAAGTTTTCATGGATTTATTGATTAGACTTAATTTGGTTTAATTATCTCTTAAGCATGATTAATCACTTTGAGCACAAATTACTCAAATTGATTAGAATGACTTGATATTGGTCCAAAATTTGACTAGATTGGAATTAGAAGGTGATGTCAGATGCATTGGATCCATTATCCCATTTAGGATGTTATTAAAAATAAATAACAAAGGCATACATCTTGTGTAAGATATTTGATAGGAAAGAGCAATCCAGATCACCTAAGTGTAAAATTAGCATTTTGACTCGAAATGATCCGATCAAAGTTAGCTAGCTCATAAATTGCATTACCCCATTTAGAGATACCCTGGCCAAAATCAAAACTTGAATATATCAATTTCAAATCATTTAATGCATTTTAGTATTTTTAGGCCAAATTGTGCACTTTGGGTGGAAATTGGTCAAAATCTTGATTGGAGGTCATTAGTGGCTAGATTTAGGTGTCTACAATTTCCCCCTATTTGGGAAGATGTTTCAAATCATAGGCAAAGCAATTTCTTCTCAAATAATGAGAGATGGTCTATATGCCAAGAAGAATATGATGACTGAAGAATAAATCTCCAAATGATGTTGGGAAGCCTATGATGATTCTACCTTGAGGGAGTGACTATCACATTTATTGATGGGTAGTCCCTCAAAAATAAACAAGAAGAAAGGTGGAATTAACTCATGGTTGATATTAATCCAAATAAGAAAATGCTTACATGCATTAATATAAAAAAGATGTTGATTTGCCCAAAGGTGGTTATAATCAAGAATAAAAGTCAAAATAATGATTTTCTCATAGGTGGTTATAAACATTACAAGGACCTAAATTGGCTAAAGATGATGGTGCCCCAGTTAGGGTTGAATATCAAGCATAACTCAAAGATATAACCTAGAATATAGATTAAAGATGAGTGGGCACAAAATGATGAAAGAGATGGATAGAGGAATGAGATTGATCAATAGAATGATTTAGTTGTACCTATCAATGAGGAGATGTTCATCCTGATTAACAATGATACAACTATAATGGTTAATGGGTTGATATTGATCAAGGGTAGGATGGAAGGATTTGCCAAAGTGCTAAGGAGAAACTTATGCAACTCCATTAATTATAGACCTTATTGAAGTTGATTTTTACTATAGCATGTGATGGTAGGCATCATGATAGAACACCATGAAGACTTGGCCAAAATATGCATAAGGATTGACTCCCGATATCCAATAACCACTTGAAAATAATGAACTAATGATAAAAATCATGATGACAATGTTTACATATGAATATAGATAGACTCAAGAATAATGTACTCAAGGAATCACATAATGAACACATATAGATTGAGTCGAGGCAATAGTGCAGAAAGCAAACAAATAAGCAAGCAAATAAACAAATAAATAAATAGAAATAAATAAATAAACAAATTGAAATAAATAAACAAACAAAAATCCTGAAAATAAAAGCAAAAGAAAACATCCTAACAATGACAATGCCCTAGTAAGGTGGATCAAGGATAACTGACTAGGCTTAGACAGGATAAATGTTTTTAGATTTTTAAAATGTTATGAATGTTTTTGGTAGTTTAAGGTATCTTAACTCATTAGAGAATGACAAGACACCTACTTGCAAAATGATGAGAGCATTTGGCTTAGGTTGCTTATAAAACAATGAAAGCTTATGGAAAAGGGGACTGACGTGACCTTAACATGAATTGAGCATGACCCACATAGTCTTGAAAGGCCTCAAGTCATAGTAATTTCATCCATGCAAAAGGTGAAAAAAAACCAACTAGGTCCCAACAAGTTCTCAAATTTGGAAAATGGCCAGTCAAATGAAAATAGTAATGGCAAGGTGATGCAAAAATGCATGATAAACAAGTGTTGCCCCTAGTTTGTCCATAGGTGGTTATAACTAGGATACAACAACATAGGTTAATGATACTAATTTTCCCATATGTGGTTATAATTAGTAGCAATACTAGTGAGACATTGATTTGTCCATAAGCAGTTATAATTAGGATCACATAAATAAACTTGAAATAGGATGGAAAATGAAAGATATCTTGTCAAATCAAATATCACACTACTTTCATAGACTATCATTGTAAACATAAATTGGATTGATTATTGAAACTTGATCAGAATCATCTCACAAAAGGTATAGGAAGAACCAAAGAAACTAAGATCAAAATAAGATTGGGTAGGATTAGTAAAAATAGGCTTTGGTCTAGATAGGAATGGAATGGTAGGATGACATGGTCTTGATAAGGATAATGATGGTTTTGATAATTAAGTTAAAATGGTATGAGGGTTGCCTATAAGTGATGGGGTGAATGGTAGGAATATACAATAATGGTATATACACATGTAAAAATGGCAATGGCATGGCAATGTGAAATGGTATGGTACATATTGTTGGCCTGGGTGTGGTTTTTGATTCTATTATTCTTATTGATGGAGAGATGCACATATTAATCAATAAATGATACAAATAGAATACTTGATGATGTTAATTTCTATCCTACAACTCATATAAATAATTTATCTATCAAGAATGGCCTACAAATTTAGTTGTTGAGAATGCTTTTATGATCTTCCTTGGTCATTGATTTTGATTCCTTCAAACATTGAGACAAGGTATATTTGTATCCTCTACAAACAAAAATGAGACCATGGATGGTAAATAGAGATAAATAATAGATGGTAGGTTTGATTGTGAAATAGAATGGTAAATGATAATGGAATGTGTAATGGTGGGGAAATAAATGACGATCATGACTTTTAGTCACACGTAATGTTGTTAATGCTAGATTTAACTTAATTTTGGTTGTGTTAGGGCTGAAGATTTATTCTCTCGATAGAACCATCAAACTTTTATATTTTTTGGTCTTGAGAGTAGATACAATTTGATTAAGCTATAGAATGGAAGCTATTTTAATTTGATCTTTGATTTTGTCTTCATCAAGCAGTGAAGAAATTTTGTGCTCAGCTATTGGTGCCTCAAAGAGGTTTTCACCAATGAAGTTGTCTTGATTGTTTTGTATTGCCTTTGAGAAGGTTTCAATAAGGAATGTTGGATTTTAACTTTGATTGTCTTCTAGTTCTTCGAACAAAATTTTACTAGAAGATGCTAAGTTTCGACTTTGATTTTCCCCTAACACCTCCAAAAAGGTTTCACTAGGAGAGTGTTATTATGCTATACGAATGTGGTCTTGGCCTCTTTGTTCTTCTTCAAATGTTATGTGACCATGGATGCAGTTCAAAAAAGTGTGATTCTACCGACCCCAATCAACATTTTTAGGAGATGGAATGTCGATGATATAGTTATTTTGGTTGATGGTAATGGCCTATGGAATGGTAATTGAATGGGAAGAGGTTACATAATCCTTGTAGAAGATACTAGGATAACGTGTGTCAAAGCTAAAGTACTCATCCTTAAAAATGGTATAAGGATCATAAATATATTCAAACTGATCTACAAGGTATGCATAACCAATTTTGTAATAGTCATGAACATATTCCATATCTAAATTTGATTCTAACTCAATAAAATCTAAATTTGATGTTGAGACTAATGTTGATTGTGATGCTAAATCTAATGTTAGTTCAAGAATAGAACCTGACTCTAACTCTAATTATTCACTGATGGGTACTCTATTATAATGATTTATTGTTGAATATTTGGTTTTGGATAAGTAATAGCCTATGATGGCATAATGGGCTCCACAAAAATTGGTTTTTCAAAGAAAGACTCCTTTAGGATGTGAAATAGGTCAAGAGACAACTTTTCAGAGACTGGATTGTCAATAGGAGGCTCTTGAAAAATAAACACATATTCTAGGTAATGAGTTTCCCAAAGATGGTTATAATCATTAAGAAGTGACTCAACAAAGATTGACTCATCAAAGTGAGTATCCTTGACAACTAGGATAGGATTAATAGGTGATTCATCATAGGCTAATTTATCAAAAATGGTTGAATCAATAGAAACATATTGGATTGGTTAGTTCTCTTGGCCTTGGTTTTTAATGAGTTAAAAGATACTAGTTTTGAACATAGCTTGGTCTTCAAATGATTGGATTGATGGAGGTTTGGATGGGATTGACTCTAGATGAGCAATGACTTGTGGTTTGATAATGGTAGGGCCTTGGGGAGCATGATTTGTCACACAAGCCAAAGGACTAGGTATTGGTATGATGAAGGGGTGTTGTGGAGATTGGTTACTCATGCAAGCTAAAGGACTAGGTCTAGGAATGGTAATGGTATTCTTTGGATATTGTAGAGCTTGATAACTTGTAAAAATACAAAAGAGGGTTAGGGGTAGTTGATGATTAGATAATAAAAAGACATCATGCAACTGGGTTGCTTTCATAAGCCAAAGCATCCGAGTCTTCCTCATAAACCATATCATCCCAATCATGAGTTTGCTCATAAGTTGGTTCTTGACCATGTTCTATGTATTGATTATTATAAAGAGGGTATAGATCTATATCCTAAATAATATTATCTATAGTTGGGTCTTAAAAGTTCTCCTCATAAGCCTCTTCATGCAAATCAAGGTTTCAATTTGGATTTTGTGGATTTTGAATATGTTCCCCATATGGAGTATTTTAGGAAGAATAATAAAACTCCTTAGAAAATATTTCTCTATAGGGGTTCCTAACGAGATTTTGTGCAACCATTCTATCATAAGTTGGATTGTACATGACTCCACCATAAGTATAGATAGACATATCTACATAAATGATGAAATCTTTGAAACAAAAAGGCTTAGAGCTCTACAAACTCTAAAAAACTATGTCCAAAGGAAAAATCTTTTAAACTTGGTCTAGCTTGGTCAAAAGGTGAAGTTGTATCTCCATTGTGGTTTGAAAGTGGAGCTATATCTCCAAAATGATTTATGATAATACTTGGCATAAAATAGCCTAACATTAAATGTCTAATGTCAAATGTCATACGCATAAAAGGTCGAGTGTCTTAATAAAACCTAACATGTCAAAGGTCTAGGTCAAAGTGTTCCAAATAAGGTCTAAACTAGGAAAGGAAAAAGTTGAGCTACTAGGTCTTTTGTCCAAATGTAGAGTCAAAAGCTAGGCTCAAAAAAATAGGTATATGCTAGGACTTTTGGCCAAATGGCATCAAAATATAGACTTAAAACAAAGGCTAAAGTGATTTTATTTAATCTAATAAGTTTGGAAACAACTTTGACATAAACTCGACACACATAATCAAATATAAACATGATCAGTTGGCACAAGGCATAAGACAAAAGGCTCTTTGAGAAAGGTTGTGTTCTCCCAAATAAAGGCACAAACAATGATGAGGATAGGCATTAAACAAACAAAACTATCAATAGTTTTCAAATTTAGATAATCAATTAACTGAAGTTATGCAATCCAAAAGAGAAAGATTTGTGTATTAGCCCCATGAATTAAGGCTTTAAAAGAAATCAATCAATGTTTGAATCTAAACTTGGCAAGGCTAATTGAAATCTCAATGTTGAAAACTAAGATTTTACTAAACAAGCTAGACAAAATTGGACAACATGACAACACAAGATAAAGGTCTAAATGGTATACATAAAATAAGAAACAAGAAGAAAGGTGAAATTAACCCATGGTTGAGATTAATCTAAATAATAAAATGCTTGCATGTATTAATGTAAAAAAGATGCTAATTTGCCTAAAGGCAGTTATAATTAGGAATAAAAGTCAAAATAATTATTTTCCCATAGGTGGTTATAATCATTATGAGGACTTAAATTGGCTAAAGATGATGGTGCCCCAGTTAGGGTTAATTATCAAGCATAACTCAAGGATATAACCTAGAATACAAATTAAAGATGAGTGGGCACAAAATGATGGAAGAGATGGATAGAGGAATGAGATTGATCAATATAATGATTTAGTTATACCTATTAATGAGGAGATGCTCATCCTAATTAATAATGATACAACTAGAATGGTCAAATAAGTTATATTGATCAAGGGTGGGATGGAAGGATTTGCCAAGGTGCCAAGGAGAAACTTCTACATCTCCATTGATTTTAGACCTTCTTGAAGTTGATATTTGCTATAGCATGTTATGGTAGGTATCATGATAGAACACCATGAAGATTTGGCTGAAATTTTCATAAGGACTAACTCCTGATATCCAATAAACACTAAAAAATAATGCACCAATGATAAAAACCATGATGATAATGTTTACGTATGAATATGGATAGACTCAAGAATAATATGCTTAAGGAATCACCCAACGAATGCATATAGACTCAGTCAAGGAAAAAACATTGAAAGCTAATAAACAGGTAAGAAAATAAATAAATAAACAAATAAACAAAAACAAACAACTTAAAATAAATAAACAAACAAAAATCTTGAAAACAAAAGCAAAAGAAAACATCTTAACAATGACAATGCCCCAGTAAGGTGGATCGAGGATAACTAACTAGGCTTAGACAAGATAAATATTTTTGGATTTTTAAAATGTTATGAATGTTTTTAGCATTTTGAGGTATCTTAAATCATTATAGAATGACAAGATACTTACTCACAAAATGGTGAAAGTGTTTGGCTTAGGTTGCTCACAAAATGATGAGAGCATATGAAAATGGGGACTGAGGTAACCTTAACATGAATTGAGCATGATCCACATAGTCCTAAAATGAAATCAAGTCATAGTAATTCTATCACACAAAAGGTGAGAAAAAACCAACTAGGTCCAAATAAGTTCTCAAATCTGGCAAATGGCAAGTCAAATGAAAAGAATGATAGCAAAGTGATGCGATAATGCCTAATAAACAAATGTTATGAAAATGGTGACTGAGGTAACCTTAACATGAATTGAGCATGATCCACATAGTCCTAAAATGAAATTCAGTCATAGTAATTCTATCCACACAAAAGGAGAGAAAAAACCAATTAAGTCCAAATAAGTGCTGAAATCTGGCAAATGGCCAGTTAAATGAAAAGAATGATAGAAAAGTGATGTGATAATGCCTAATAAACAAATTTCCCCCCTATTTTACCCATAGTCATTTATAACTAAGATATAATGACATAGGTCAATGATATTAATTTGCCCATAGGTGGTTATATTTAGTAGCAAGACTAGTGAATACTGATTTACCCATAGATGGTTATAATTAGGCTCACATAAATAAACCTGATACATGATGGAAAATGAAAGTTATCTTGCCAGATTAGTTGCCACACTACTTTCATAGACTATCATTATAAACATGATTGGATTGATTTTTGAAACTTGATTAGAATCCCTCCAAAAAAGGTGTGAGAAGAACCAAGTGAACTAAGATCAAAATAGGATTGGGTAGGATGAGTAAAAAATAGGCTTTGGTCTAGATAGGAATGGAATGATAGGATGTATAAAATGGTAAGAGGGTTGCCCCCAAGTGGTGGGGTGAATAGCTAGGATCTAAAATAATGGAAAATGGATATATAACAATGGCAATGGCATGGTAATGTGAAATGGTATGGTACATGTTGTTGGCCTGGGTGTGGTAAATGACATATGATTCTATTTTTCTTGTTGAGATGGAGATGCATGTCTTAATCAATAAATGATACAAACGAAATACTTGATCATGTTAATTTTTATTCCACACCTCATTTAAATAACTACTCTATCAAAAATGGCTTACAAATTTTGTTGTCAAGAATATTTTTGTGATCTTCCTTGGTCACTGATTTTAATTCCTTCAAACGTTGAGACAAGGTATATTTGTATCCTCTACAAAGGAAAGTGAAACCATGGATGGTAAATATGGACATATAATGGATGGTAGGTTTGATTGTGAAATGGAATGGTAAATGATAATGGAATGTATAATGGTGGGGAGACAAATGAAGATCGGGAGATTTAGTCACACGTAATGTTTCTAATACCAGATTCAACATAACTTTGGTTATGGTGGGGCCAAAGACTTATTCTCTCAATAGGACCACCAAATTTTTCTATTATTTGATCTTGAGAGTAACTACCATATGATTTGGCTATAGATAGGAAGCTATTTTGATTTGATCTTGATTTTGTCTTCATCAAGCAATAAAGAACTTTTGTATTCAATGATTGGTGCCTAAATGAGGTTTTCACCAATGAATTTGCCCTGATTGTCCTGTAGTGCCTTTGAGAAGGTTTCACTAAAGAATGTTAACTTTTGAATTTGATTATTTTCTAGCACTTCTAAAAAAATTTCACTAAAATATTCTGAGTTTTGACTTTGATTATCCTCTAGCACCTTTGAAAAGGTTTCACTAGGAGAGTGTTTTTCTACTACATGAATGTTGTCTTGGTCTCCCTGCTCTTATTCAACTTCCATGCCTCCATGGATGTAGTTTAATAAAGTGTGATTTTATCAATCCCAATTGACACTTGTGGGAGAAGGAATGTCAATAGTATGGCTATTTTGGTTGATGGTAATGGCATGTGGAATGGTAATGGAATGGGGAGAGGTTGCACAATCCTCGTAAAAGATACTAGGATAACTTTTGTCAAAGCTGAGGTACTCATCCTCAAAAACTATAAGAAGATCGCAAATGTATTCAAATTGATCTGCAAGTTATGCATAGCTAATGTTATAACAACCATAAACATATTCTTCTTTTGAATCTAATTCTAACTCATGGGACTCTAAATCCAATGTTGAGACTGATGTTGAGTCTGATTCTAATGCTAAATTCAATGTTAGTTCAATAATAGAACCTAACTCTATTTTGATTCTTTATCTAATGGGTACTCTATTATAATGATGTCCTATTGAATTCTTGGTATTAGATAAGTAATAACCTATAACGGTATGATAGGCTCCACAAAGACTAGTTTGTCAGTGTGGGACTCCTTTAGGATGGGAAAAAGGTCAAGAGACAACTTCTTAGAGACTAGCTTGTCAATAGGAGGATTTAAAAAAATAGGCAGATGGTTGAGGTAATGATTTGACCAAAGGTGGTTATAATCATTAAGAAGTGACTCAATAAATATTAGCTCATCGAAGTGACACTCCTTGACAACTAGTATAGGATCAATAGGTGATTCATCATAGGTTGACTTATCATAAGTGGTTGGTTTAGCAAAAACATTTGGATTAGTTGGTTCTCTTGGACTTGGTTTCTAATGAGTTGGAAAATACTAGTTTTTAACACATTTTGGTCTTTGAATGATTGGATCAGTTGAGGTTTGATTGGGATTTGTACTAGATGAGGAATGACTTGTAGTTGGATAATGGTAGGGCATTAGGGAGCATGATTTCTTACATGAGCTAAAGGAAAAAATCCTAAGATGGTAATGATATGGTGTTGTGGGGCATGATTGCTCACACAAGCCAAAAGACTAGGTCCTATAATGATGAAAGGTCATTGTGGATCTTGATTTCTCATACAAACCAAAGGACTAGGTCTTGGAATGATGAAGGGGCATTGTGAAACATGATTTATCACACAAACCAAAGGATGAGGTCCTAATATAGAAATAGATGAGCATTGTGTAGCTTGGTTACTTACATAAGCTAAAGCATCCAAGTCTTCCTCATAAACCATATCATCCCAGTCATGAGTTGGCTCATAAGTTAGTTCTTGACTGTGTTCTATGTATTGATTATTGTAAAGAGGGTATGGATTCATATCCCAAACAACATTATCTATAGTTGGGTCTTTAAATTCTTCCTTAAAAGCCTCTTCATGCCAATCAAGGTCTTAATTTGGATTTTGTGGGTTTTGACTATGTTCCCCATATGGAGTATTCTAGGGAGAATGATAAAACTCCTTGAAAATCTTTCTCTATAGGGGTTCTTAGTGGAATTTTGTGTGGCAATTCTATCATAAATTGGATTGTACATGACTCCACCATAAGTTTAGCTAGACATATCCACATAAATGATGAAATCTATGAAAAAAAAAAGCTTAGAGGTCTACAAACTCTAAAAAACTATGTCCAAAGGACAAATGGTTCAAGCTTGGTCTAACTTGGTCAAAAGGTGGAGTTATATCTCCAATGTGTTTTGAAAGTGGATTTTTATATCCAAAATGATTTGTACAAAGACTTGCAATAAAATATCCTAACATTAAATTTCTAATTTCTAGTGTCATCCACACAAAAGGTCAAGTGTCTGAATAAAACATGACATGTCAAAGGTCTAGGTCAAAGTGTTCCAAACAAGGTCTAATCTAGGAAAAGGAAAAGTTGAGTTACTAGGTATTTTGTTGAAACATGGAGTCAAAATATAGGCTCAAACAATAGGCATGTGCTAGGAATTTTGGCAAAATGGTGTCAAAATCTAGACTTAAAATAAAGGCTGATGTGATTTGATTTAATCTAACAAGTTTGGAGATAACTTTGACATAAACTCGACACATGGAATCAAACATAAACATGATTAGTTGGCATAAGGAATAAGACAAAAAGATCTTTGAATAAAGACTATATTTTCCTAAATAAAGGCATAAATAATGATGAGGATAGGCATTAAGCAAATAAACCATCAATAATTTTCAAATTTAGGTAATCAATTAACTGAAGTTATGCAACCCAAAAGAGAAAGATCTGTGTATCAGGCCCATGAATTGAAGCCTAAATATAAATAAATCATTGTTTAGATCCAAACTTGACAAGGTTAATTGAAAACTCAATGTTAAAAACCAGAATTTGACCAAACAAGCTAGACAAGATTGGACAACATGATGGCACAAGGTAAAGGTCCAAACGGTTCATGTAAAATGGTTTAAAACAAATAGTTTTTGGCACAAGGTGAAACAAGTCTTGAAAAAACTTGATCAGTATAATGGTGTAAGCATGCTTGAATGTTGTGATCTATGTTATGCTTCAAAAGACTCAAAGGCAAAATGGCTTTAACATTTTTTGGGAAACATAACACTATCCTCCTCATCTCAAATGACACACACACAAACAAGTTTAGAAAAAATTTCAAGGCACAAGTGTGGTGTAAAATGGATAGCATAATACCTCTTTAGAAAAAATAATGACATAAATTTTTTTATTTTGACATGACTTATGAAAAAATAAAAAAATTTTAGTCTGAAAACATATCAAATGAGAAAATGATCCAAAAATACACCAAGTATAATCATCCAAATCCTGGCAAGGGTATGGAAATATGGGGTTGACTAACTATCAAGTTTTTAATGTCTCTAGGGGAACCAATTGCACAATGACTTTCACCTCAAACAATGCAAAATAAAAGAATGGAAATTAGGTGACTGTGGCATTAGGTAGTTATAAAAAGATCTAGTCTTTTTTATAACCACTACATCCTTTTGTTCATTCAGTGTAGTGCAATGTCCAAATACAGATACATCTCATGTGAAACTCTAAATTATTAAGTGAAATCAATGCCATGAGGTGAAACCCTAAGTCAAAGCTTTTCTTAAAAACTTGTGGGAGGTAATGACATCCCCCTTGCAAGCCAAGTTTGCATAAAAATAAAAAAAACATGAAATAGAAAGAATTTAAGGTCATTTTTAAGCTCACCCAAACTTTGATGAGTTTTTGGGAAGTGATTTAGATGACTTTATTTCTAAGCCTTGGACTAGGCTATTTGTAATAGGAATGGCGCTTTTAATTCCAAGGATTTCCTAAAGGGGATAAATAGAAGAATATACATGCAACACCCCTATTCTTGCCAAAAAAAATTAGATCAAGCAACTATTAAAGACAAAAATCTTAGAAAGATGAGTTCATTTTTAAGTCCAAATGAAAATGAGGTCGTGTTCATTTGACCCCTTGATCTTAGTTGTAGCTTTGAAAACTAATGCTAAAAACTCTCTTAAGCACCTAAATATTACTTTAAGCACCCAAAATAAGGTTACTAACTCATTTTAAGCATGAAAAAGATGATCTTAACATGTTTTTAGCAAATGTCAAGCTTGGTCCTGCAACAAAAATGTTAGCATGTCCTCTAGCCTTGAAGCTCTTTTGGGTTTGAAACAATGAACATTAAAAAAAGAGCTTTTGGGTTTATGTTTTAATAAAAAAATAGAGACTGATGTTGTTTATATAATCAATGATACTTACATTTGCTAACTAATGATGGTTATCTAACCGACATCAGTTATACCAATGTGATTGATGACAGCTATCCAACTGATGTTAGTTTTACTCACTGATGTCATTTACTGTGTAAACCTGTGACAAATAAAAAATGGAAAAATAAAGTTAGAAAATTAATTTAAAAGAGTTTTAATGATATTTTTCATTTGTGGAATGAATTTGGTCCCACCAAGCATGCCATATGTAGATCTAAAAATTTGATTCAAGAGAGGATGGTTAGTATGGTGTTAGTTTCAAAATAAAAACAAAACGAAAAAAATACACTAACTAACATAACATCTCTAGGCCTAGACACTAAGGAGAGCTTAGTTAACAAACATGAATAAAACACAATTAAAATACAAAAAAAATCCTCTTTTACCTTCCTTGAATGTTCCAAAATGCTTGTTGTAGTGGCTTTCTCAGTTTGTGCTCATGGAGTCCTCATCAATGGAAGTTTGGCTACCTCTTTCTCTCCTTGTTACCTTTGGCTTGGAATCAATTTGGCATGGTAACACTAGTTTGCATGATGCTTTGTTATCAATTCTACATTGTAACTTTTCATAGTCATGACTTTGAATATATTTGAGCATAATAACTTTACACCAAAATAGCTTAGAAATGATGTTCATGGCCTCTCTATTTATATATTTTTGAGTGTCTCGAATCAACTTGAACCATTCATCCTGAGATTGAGATGTGTGGTTGAGGATTAATTCAATTATGTAATTAAAATTGATAAATAGGCTCATCAATATTTGGGATAGAGGAGAAATTAAGAGGCATAGAGGGCTTTGATGAGGCATGGGAGGCATGAATCTTGATATTTGTGGCATTTATAGCCTAGGGATGTCTTTCCAAGAAATGAGATCACCTGATGATGTAGATATTCAATATCCATTTCCAAAAATAAAATTTTAACAAGTTTTCATGGAATTCATAATTAGGCCTTGATTTAGATTAATTAGCTCTTAAGCATGCTTAAACACTTTGTGCACAAATTACTTAGACTGATCAAAATGCCTTATTATTGGTCCAAAATTTGATTGGATTGAAATTGGAAGGTGATTTCAGATGCATTGGATCTGTTATCCCATTTAGGATGTTATCAATAGAAAATAACAAAGGCACGTGTCTTGTGAAAGATATTTGATAGGAAATAGCAATCCAGAGCACCCAGGTGCAAATTAACATTTTGACTTGAGATGATTTGATCAAAGTTAATTGGACCATAAATTGCATTACCCCATTTAGGGATACTTGGCCAAAATCAGCACTTGAATATGTTAGTTTCACATTATTTGGTGTGTTTTAGTGTTTTTAGGCCAAATTGTGCATTTTGGGTGGAAATTGGCCAAAATATTGATTGGAGGTTATCAATGCCCAGATTTAGGTGTCTACACATTCTTCTTAAGAATATTTTCCATGTGATGTGAACTTATGATGCTGAGATACACTGATTTTAAGCCTTTTAATGTATATTTTTGCCCATTATCTAAAAACTATGTCCAAAGTTTAGCAAAATCCCATAAGATGGATACAAGTGTGCATAACCATTGGGCTCCCAAAATAACATCACATCCACCTAAGGGAAAGGCAAAAATGTTGGAGAAAAAATTATAATCTCCAATAGATATACACACATTATGACACTTTCCTTTACAAGGTAAGGTGTCCTCATTGGTAATCATGACTTTAAAGTTTGACCAATGATGGATAAAACAATCAACTTATTTGGTGATTTGAGGGTCAATAAAGTTATGAGTGCTACCTGAATCAATGAGTATTGTGAGAGGGAGCTTCTTGAAGTAACCTCTGACCTACATAGTTTGTGTGGTAGTGACTCTTGTTAAGGCATGGAGAGAGATCTCTAGTTGGTCTTCCTGAGAAGTAGATTCCATAATTGGCCGAGCTTCTTCTTGATCATTTGTTATACCCTGAGCATTTTCTTAATCATCAATTTTAGGTGAAGAGTTCGCATCCAATAGGTAAAACTTTTACTCAACACATCGATGTACCTAAGTGAATTTATTATCAAAATTATAGTAGAGTCCTTTTTCTCTATAGACTTTCATATCTACTTCAATCAAATGTTTGATAAGAGCAATTTTGGGAATAGGCATTACATGAGTGCATTGTGGAACTATATTTTTGAATGAAGAAAAAGTGTGTTTGAATCACTGTTGAGCTATGATCTTATCCTTTTCTAACTTAGCCAACCCCAAGGCTTCCATCATTATGTTGGGCTAGAACATTTTGACCTCAGATCATATTGCATCCTTCAATCCACTAACAAAATAACTCCTAAAAAACTCATCAAACAATCCCTCTATGTGATTGGTCATTTTTTTCAAAATTGTTTGATATTCTTTCATATTTCCTATTTGGTGAAGCTTAATGAGTGCTCCAATGAAGTCATTAAAATCACTAGGGCCAAACCATTGTAAAATAAGGGTGAAAAAATTAGTCCACATGGGCTCATCATGAGCCTTGGTATACCAACAATACCATTGAAGGGCTTCAAGTTCCAAGTGAAAGGATGCAAGTGGGACCTTATGGGCATCAAAAGTATTATGTAGACTAAAATATTATTCTTTCTGATAGATCCATTATGTTGGATCTACACCATTAAATTGAGAAAAATTAAGCTTTGTCCCACAAAAAGTGTTGGAAGAAGAAAACTTGATGTCTAAAGAGGACTCTAGATGTCGTTTGTTATTCATGGTGGTTTGTTGAAGATTGAGGCCGAGAAGTTTTTCATCAAGATCTTTGATATAGTTCTTGAGGGTGGTAATTTCATCCTCCATGTTATTTTCTCCTATTTAGGTTACTATCATGACTCGAATAACAATTTTTTTTGGCAATGGGTAAGAAAACTAAAGTTGAGACATGTTTAGTATGGGAAGTTTTGAAATAGGGCAAAAATGGAAGTGGTAAAAGGGATTTTAATAAATTTTTATCTCAATGGAAGTATGATTAATGAAGATGATATACATTTTAGGGGTGAAAATGGAAAACTAAAAAATTTATCAAAGAGATTCAAAGAAGAAAAAAGGCAAGATGAACAATATGGAATTTTTTTGAGGCAACAAGACAAAAATAGAAGTTATGGTAAAACTCAAACAATGGGTAAATAGAGATTTAAGGGAATTAGGAGTGGAATTGGGATAAGGTACCTTAAGGAAAAAAGTAGATAATGAAATTTTAGGTGTCTGGATAAAGTTTGAAGATCAACTGCGCTACATATGGAGAGATATTACAAAAAAATAAAAAAATAATTTATTACTATTATTTTTTTGTTTTCTATTTTTTGTCTAGCTGTAAGTCCTTTTTCAGTCTACTAATACTCTATTGGTAGTTTATAGATTATGGTTTCTGTCAAACATCTACTTACAAGTGTTTTGATAGTTTGGATATTTTAGTAAATGGTTAATCTATTAAAAATACTCTAAATTGATAGAAATAGGCCTTGAGTTTCAATCACTGCCTAAGGGTTTTTAAAAAATAACACTCTGGCCACAAATACCATCTAAGTGAGTACCATTCTCTATAAATTTTTTGGCCATGGATTTATCTCTTAGCAAAAGCTCTTGGTTTTTCTCATGGATGGGAACTACTCAATCAGGAAGGGGTTGTTGCCCATTTCACTGGTAGGTCCTCTCAATGGGCTAGTTACTTTTGGGTTTCTATGGTACTCCTCACAATGATTTATAGGGATTTCACACTAGCACTTCTCATAGTTATATAGTCAGGTTTTACCCTGACCTAAAAATGATTATGGTGATGTAGAATAGAGTTATGTAGTAAAATAGAGTTAAAATTTTATGAGAAAAATATTTTAAAAAAATTATGTAGCAAAAAACAATTGGCCTTAAAAAGCACTCTAATCTATATGAGAGGATCCTCCTATAATAATTAATAAAAATACATAAATAACAGGAATTAACAACATGAATTAAATTTGAAGAACACTTGAAAATCTTGAATTGATCACAAACCACTTTGAGGAGGCAACCTCCTTTAAGCAAGATCAATACAATAATTCCATAGATGCCTTCATTGTCCTCAACACTTGCTTATATAAGAATTCTAATCTAAGCAACTACTACTTCATATGCATGTGGGATAAAATAAAATGCTCATGGGATGACTTACAAAGCATATGTGTCCATAGAAAATACTATACTAACAAATTAAAGATAAGAGATATCACATGTTCATAACACATAGCTCTCTGAAAAGTAGCCCCTAGATTCATTAATATAAATGACATTCTATCATAAGTAAAATTCCCTCTACAAGTAGTAAAAGCTATTTTATGTCTATATTGAAGATTTATAAAAATTTGATTATAACCAAAAAATCCATCTAATAACGACATCATTTTAGACCATATAACTTATTGTAAAATCTGATCTGTACTTAGTAAGGAAAAATTATCTTTAACACTAGCCTTGTTCAAGTCCCTAAAATCAACACATGATCTAATATCACCATTTTTATTTCTAACTGTTATTAAATTAACTACCCATTCAAAATATTTTATAGAAAAATGACACCAACATCAATCATTTTATCTAGCTCTTTGATAATGGTGTCTTCTAACAAAAGGCTAATTCTTCATATTTTTATCTTACAAGTTTAATACCAAATTTTATAGGTATATCATGTTTAATAATATTAGTATTATAACCTTTAAGATCTTTGTATGACCAAATGAACACATCAATAAGCTCTATGAATAATTTAATGAATTTCACCTTTTCACTTGTAGTACATTGAATTCCTAAACACACATTTAGGATGCTCTTCCATACCTAAATTTATAAGAATAGTTTCACATATAATTCTTCTAGAAGATTCTTCTATTTTAATTTTTTTGGATTGATCATTAAGTGTAAACATAGATTCTAAACTTACTAAATCAACAAGTAATTTATTAGTACTTAATTACAAATAATCTCTATAATTTAATATATAATTATCACAATTAATATAATCATATTTAATAAATGAATTTATGTGTTCATTGTAGCTAAAAATAGGTCAATTATCATTCAAATCTTGAATTTTAGGTCAAAAGAATTTAGAAAAAAAGAAGTCTATAATTGGTTTGCTTTCCCTTAGAGTTAAGATTAAAGCAAAAATAACAAGATTATCATTTCTATTGTTATATTCTCTAAGTACATGAGTGATATCAAAAGCTTTAAATTGTTCAAGAAAAGACCAAGCTTTTTGAGTATAATAATGTAAATGAGTTTGGTTAGTTTTGTAAACTTTCAAACTTGTCTAATAATTAATTTAGAATCTCTAAAGACTTCTAAATGTTTGATATTAAACTCCATATCTTTTTCCAAACCTAAACATAATGCTTCAAATTCTGTTGTATTATTACTATTTTAAAATGATAATTTTTAAGTATAACAAAATATCTTATCGACAAGAGAGATTAAACAAATTCTAACACTATTTCCTAATTGAGAACAGGTTCCATTAAAATATAGTGACCATATAATATTTTTATCAAAGAATTATTCTTGTTGATTTTTTGGTTCATCTAAATTCATTAGCTCATAATTTCTAATACAGTGGAAGGAGTAGATGATTCTATAGATGTAATAAACCAATCTTCTCTTTTTATGAAAGCAATCTCATTAATTATAGGAACTCATATAATATCTTTTCCAATAAAAGCACATATTATTTTTGACCAATCTCTTCCTAATAACATAACATAATTACTAAGAATGTATAAGATTTGGACATTAATCATATATCAAATTCTTTCATCTTGATAAATTTTAATGACTATATCTTGAAACTTACCACAACTTTTAGTTTGTCTTGATTCAAATCTAGTAAGCTTTCTATTATCAATCTCATAAAAAATGTTTAATTGATCTGCAATAAATTTGGGCATTATATTCTTTGAATCTCCTATATCTAAGATATAATTATGGATTACCTTATTAGTAATTTTGACTAAAACATAACAAGGAGGTATATAATCTATATGAGAATCATAAATTTGAGCAAAAATAGATGTTTGTTGATTACTATCTTCTTTTTGTAATCTTACACCATTTTTAGAATTTGGATTCTTAACAATTTTTGTTAATTTTATCAAGTTGTTCTAGAAAGCTAGCTTCTTGTAATAATAAAAATCCAATTTTAATTGTATATAAATCACCAATTATATTATAAGCTTTAGCATCATATTATCGAATTTGAGAATAATTCTTAGGCTTATAGGGATGATATTGAGAATTATTATAACCAATTGATAAAGAAATATTTTGAGAAAAAATATCATATAAATTATTTTAATAATTATTCTAACTTACTTTACTTTTATCTTCAGAAAGAACAATTATTATTTGTTGCATTATTTTTTTGAGATTAATTGTAATCTTTATTTCTAGTATTAACAACATAAGCACCTTCATTTTCTGATGGATCATCAAAATCACACATGTTTATGTTGTCTACTAGATCAATAGATATACTATCTTTTTTTTTAATAAACTTTTTAAATTTATAAACAACAATACATGAATTTAGATCATGATCTAATTCACATACATTGTAGCATTGTAGTGATGAGCAACTTCTTTATTTTTACTTTCATTTAAAATAATGCTTCTATTAGATGAAAAAGGTTTATCATTTAATTGTCTTTTAATAGTGATCAGTTCATTTCCTAGACTTTGAATGGCTTTTAAATTTTTTGTGTTTTCTGAATTTAGACCTGTAGAAGACCTATCCTTAAACCCAATATGTTTACATTTATTTTCATACTCAATGCAAAGTGTTATGGTTTCATCGTATTCTATAATGTCTCTATCCTCTAAGGTCATTCTATAATTCAAAGGTAAAGCACTGTAAAAGTAAATTTTAAATATGTTTTTATAAGGTGTAAGATCATGAAGAATATTTTGACGTAACTTAATAAATATAATAATTAAATGATATATGATTTCACCTAGATCAAGATAAAAATTTACAAGATCATTGATTAGGTCTAAATCTTCTTTATCTTTTTCAAAAGATAATTATAATGAATCTTAAATATTTTTTCCAAGTGTTGATAGCTTTGGTAGGTAAACTAACAAAAGATTAATAAGCTTTCCCTTCAAGTGTTTGAGCAAAAAAATTTAACAAATATTTTCACTTGTTATACCAAGAGTAACACAAAATAACTTAAATGCATCCAAATAATCTTCTCAAGATTCCTTATAAACTCTAGAATTTTTTTGTATATTTAATCCTTTAAATGAAGGTAACTTACCTAGATGATTTATAATGTTAAGTGGATTTCCAAAATCCATGGATTTAATGCAATTTTCTATTTTACTTCAGTTTTAGAACCAACTTTATTGATCATCTTGATCTCTATTATTTTATAGACCTTACATCATATCTTGTATCCTCTTATATGTTTCATCTTCCATTAGAAGTTTTAGTAGTCTCTTCTACTTGAATTGGTTGATTTTATTGAACCTAATTAACTTGATTTAATTGCAAATTTTTATATATAGGTTCAAAGGGCATAACCAAATCATCAAATAGATGAGAATCAGAAAGAAAATGAGTTATATATCTAGGATTAGTAGCTAGAAATCTTGTTTTATCTTTTTGAATTTGTCTATTTATATCTAAAACATTTTTTTGATTTTTACAAGTAAGATTAGAGTTTTAATCTATATCAAATTATACAAGTTTTTCTTCTTCATTTATCACTTGCATAAAATACAAAAGATTATGAGGATTATACCATACATAACACATTAAATTAAAAGCAACATTAACTTGATCATTATCAATATTAATTCTAGGTTGGATAATAAGAATTTATCCTCCAAGTACCATAAACAAGAAGAAAATATAGATTTAAACAAATAAGATTTATAAAAGGTCCTCAGTGGAGTCACCAAATTTGATGATGATGAAAAATGCTCCATAAAATAATCAACCCTTTAACCTATTATGAAAGTTAATTTGAAATCATACTAGTCTAATAGTAAGGTTTTAAAGGTTCAAACATAATCCTAAATATGCAAGATTTTTTTTAAATATTTTAAGAAACAATGAATAGGCTATTGGATATAACATATTATATTATAATTTAGAAATCAACTTATCAAATAATGAATTAGTTTAGATATGAATGTGTAATCTATCCTATCTAATAAAGAGAGTCTATAAACAAGACAATCTCTTGAAAAAAAAAAAAAACTGATTTAGTAATAAATTATATTCTCAAAATAATATCTCATTTTGTTATTATAACTTTCAATTAAATACCTAGATAATAAACAAGAAGTATAAAGGTAAAATCAAGATAAGAAGATAAATCAATTTATAAGCATATCTTCAATAATTAGATAAGTATTTTAGATTATATGAATTATTTAAGAAAAGAAAAGAATCATTAAGGTAGAAAAGAATCATTTATAATATAGTTCTTATCTATATTAATTCAATAATTCATATAATATAAAATAATTTTGATTCATGCTACCTTAATGATTCTTTTCTTAACTATTATTATCATTATTTTTGTTTGAATCTAGTTGATCCCAACTTGAAATTCTAAATGTCAATGAAAATTATATATTCAAAATCTGATCATCATTATTTGATTGAATTCAAAAATATATATATTGAATATAAAATCAATAATCATAACTCTAATTTTGTATTTTCAATTTTTAATCATCTAATGAAAAATCTCTAGCCATATCAATAGAATGAATAAATCAAGAATTTTAACTATCTAAAATTGAACTTATTTATATAATTTCCAATTCTAATTGTATCATGTTCCATTATAATATTTAAAATCAAAATCATAATCATAATAATAAAATTATATTCTTCATAATTTTATTCTACATATTATACCATACCCTATAACATCCTATCTTACTGTATAAATGTAATATCCATATATATGAACTACATGTATTTATCAAACTGACAACCAATCCAAAACCACTGAAAGAACAATTTTAGTATAAGTTATATTCATAATATTATAAATTTCACATATTTCAATGAAATTGATAACAAACTTATAACCTCTGAAAAATAATTTCAACAAAAATTTCATTCAATATTATAAGCCTTTTGATAAGGTCATACATTTTTCAAAATATCATATCGAGACTCAAAATACATATCTTTATCTCAACTTTCCAACTATCA
Organism: Torreya grandis; assembly: GCA_037957365.1. Lineage (NCBI taxonomy): Eukaryota > Viridiplantae > Streptophyta > Pinopsida > Cupressales > Taxaceae > Torreya > Torreya grandis. The sequence continues at coordinate 2,520,551 of JARHVA010002046.1, forward strand.
ACATTTTTTTACTAATTTTTAAATATTCATGACTTTGAAATAAAACCCCAAAAAATATATTTTTGAAATACATATATATTGCATGCCCTTAAATTTTGTATGTCAAAATCTTTAAGGAAATTATTTCTTAACATACTTTTAAAACATCATGCCTAGAATGTCATGACAAAATCATCTTCAAACTCATCAAAATTTTCAACTCATGCATTTATGAAACCATAACTTCAAACATCAAACTAAGATAACCAAAATCACCACTATAATAAACTATCAACCAACTAAAAACCTAAAACCAAAAAATATATATATTTCTAAGATAACCTCCATAATCATCTCAAACACAATTTGAATATCTAATACTTCTTAAATGATAATCTTTATTATTTACCCAATTTATCCTCAAAAAAAGGGATGGATGGATTTATAAACAAAAAATGAAATGCTTTCAATCATCTATGCTGTAAAATATAATAATGATAAACTCATAAATTTTTTTAATTTTCTTTATTACAAAACACATGCATGCAAATAATTTAAATAGATAATTTAATCTCATAAGATTTTATCAAAAACAATATCATGTAGACTCAGAACAATAGTTTCTTCCATAAAAACTAGTCATAATGATAAACTATCACTATCCCTTTGAAAACTATTCATTCTTCCAACAATGACATAACTATTAACACTGATCTGTAACTTTTGTATACAACTTCCCAAATTATCTAGGTAGAGTATGGATTTTGTAACGAGCTTTGCCAAAAATTACGAACACAATGAAAACCAACCTATTGGTATCCACAACCCACACATTAACCACTTTCATCTACATGCTTTCATATTATTGGTTTTCCAATTTGAGGTATACTATTAGCCAACTGTTAACTTATTTATCAAGGATTTCAAACTTAGTTATAACAAAAATCCTTACTAAAATGCCAACTAATTTACATAAATCAAGACATGTACCATTTTCATTAAAAAATTTAAACCACCCTTTGATCTTACCTATATCTCAAAACATCCAACACACTTAGCATTAAACCATCCTACCAACTAGACTTCCAACTTCCCAACTTACCATTCGAACCTTAATAACATGAGCCTCAAGATTGAATAATATTAAACATAGTTTAATTTCAAACCACTCCTCGAAATAAAACAAACACCCCATGACTATTTTAAAGTCTTTTTTAGGTCCACCATCACATTACATACTTAAGATAAGATAACATTATTAGATTATAACTTAGAACCCCCTTTAGATTATTTAATAATCCTTAGGAATATAATAGGTTAGGTTTAAATATTAAACCAAGTTCTATTTTGGCATGACATCATTCATTTTACATTGATATCCATACTTGCAATTTCATTTCAAATGAACTAACTAAAAACCTTCATGACAAATCATAAAATACCTTTAATTATGATGAAATAATAATGAACATTTATCAATTTAAAATAAAAACATTATCACAATCAATTCAAATAAATATAATCTAATCAAATCTATCCACTTAAAAATCATAACTGAAAACAAACATTCGGTAACAATGTGTGTGTGTGTGTGTGTGTGTGTGTGTGTGTGTGTGTGTGTGTGTGTGTGTGTGTGTGTGTGTGTGTGTGTGTGTGTGTGTGTGTGTGTGTGTGTGTGTGTGTGTGTGTGCGCGCGCGTGCGCGCGTGCGCATGGGCGTGCGTGCACACTAATTTTATTCATTCAAACATAAATGCTTTTCAAAACCACTTTAATATAAATGTGAATTCATAAATAAATCATTATCAAATTATTTAATTAGAAACATGAAACATGTATATTCATGAAACTATTGATTGACTTAAGTTCTTGACTATTGTTTTAGATTTTATGACTAGGTCATCACTATGGTAGATAGGAGTATATATATTTTTAAATGTATGGGTAAAAAAATTAAGCATAACACACAATTCTCATTCTAACCCTTTTTATGTGTTGGACCTCCTTTATGGCTCCTTAAATGAGTTGTTGGTATTGAAATGAGGTGGTAGAGGGTATAACTAGCCTATTAAATTCTTTTTAGGCCATGACCATGCCTAAGAAAGGTCAACCATTCCATTTTTCTTCAATTACAATCATGAATTAGACCCTCATAATCATGTAATAACCTAGTCTCTTCAACATAGTGATAAAGTCAAGAAACTGTCTCAACCTCCATCATGGCTATGGAATACACATTAAATTCTCTTTAAGGGTTAGCTATCAGTCATAAAATCTTTGAATTATCCCATTTCATTACTCTTTAAATGCTAATTTTAACTCTCTTTGTTGATAACATAGGCCAATTAGGCCTAATTGCCTAAGTTTTTGTATATTGGCCTCCATGAAACCTATAATAAAGCTTGATATCCTATGTATGAGTGTGGTTCATTCCCAAAACAACACCTCCACCTATTATATATGATTATATAGGCCTCAAACATTTGGAAATTCACTTCTCTTAATTGACTAGTCTACTTTCCTTAAGCATTGGCAAACTGACAGCTTTGAATGTACTTTTTGAGACCTCTATAGCTAAATTCGTAAGCATGTTATGCCATGAACAGTTGAATTAAGCAAGCCATCTATTCCACCCTTATTTGTGCTCAAAATCCTTAAAAATTACATATTTATAAGCCTTACATACCATGTCCATATAATTAAGTACTATTAGGTGATCCTCATTAAGTGTACTTTACCTTTCATGAGTTTTTTAGACCATTTTGGGATGTTAAGGTACTAAAATACCAAGTTTTCTACAACCAAGTCTACCTAGGGTTTTAGGGAGTTTTAGGAGTGCTTAAGAGTCTTAAGTATGGTTTATAATATATATACATCCAAGTCTAGAACAAATGCTATGAATATCAAGGGTACAAACCTAATCAACTTTCATAAATGACTTGTACTCCCATGCAAAGGTTAAATGAAGGTATTAACATCACAAGGTGACCATAAGGTACTATGTAGGCCAATTCTAAGTGCCCAACTACTTAAGGTTTGTTTATGAAGACTACTCCCTCTAATTATAATCAATATATCATGGATTCCAAGTGTAAAGGGGTACCTAAAACCTTCTAATATATTTGGTCCTAAGAACCTATTTGGAAAAAGATATAAGCATCCAAAGTGTTGGCTTGGATTAGTTGTGTAGGCCTGTGAGGTTAAATTAGCCTTGATGGACCAAAATGGGACTTCCTCTATTTATATATTTATTGGAGTCACTTTTATATAACTAAATGTTCATAATAAATCTCCTTATATCTTTGGAATGGCTTGTAGAGAGCTTATATGTCCTTCAAGGTGATGTGAGCCTCTTAGGCTTAAAATAGGCCTTTATGCCTATTTGGCCTTAATTGAGTAATAAAGGTCTGAGAGACCTATGGCATACTTAAAGACCATCCATTCCACCATATCTCTTCTTTTTTTTAGATCCTATCCCTATGTAATTATCTTTGTATTCCCAACTTCAATAATGTTTTCCTTTCTTTCTATGGCTACCTATAGGTGTTCCCACTAATCTATATGTTTAAATGAGGATATATATGTGAAATATATTTCTCCCTTTGGTGTGATAATGATATAGTTTCATAACCCCATTCATGATGCTAGGGTTGGTCATAGGAATTTTACTCAAGAGAATATGATTAGTATTATGTTAGTTCCAAAATGAAATCAAAATGAAAGAAATACACTAACTAACATAACATCTCTAGGCCTAGTCACTAGGGGGAGTTTAGTGAGGAAAAACCATTTGAGAACACAAATATAAATATAAAAAAATGATAAATATGAACATAAAACACCAACTTATTACCAAATCCTTGATTTCTCTAAAAGGCTCCTTCATTGGCTTGCTCGACTTGTGCTTCAAAAGATCTTCATCAATGGAGTGTGGCTACCATCATCCCCTCTTGACACCTTTGGCTTGTGATGGATTTGGATCAATATTTAGGTATAATAACACTACATAAAGATGTGGTTTGAAGCTATTTGGGCATGGTAACTTTGGCTTAAAATAGCTTAAAAATCAATAGGGAAGGCCTCTTATTTAAAGATTTTGCAAAATGGTCAGAATGAACCTAAGCCATCCATGTCAAGATGGAGATGTGTGGCTGAGAATACATTAAATTTTGGAGAAAAAATTTAATAAATTCCCTCATAAATATTTGGAATAGAGATGTATTAAAGAGGCATGGGAGGGATTGATGAGATATTGTATGCATTTATGACCTAAGGATGTCTTTCCAAGAAACGATGTCATTTGATAATACATACATTTAATATCAATTTATAAAAATAACTATTTTAAAAATCTCCATAGAATTCTTAATTAGGCTCATGATTCAAATTAATTAGACTTAAACATGATTTATCAACTTTGATTCAAATCTTGGCAATTGGTGCACACATTAATCAAATTGGCCAAAATGTTGTATTATTGGCTCAAAATTTGACTGGATTGGAATTATGATGTGATGTTAGATGCATTGGAACTATTATCCCATTTAGGATGTTCCCAACACAAAATAATAAGTGCATGTGTCTCATGCAAGAAAATTGGTAGAAAAGAGCAATCCAAAGCACCCAGATGCGAAAATGTCATTTTGACTCAAAATGAACTAATCAAAGTTAGTTGTCTCATAAATTACATCACCTCATTTAATGATACTTTGGCCAAAATTGGCACTTGATTATGATAGTTTTAAAGTTTTTAACATAGTATAGTGTTTTTAGGCTAAATTGTGTATTTTGATAAAAATTAGTCAGGAACCTAGTTGAAGGTCATTGGTGACCACTTTTAGGTGTCTACAATTTGCCCCTATTTATGAAGGAATTACAAGCTATAAGCATAGTAACATCTTCTCAAGAATGAAAATGTCTTGCATTCCTACAACTTCAATATAAATGGATGAACTGTATGATTTTCCCTAGAGGAAATGATTGGCATAAGTAGGTTGGCAAATGGTCCCTCAAAAAGAAAGAAGTGAAAAAAGAAGACCAAAGAAAGGAAGATGATGGAGTGAGAAAACAATAATTTTTAAAAAGTAGTTAAAATCATTGAGAATGTAAGTGAGATGATGTACAATGGTTTTCCCAAATGTGGTTATAAGAATTATACCCTAATAGTGGCAACTTGGTATGATAGCACAACGATTTTTCCAAAGAGATTATAATCATTGAGAGGATGGAGCTACCCTAGTTAGGACCAAAAAAAAGATAACAATATGCCCCTATTTGGGTAAAAAGAAAGTAAATTTGGTGAAAACATAATGATTTGTCCAAAGGTGGTTATAATCATTGAGAAATGTAGGTGGGACAGTGTAAAATGATTTATCCTAGATGATTATAATCATTAGACCTTGATTATGGAAAACATGATTGATAAGATAATGATGGAAAATATGATGGGTAACTTGATATAGAGGATAAAGAAGAATTGGGATAACCTTCTAGTATGGAGATGCTCATCCGAACTAACAAAGGTTGAAATTCTTTTATTTGTTTAATTACTCTATTTGGGATATAACTGGGATTGTCAGTACCAAGGAGATATTGATGCCACCTTTGCTAAGGAGACTTCTTAAATCTAATTTTTGTTTTAACACTTGATGGTAAGCCTCATGATAGAGTGTCATGAGGACTTGGCTAAAATATGCATAAAGAATGACTCCCAAAATACAATATTCAAGGTAAAACAATGCACCAATGATAAAAACCATGGTGATAATGTAAATGTATGAATATAGATGGATTCAAGTATAAATGCACAAGGAATCACCCAATGAATGCATATAGACTGAATTAAAGTAATAATACTAAAAGTAAATAAATAGGCACACACAAAAAAAAAAAAACAAGAAAAGAAAGAAAAAAATAAATAAATAATAGTTAGTCCTAATATTAGTATAAGCAACATTACAAACATTACCCCTAGAAAATAGGTGACAACTTAACAAGTAAACATGACTAGGGGAAGATAAGAAAATGAAGGGGGTGGCTGAGTTGTCTCCATATGCACTAGGCAAGTAGATGATGTCTACATAGTTCCATAGATGTAATATCCAATAAAAACTTTAGGCCAAATGTAGTTCTCCTAAGAAATAGGAAGAAAATCATTACTAATGAAAACAAACATATTGGATGAGATATAAAAATGGGAATGGACTCATAAAATGGTGAGAGCATGGGATAAGAGACCAAAAAGGATGGGGAAACCAAGGAACAAGTGATTTTATTTTGACTTAGTAAGGGTTCCCAAAATCCTTAAGGCAAAGAAGTGGTCAATGTTTTTGATTTTTCTAACAATTTTACAAATGTTTTTAGAATTTTTGAATATCTCAACTTAATCGATAATGACAAGATATTAAACAGTCTAAACTCACAAAATAGTGAGAGTTTTGCTTAAGATGCTTATAAAATAGTGAAATCATGGCTTAAGTTTCTCACAAAATGGCGAGAGCATGGTTTAAGTTAACTGAGCTAACCTCGACAAGTATTGAGCACTACCTACATACTCCCAAGATGGGACCTCGAGTCACTATAGTTCTACCTTACAACAAAGGAATCTAACTAGTACAACAAATAATTCAAACAAAACAAGCATAGTTGTTATAAAAGTACAATATGGCATATGAAATGGTTAGTTAGTATGATTAAAGCAAAATAAATAAGTGTTGCCCTAGTTTACCCATAGGCAGTTATAACTTAGGAAATAATGGTATATGTCAATGATACTAATTTTCCCATAGGTGGTTATAATTAGTAGCAAGATTGGTGAGACACTGATTTGCCCATAGGCAATTATAATTAGACACACTTGGTAATAAGAACAAAATAAGAAATGAAAGATGTGACTACCAAACTATTATCTTACTACTCTAAAGTACTATCTCTATCTAGAATGCTTGGAAGAATTACTGAAACTAAATCTAAATCCTTTTGTTGAATGCGACTCTAAAATAAATGGAATAGAACCAAGGTCATAGAGCCAAGTAGGGAAGGAGAAATGAACTCGATTGACGAGGAAGGTATGGTAAAATGGATAGCTGATAGGAAAAAGTGATAGGTTGCTAATGTTATAAGATGGTAAAGAAGAATGATAATATGGTACAATTTGAAATGGTCCTTATAGATAATATACCAAGTCACTTAAGCATAGTACCGCTTGAGGTGGATAATGTTCATCAGCTCATCAAGTTAATTTTTGTCTAGTGTGGCAAACCTGTATGCTCTTATTCCATAGTTTTCCATAATGATGAAAGGACCAACCCAGTTGGGCTTGAACTTGCCTTTATTCTTCTTTTTGATTGTGGTATTATTTTAGTTCTATTTAAGGACAAGATCACCAAGTTTAAATTATCTATGTTTCATGCATCAATTTTAATGGCCTCAAAGTTAGTTCTAATATACTTAAATATTTTTCACCACATCCATGTGTTTCTCATCAAGTAACTCTAGTTACTGTAGGTGAGCTACCTGATAGTCATTATCATCTAGGACATTCTTAAAAGAGATGTGTAGAGAAGGTAAATTGACCTCAATAGGAAGAATAGTCTCAGTATTATAAAAAAGTGAGTATGGAGTCACTTCTATGGATGTATGTTGATTGGAACCATATGCCCAAAGGGCACAAAATATTTGAAGGTGCCATTTGCAACTAGCATCATTGACAATCATTTTGAAAATGTTAACAATGGTTTTGTTCGATGCTTCAACTTGGCCATTACCTTAAGGGTAATATGTTGTATAAATTTTTTGTGTGATGTTGTATTTAGTAAATACTTTTTAGACATCTTTATTCTTAAATAATCCTCCATTATCAAATATAATGTCAGAAGGGATATCATAGTGGCAAATGAGATGGTTGAATATTAACTTGAAAATTTGCTTTCCAATCACGTAAGTGAGGGGTATAGTTTCAACCCACTTAGTGAAATATTTGGTGGTGGTAAGGATATGTTTATGGCCATCAAATAAGGTGGGATTGATCTTCCCAATGAGTTCAAGGCCCTATATAGAAAATAGCCATGATGTCAACATTGGTTTTAGAGTCTTGGCTAGGGCATGAATTAGATTGGTATGCCATTGACATTTGTCACACTTATTTACATATGTAGTTACATCTATGTCTCCATCATGGGCCAATAATAACTAGTACATACAAACTTTTTATATAAGACTACTCTATTGGTGTGGGCTCCACATACTCCTTCATGAACTTCCCATAACACTAACATAGATTCTATCAAGGTTAAACAATGAAGTAGAGTTCCATCAAAACTATGGTGGTAAGGGGTTGATCCAAGGCATAATGAGTGGTTTAGTGGATGAAGGCTTTGTTTTGTTTTTAGGATAGGTCAGGTGGTATAATTTAGTCATAGAGGTAATTGTAAAGGTTAGAGTACCAGATAGAGCTAGGACCAATAATATCATAAATCATCATGATGGTTGAAGGTTCATGAATTCTTGATAAGGAATTGATACTCTTTAATTATGTTCGTTTATCAAATTAGACATTAAATAGTGGCTATAGCATCCATGGTTCTATTACTTGCACTTGGTATATGTTCAAACTAAATGTCAAAAATCGGATGCTTGAAAGTGTTGATCATGGACTTATAAGGAACCAACTTATCATCTTTGGTCTGAAAGTGGTTTGTAAACTATTTATGATTAACTAAGAATCACCATAAACCTTGAGATGAGATATTTTCCATTGTACCACTTGATGAAGCCTTATGACAAGTGCTTCATATTTGGCCATGTTGTTGGTATAAGGAAATTTGATCCTAAAGGATTCATGGATTAGATACCCTTGTAGTGTAATAAATAAAAGGCTTACCTCTGATCCATGTGTTATGAATGATCCATTAAAATACAGCTTCCAAGTTTGCTCCTCAAGAGGTGTGTCAATGATGGTCATTATGTATTCATCAAAAAATTAGAATGTGAGTAATTTTATATTAACAAGGGGTAGTTCATCAAGATAATCTATAATAACTTATCCCTTAATGGATTTTTGGTTGACATACTTTATGTCAAAATCACTTAGAATCATTATCCACTTAGGTATGTAGCCTTGTAAATCTATTTTAAATAGTAGATACTTGAGCGGATCTACTTTTAAAATAACCATGGTCTTATTTTTAACATGTAATGACATATTTTTTGAGCTATAAATATCATGGATAAATAGGCTTTTTATATGGGTGTATAATTGTGTTCATACATGACCAATGTATGACTTAAATAGCACATAACATGCTCTTTTCCATTATCATTGTGTTGAGCCAAAAGTGCCCCTAGGGCAATGTTAGTAGAAAATAGGTACAACAAAAATGGATTTCTTGACATAAGAGGTAACAAAATAGGTGGATTCACTAGATAGTCCTTTAGCTACTAAAAATCTATCTAGCAATGATCATCCTAGTGAAATGTGACTCCTTTGTTTAGAAGATGCATAAAAGGATGGAATTTGTTAGCCAATTGTGATAAGAAGTGTTAGACTAAATTTTGCCCTGTAAACTATAGATCTACTTCAAAGTAGTTGGTGGTTTCATTTCTATTATGGCTTGGAATTTGGCTAGATCAACTTTAATGCCTTGATGAGACACAATGAAGCCTAAAAATTTATCTAAAGTTAGTCCAAAGACACACTTATTAGTATTAAATCTAACTTTGTACTCATGTAGTCTTTCAAATATTTTGTGTAATACTGTTGGATGATCAACCCTAGTCTTTGATTTTATAAGAATGTCATCAACATAGTCTTCAACAATGTCATGCATCATATCATGAAATATGATGGTCATGGATCTTTGATAGGTGGCCCTTGTATTTCTAAGACCAAACAACATAACCTAATAATAGAATGTTCCCCATGGAGTTGTAAATGATATTTTATGTTGGTATTTTGGTGTTATCCTAATTTAGTTGAACCCTAAAAATACACCCATTAATGAAAGCATTTCATAACCTATTGTGGAGTTGACTATCATGTCAATGTTTGGCAATGGAAAGTTGTTCTTAGGGAAAGTTTTGTTTATATCACAAAAATTAGTATAGATTCTGATTCCTTATGGATTTTCGCTAACTAACACAACATTGGAGATCCACATTGAATAGTCAATCGATCGAATACATCTTGATTCTAAGAATTTTTCTAACTCTTTCTTCACTAATAATAGTAATACAAGGATGCATCTTATGCAAATTTTGTTTTACTAGTTTGGCATCAAGATTAACCACAAGGTGGTACAAAACTAAGGTAGGGTCCAAACTTGGCATGTTAGAAATGTCCATGCTAATATATCTACAAATTCCCTCAAAAGGGTTGTAAAGGCTTCACATTCCTTCTCAATAAGGGACATACCTAGTTTGATCCACTCTGGGTCATCTAGGGACCTAATGTTAACCTCTATCGTATCTTCCACTAGAAGGGTCAAACCATATTCAAGGATAGTGGGAAAATATTTGAATTGATTAGCAACATTAGAGTCTTTTGCTAGGGCTGGCTCTTTGAGTTCCCCTAGGCATGATGAATCAAAGTCCCTCAATGGGAGATTTGGCCATGTAATAAAAATAGTTGGAAATTCTTAAATGATTAAATCAAAATGTTGTTATTCTTTGAAACTAAAATCAAACTCACATACAAGTTTTTCATTGGTGGTCTCCTGAGCTATGGTTGAAGAAGGCTGAACACCCCCATCTAATGGTGCTTGAAACATGTTTTCACCACTAGACTAACCTTTTTCTTTACTTTTTACCTAGTTAAAAATCACCTCAAAGAGGTTTTCACTTTGTAACCTCAATGTTTTATTTATTTATTTTTGGCCAAGGGTGTTCACCTACTCTCTAAAATAAGCTTTAGGATGCAATTTGATTGAGAACCCTAATTTATGGTCCCCAACAGAACATTTCCCCTAAGGCCTTGAAAATCATAGAAAGCCTCATCATTTTGAAACTTGTCAATCAGCATGTTGCACTCTTGTTGCTCTTACTCTATAAACTAGGGATAATATAATGGTAGTGGGTTGTGATGAATGACTAGTCTAAGGGTAAAAATGGAATGAATGTCAAAGAGATTGGTCTCAGCTAGGTCATCAAAAAGGTTATGATTGGAATTTGCTTCATTACTGACATTATCATCACTAGTCGATGGTAATGGAACATGATTAAGGTATATGGGGTCACTTTTAGTTGGTTTAAATCCAAGTCCATAGGGCCCTTTGTATTTGATCATGAAAATTGGCTCAAGTGCTCCTTGTTGATTTGGCCCTAGGCCTCTTCTTTCATAGTCATGATTCTTCATGATCCTATTAGGAATAGTATAGTTTACATTTTCATAACAATAATCCTATTTGTCATTGTATAACTATGATTCATCTCCCTCAAGAGGGTCCTACTCTAGGCTAGATGTTGGTATAAATGTGATGGGTCCTTCTGTTGCCATTCTGGATGAAGTGGCTTGGCTTTAGGTCTTCCAAAGGATTTTGTATTCTATGGAAGGTTTGTAATATAAAATATATCCTGGGTTAAATACTCTCTTGGGCCTTTAGAGGAGATGGTATAATTATTAGATATCTCAAGAGGTAATATGTGATGAATGGAATTGAGGGTATTAGGATCAATACAATTATCCTCTAGAAAATCAAGGAGTATTGCTTTTATTTTATCTTGCTTAGCCACTAGATTCATGTCAAAATGATATTTATAGCTCTTGAAATCAGCCTCTAGGTATTTTTAGTGTTTGTAAGGATGCAAATCTCTTATTATACAAACTTTCATCCCTGAGTGATATATTATATACATTGGTGCAACATCAATAGGTTTGCATAAATTTCATGTAACCAAGGTCTTCCCAAAAGTACATTATATGACAAATCAAGATATAGCATGTGGAAAAGTGTATAATGTATTAAAGGCCCAAGAATAACTAGGATACAGAAGGTGCCTTATGATTCTCATTCTTCATTTCCATAGGCTTTGATGGTTATTATCTCTACTTGAAGATCTATCAAGTGTACCTGAGAAGCTTGATGAGCTTTAGAGACACTATGTTTAGTCCTGATTCATTATATATAAGGACATGTTTCACTTTGTTCCATTTTATGCAAACTTCAATGTATAATGGGTTATTATGTAGTGGGCCAAGGGATGACATATCACTTTGGTTGAAAGTGACTTGTTAGGTTGGAACTAGGTGTCTAACCAAAGCTTGGAATTTATTAGGGGATATGTCACTTGAAATAGTGGATTGGATCAAGAAGTAATTCAAAATGTTTTTATGGATTGTTGACATATGCAAAAAATCTAAAATGGAGATTTGTGTGGGCATCTTTTACAATTATTTCACAATGTCAAATTTCTTCACTTGGTCAGTGTTAAATGGCTTATTTCAACACTGAATTGTTAGTTAAATGATGGGAGAAGTGGTAAATGGTTGTGGACATGGGATGGTAATATTTAAACTCCAAGTTATGATTACACAATTAAGTTTAAACATAGGACCATGATTGTTAACAAATGTTGGTGATGGTGGGGGACCAGATAGGATAAGTCTCAGTTGTTGGTGAACTTGTGCATGGCCATGATGCAATGATGAGTTATCGATATAGGGTCCAAAATTAGTAATCTTTACTTGGCATTATGCTTGTATACAGTCTTAGGTTGAGGAAAGATTATCAAAGTGAGTCAGTGGATTGGCATTATTTAGTAAAGGTCATGATTGATTGGTATTTGGTCTCAAATTGATCGATATGGTATTAATGCAACCTATTGTAATATGACCTATAAACCTATTATAATCATGTGTAACTACATAATATGTCTATTGGTTATTACCATTCTAACCTTGGTTTTATCCATTGTCTAGATGTTGTTTTTTGTTATTGGTGATTATGTTTATTCTATTGGTTTGACCTTGATTGTTGAAACTATTATTGTTGGTGTTGCATTAGTCATTATCATTTTTTTTACTATTATGGTTGATTGTTATGTTGAGGAAAAGGGTTTTGATAGATTCTAAGGGTCTGATTGGAAGTGAAAGAACCACCATCTAATATTATCTCCTCATTCTCCAACATATTCTAAATCAAATATTTAATTTTCATGTACTAGAATAAATTATGTCAGTTAACCTAATGATATCCATAAAATTAATTTTGGTGGTACCAATCAGGATAAGGGATGACTTGAGTATAATGTTTTGATATAGTCTAGCTAATCAGATTATTGGTGGTGAGATTACAAAACATATATTCAATAGGCTCTCTAAGTTCACTAAAAATTCAATGAGTAGGCAATATTCTCCTTGGAGGAGGAGCTTGCAATGGCGAAGGTTGTTGTATTTGTTGTGCAAGCCTCGACGGTTGCACTTGTTGCATTAGCTAAAAAGGTTATGAATTATGAGTAAATTGGATATGATACATGGGCTGATTTTATGGTGTTTATACCATTTGGACATGTCTCAACTCTGTTACTCCATTTCTAACAACATTTTTGTTTCGCTTAAATTGCTTTGGTTTATCATTGTTATTGGCATGTGCTGATTGTGATGCTTGTACTTGGTTTGGGTGTTGGTTTTGGCCATTTACTTTATTGGTACCTTGATTATAATTTAAATAGGTAAGCTTGATGATCCCTTTATTAATAAGGGCTCACTTGATCAACAAACCTTTTTTAATGATCTCCTTAAAGGTATGTGCACATTATAGTTCTAGATGATAGGATATCTCACTGTGCAAATTTTTGGTAAACATAATGGATAATTATTTATCTAATAAACTATGGGGAAATTGACTTGAAATGGATCTCCATCACTGTAGATAAATTTCAAAACTCTCACTAGACTTCTACTTGGCTTGCATCAAGTTGACCAAATAAATCTCGTGTTCAAGATTGTATGAAAAGTGCGACACAAACTTGTCTAAAAGATCATCAAAATTAGATACTAAATTCTTGGGTAAATTTAAGAACCACTCCAAGGATTTTCCATCTAAAATACTTGGAAATAATAACAAAATTTATATGTCTCTATATACCATTGGATGTCATGCAACAAATAACTCATTCAAATGATCTTTGGGGTCACCTTTCCCCTTTTATTTGTCAAATTTTGATGGTTCATATCCTGGAGGAAATGGTATTTTCAAGTACTCCATGTTAAATGGATAATAAAAAACATAATCTAAATTAAAATTATTAGTCTATTTCCCATATTAGATGGTAATAATTGCATCCTTCATCTATTGTATTTTTTGAGCTGGGAAACTAGAGGGAATATTGACTTGAGTTGAAACATTAGCCTGGGTAGATGGTTGAGTAGTCACAAATGGAGCGCTTTGATTAGGGTATGATGAAATTATTTGATGGGTTACATTGGTTTGGTTTTGTAATGGAATAATAATATGCATACATGGGTTAGGGTTTTATTTTTGAATTTTCATGTACTAGAGTGTAATATTCTAGTTTGGATTGGGTAGATAGGCCTAAGTTTGGGGATGTTAAGGTTGGGATGGAGGGATATGGATATACTATGCTTATTGGGGTTGAATAGGGACCTATTTATGACTAATAAACCTTGTTTTTTATGGGTTACTTGTGAACCAAGACCCTATCTTTGAACTAGTGGCACATTTTGTACAAAAGGCAAAGGTGGCCTAATTAGCACGAGCAGAACATGAGAACCTCTAGGTTGTAAAAATCCTTGATGGGAAGTTGATTCTTGTGTAATATTAGATAGTTGTCACTGACCAATATTCATATAATTTTTATTAGACATAATTTGGCTTTGAATTGGTTTATTGGTCTGCAAGGGATGAGGTATGTTCGCTACTACTTGGTGAGGTGGAACATTGGTTTCCCCTATTAATATGGCAATATATTCTACCTCTATTGTGTTGGTATGCTGGATTGTACCTATTTTTATGGAATATTAATCATTATTTGTTGAGAAAAAATCATCACATTTTTTTGTGGAGGCATGGCATTGGTTGTTGGATGATTACCTAATCCTATTGGTTGAGTGCTTGAAGAAGCAACTAGTTGAGGATTTGTGGTAGTTTTTGGTTGAGGTTGGGACATATATACTCTTAATCCTTGAATTATATAACCAATCAAGGTGTTAACTAAAGGTACACTCATATATGTACTAGTTTTTTGGGTATTTACACCACTTTGGTTTGGATTAGATATTTATTGTGCATTACCCACTATGTTTTGCTCTATGTTGTGCATAGAAGCAAAAGACACTTATTTGATGGTTGGTATATGAACTAAGGTATTAACTAAAGTATTTTTTTTGAATGGTTCTACACCTTGATTTTCCCAACCATTCAATTCTATTAATACTCCTATTGAAGGAACTAAGTCTATGAGAGACCTATTTGACATGGTCATCTGATTAAAATTACATGATAGGCTCAAGTATGTTTGGTATGCTATCTACATTTATAAAAAGTGATCCTCTATGAGGTCCTCACCTTTGACAAGTATACTATGGTCCTAATGTGTCATTTGAACTAGAGATAAAGGATTACTAGAAGAAACCTATTGATTATAAATTATGTTATGAGGCATTCTTACTAAGCTTGATAAATTCTTGTGGGGGAGTTTGTTGGAAACTTAACCCATATTTCTATAGCTCTAATCAAAATTTCACACTTTTTTTCCAATAAGTTATGCTTAAAGAGATAAAAATCATATGTGGATGGTGTAATAACATAGTATGATTATTAAGGAACTGGTTCCTCAATTGTAGGTACCAAAGCTAAATACTACTTTGTTTGTTCTTGATCCTACTTTGAGTAAGGAGGCACATTTACCAAATAATGATCTAATGGGTTTTGGTATTGTGCCTCTACTTGAGTGTTATAATATGAATAAAACTCCATCTCATAATCAATGTTATCTGCATAAGGGTCTTAAACCATCTCTTCTTTTGAAACCACATTACTATATCCTAGATTATACATGAGGCCACTATGAGTCTAGGAATACATGTTAGGATCCATATTAAATGTTTTAATACAAAAGGAAATATATCTCTACAAACTCTAAAAAGGAAATGTCTAAGAAGATGTTCAAACTTGATCTAACCTAATCAAAAATATGGATAGGTAATCCAAAAAGGTTGATGCAATGACTTATGACAAAACAAGATAAGGTCAAGTATCTAATGTTATACATCTCAGACAAAAATGTCAAGTAAAAGGATCATAAATCAAAATGTCAAATTCTAGGTCTAAGGGTTTCAAATCAATCTAATTTATGAAAAATAAAAGTTAATAGGTCTTTTGTCCAAACACAACTTCAAAAACTAGGCTAAAATAAAGCATATGCTAGGAATTTTAGCCAAATAGCATCAAAATCTAGACTTTAATAGATGAGATATTTAATCTAACATATTTTAAATACTTCCAAAAAAAAACTAGCCATTTGACTTTTAGACATAAACTTGATCAACAAGTATGAGGTATGAAAAAAAAGACACTTGGAGATAGTTTATTTTGTCCCAAATAATGGTACAAACTCTTTTGATTGATGAGCTAGACAAAGGTGAATAGTGTAACCATGCTAGACAAAGGGTCTCAAAGAAAAATCAAAATGGTTTGAATTTTAGAACAAATTGGACTCTATGTGAATAGGCCTATGAAATAATTTTCAAAATAATTTGAGTAGCGTAACAATGCAAAAATGCTCAAAAAGTATGGTAAATGTTTATTTCAAGACTCTAAGGCAAAAATAGTTTTCAACATGATTTTGGCAATGTAAAACTCCTCTCCTTAACTCAAATGATACCCACACACCAATTTTTGACAAAATATCTAAGGCAAACATGTGTTATCAAATAGGCCTAAGACAAAAGCTGAAATAGGATGGATAGTACAAAATGTATCCTAGGACTCAAAGCATGAAAGATATGCAAGATGACTTGAGTCCGAACAAATGATGATAATGATGTTGAGTCTAAAAACAACCCTCAATTTAAATTGGGAATTTAACTCAAGTTAAAACAAGTCAAGTGCAAAGTGGTGAACCCAATTTAGCACATCAACCTTTAAAAATTTGAAGAGTCTAATCTTGAATTTAAACTATTAATGAGGGACTTAAACAAAATGTGGCAAAAGGTCTAGACTGAAATGGGTAGCATAACTATGCCAAATTAGAAGATATGACCCAAAGTGTATGATGAGCTTTAATAAGGAAAAAAATGTTTTTCACTTGGGCATCATAACACCTCCTTATTCAAAAAAATTTGGGGGAAATGTGTGTGGTTATGTCATTTTTGTTAACATCAAGTGTTGACTCCACATGAAAACTAAATAATATAATACAAAGACAAACTAGCTAACTAATTGTCTTAAAACTTAAACTGACAAGGTATGGAAAAGTGGGGTTAACTAAATAACAAGTTTTTCAATGTTTTTAGATGAATCCCATGCATAAGAATTTCACATCAACATGAAAGAGAATCAACATGTCAATTGGGTCAATGGTACTTAGCTTGTTGTAAAAATATCTTGCCCTTTTTAAAACCATTACATTCATCACTCACTCAGTATAGTGTGATGTCTAATGTGCTCATATGTCTCAAGCTTAGCCTTAGTGATAGGAGATGGTTTAACTGCTCAAACCATCAGTCCCAGTGGGGTGATCCCAATTTACATACCCTCCTATGGAGAGGAGTTAAAGATGATTTTGGGAGATGAAACCCTAGGTCAAGGCTTCCCTAAATAACTCATGGGAGGTAATGAAATCCCCCTCACAAGCCAAGATGTAATGAAATAAATGACAAAAATAGAAAAACTTTATGGTCACCTCAAGATCATCCAATACTATGTGATTTTTTGGGGAGGGCTATAAGTGATGTTCTTTTTGTGCCTTAGACTAGGGTCAAATTATAATGAGATGACACTTTGGTCGCTTGAGTTCCCTATAGGGGATGGGGGGAGAGCATACATGCACGTCTCTTTTAGCTAAAGCATATAATCAACAAGTGAATTTACAAACACTTGAATTGAAGTTAATTTTATTGCACCAAATTGAAAGTGTTTGATTAGGTTCATTACTAGCCCCTTGGCTTTAAGTGAAAAAATAAAAAATATTGCACAAAAATACTATATGAAGTAACAAGCACCTAAGTTTGTTTTAAGCCCAAATTTTGAAGTGTTCAAGATTTATCATGTTCAAGATTCATTTTAGGCACCAAATTTAAAGTGTGCATTATTTTAACCAAGTTGTTTTTTAAACCCCAAATTGAAGTGTATGATTATTTAAAAACACCCAAATCAACTTCCAAACTAGCCTTTCAACCTAAAAAATAAGATTATTACTACCTGCTTTGAAGCACTTATGAGATTGAGCAAATAACTTTTAAAAATGAGCTCTTAGGTTTTTCACATAGTGCAATCCCACTATTCCATAGTGAAATCCCACAACTCTAAAAAACCATGATTAAGATAAGAAATATCATTATTCATATTAGTTTAGCATAAATCCATAATATCACTACTCGGGCTAACAATCTCACTATTTGGGTTCACAATCCTACTATTCAGGTTAAAAATCCTGAGTCAAGTTAATAATCCCACGAGTTAGGTTAAGAATCCTGTGACTCTGTTTAAATCCTACTACTATGGGAGTTATGGTATTTTACTTAACTACTAGTGGTTTATTGAAAATACTGTGACTTGGTTAGCTAACCCTGTGACTCGAATAGGCAATTCCATGACTGTCTTACTAGTAAGATTATGGTTTAGAGGACAAAACCATGACTCTATAGGGATACAACCATGAATTCCAAAAAAATAGACTTTTTTTCTCAACTTTTTACATTCCTTACTTCTACAAACCAATATCTTATATGACAATGGTTCACAGTTTACGTGTAGGTGCTATTTGACCAAATTTGTGATTCTAGGTCCCATCGGGTATGCTATTATGTAGACTAGTAATTTGACTAAAGATATTATGTTTAGTATTGTACTAGTTCCAAAATGAAATAAAAATGAAAGAAACACACTAACTAGGATAACATCTCTAGGCCTAGTCATTAGGGGGATCTTCCTTGAAGTAATAAGCACCTAAGTTCATTTTAAGCCCAAATTTTGAAGTGTTCAAGATTTATCATGTTCAAGATTCATTTTAGGCACCAAATTTAAAGTGTGCATTATTTTAACCAATTTATTTTTTAAACCCCAAATTGAAGTGTATGATTATTTAAAAACACCCAAATTAACTTCCAAACTAGCCTTTCAACCTGAAAAACAAGATTATTACTGCCTGCTTTGAAGCACTTATGAGATTGAGAAAATAACTTTGCAAAATGAGCTCTTAGGTTTTTCACACAATGCAATCCCACTACTCCATAGTGCAATCCCATGACTCTAAAAAATCATGATTAAGACAAAAAAAATATCATTATTTAGATTAGTTTAGCATAAATCCATAATATCACTAATCGGGCTAATAATCTCACTTTTTGGGTTCACAATCCTACTATTCAGGTTAAAAATCCTATGAGTCAAGTTAATAATCTCATGAGTCAGGTTAAGAATCTTGTGAGTTAGTTTAAATCTTTCTACTACAAGAGTTATGGTATTATCACTTAACTACTAGCGATTTACTGAAAATACCATGACCTAGTTAGGCAACCCCGTGACTTGGATAGGCAATCCCAAGACTATCTTAGTGGTGGCATTATGGTTTAGAGGACAAAACCATGACTGTGTAGGGATAAAACCATGAATTCTAAAAAATAGATTTTTTTCTTGAATTTTTAACTTCCTTACTTCTACACTCTAAGATCCTACATGACAATGGTTAGTAGTTTACTTGTAGGTACTATTTGACCAAATTTGTGATGCTAGGTTCCATCAGGTATGTTATTATTTAGACTAGTAATTTAACTCAAGAGAATATGGTTAGTATCATGTTAGTTCTAAAATGAAATCAAAATGAAAGAAACACACTAACTATCATAACATCTCTAGGCCTACTCACTAGGGGGAGCTTAGTGAGGAAAACCCATTTGAAAAAAAAACTAAAAATTAAAATAAATGATAAATATGAACATAAAACACCAATTTATTACCAAATCCTTGATTTCTCTAAGAGGTTCCTTCGTTGTCTTACTCAGCTTGTGCTTCAATAGATCTTCATCAATGGAGTGTGGCTACCTTCATCCCATCTTGGCACCTTTGGCTTGTGATGGATTTGGCTCAATATTTGGGAATAATAACACTACATAAATATGTGGTTTGAATATATTTGGGCATGGTAACTTTAGCGTAAAAATAAATAGGCAAGGCCTCCTATTTATAGATTTTGCAAAATAATTAGAATGAACTTGAGCCATCCATCTCAAGATGGAGATGTGTGGATAAGAATCCATTCAATTTTTGAGGCTAAATTTAATAAATTCCCTCATAAATATTTAGGATAGAGAGGCATTAAAGATACATGGAAGGTCTTAATGAGACATGGGAGGGCTTGATGAGATATTTTATGCATTGATGGCCTAGGGATGTCTTTCTAAGAAATGATGTCATTTTATGATGTAGATATTCAATATAAATTTAATATTAAAAAAGATATATAGATTTATTAATTAGGATCATGATTCAAATTGATTATCCTTAAACATGATTTATCAGCTTTGATGCAAATCTTGACAATTGGTGCACAAATTAATCAAATTGGTCAAAATGTCATATTATTGTCTCAAAATTTGACTGGATTAGAATTAAGATGTGATGTTAGATGTTTTGGAACCATTATCTCATTTAGTATGCTTCCAACACAAAATAACAAGGGCACATGTCTCATGTAATAAAATTGGTATACAAGAGTAATCTAGAGCACCCAAGTGCAAAAATGTCATTTTGACTTGAAATAATCTGAGCAAAGTTAGTTATCTCATAAATTTAATTGCCTCATTTAATGATACTTTGGCCAAAATTGGCACTTGAGTATGATAATTATAAATATTTTAATGCATTTTAGTGTTTTTAGGCCAAATTGTGCATTTTGATAAAAATTAGTTAAAATTTTGGTTTAAGGTCATTGATGGGGACTTTTAGGTGTCTATAGGTCATATTGTCTATTTTCAGGCCTTAATCAACCCAAACCCTACATACTACACATATTCACCTTAGGTTTTAAACATAGTTATGAATGTGAAACACTAAGGAGTTATGTCTTAGTGATTCTAGCTCATTTGGAGTTTTTAACACTATGGAATGTCTTGTTATGTCATCCACATTCCTCTTACCTTCTCATCTAGTACGTTAATACTTATAAAAGCACCCAACATATATAGTATCATCAACTTCTTTAATACATAAGCTTGCCTTTCTCTGAGTAGTATTTAAGCCCCTTGGTTTGAAACCTTGATTATTTTAGACTTCAAAGGGTGTCTAAAAACACTGATAATCACATTAATAATCATAAAATCTCTTAGGAAGCTCCACCCCTTGTTTTGGCTTTAGACCTTCAAGTGATTACTTGGTCTCATCAAGGTTATTAGGAGGATAAGGTCTATCTAAGATAAAATAGTGGATATTTCCACTAACTATCTGACCCTTAGGACAACCTGCTTACCTTAAACCAATCATCATGGTCAACTACACCAAATTTGAGGTCTTGATTATACCTCTACAGGCTTTAAAGCCATACATCTCACCAAAATTATCTTTACATAGCTGACAATTTTTTTCTGGAACCCTATGTCTTCTCTTTCTTTGTGGCTTGACTAAAAATAGAATCATTCACCTCATTATATATGCCTATGGTCTAAGAATAACTAAGGATGGGAACCCATGCATTAAGACAATTATGTACTTTCATCCTCAACTTTGTCTCATGACTAGCGTATAGGTGAGTCTTATTGCATTATAAACTGAGTAAGGGGAGTAGTCATCCCACCATGTGGGTGTTTTAGACCTTAAAGAGTAGTTTTACCTTGAGAATGGTCCTTGTTAATCCAAAAGTTACATCAGATACCTCAATAATGACCTCCAACCACCATACATGGAAGATCATACCTTACTTGTTTTCATAAACTAGCTATAGGTGGATACAATGTTGTTATAGGTGTTGTCCAAGGAAGGTTTTAAATAGAAAAGTACCATATTAGCTTCTTCAATTTACTATATTACTATGAACTATCTTATTTCACAATTTACCTCCTTGAATCATTATTATCTTGAGCATTTAGACTCAACTAACTTATAACATAGTCCATGATGAGGAGAGACACGGCTATAGATGCTCTTTAGATTAAGCTTCAGACCTACAATAGGTACAACTAAACCTCTCCATTTCTTGACATATTTCATAGTGGATTATCTTGTTCTTCACTCTTATTTGTGATGAATATGGTGTTTTCAAACTTTTCCCCTACAACTTATCTTGTCTTATCCTTATCATGGTGACTATGTGTTCTTAAGGTACTATTATAGGTACTTATCATCTATGATAGGCCTTTTTGAGGGAGCTAGGGTCTCTCACATGGATGTTTTTAGGGCCTTTTGGCATCACTAACACCTTGATTCCCCATGACTTGGTCTACAGTCTTATGAAATACAACCTTATGCTCAATTTCCTTTATATGCCAAGCCTAGTCTAATTGAGGTGGTTGTAGGTGCTATTAGGCTTGTGATTTAAGAAAGTGATCTAATTTTTATGAGGTAATTATTAATCTAAAAATATTACCATGCATTTTATACCTCTAATTATTCATATTTTTCTTATGATGATCCCTTGATTCCTTTCCAACACTCCAACTATCAATAGTCTCTTAGCTCTTTCACTGTATACACTGAGACAATCTACATGTGTCACCTAGAGTTAATGCCCTTAAGATAATTTATGGAGTTCATATATCATTGGGTAATTTTTTGTAACTCACCACAAATATGATTTTCCTTCATCTATACCTATCTTTAGATACTTATTAGTCATGCTTCTTTGGTACTCTGTTATAGTGTTTAAATGATTGGCTGTAAGTGTTTATTAGGCCTCCTTAGTAGCATATTTGACATATATAAATACATATTTCAATAATATTGGTATCTTGAATATTAAAAGGTGAATATAGTTCCCTTCATGTGGTTTAGTCCTTGGTGTGAAATATGGATAGATGTATAAGGGTGATAGTGGGGTGAAGGATGAGTATAAACATCAAAATATAGGTATAACACAATGGAGGGTAGTGAAAATGGTGATAAGTGACAAAGTATAAATATGGAATGTGATGGAGAATGGGAGACCTCTTAATTGTAATCAACTTGAACCTTGAAATACATAAATCATATACCCTTATAATCATGAAATTTTAAAGGCATAAACACATCATACATAGTCACATGAAAACCTTAAATTTTGCTAAAAAGGAACTATGAGTTTGGGAGTCAAGAGAGGTGGATTCTAGGCCCTTAAGGCTGAAAATAAGGTATAAGAGATTTGTGTGTAAGGGAAATAAGATGATATACCATTACTTAATATTCCATTTCAAGCCTTTAACTGTGTCTATAGGGTCAAAGGAAACTTTAGACCATATATAGTGTTGATAGATAGTGAAATCCAAATGGATATGGATCATTCCTTGAAGGAACTCTTTGAGGTCATGAGAGGCTACTTTAAACACCAATTTTGAGAAGAGAGGCATGGTGAATCATAAAACATCTCTTCAATTTATTTAAACTAGCTTACTTTTTCATATGGATGCATCAAACCTCTATTTATTACCCAACTTTCCTACAATTTGCACATAGTAGTTAGGCTTGACAGTTTTCCATTTTTATGTGATCACACATGTGAGAAAAACTTATAAATTTCCATGGAAGGATCTTTTAAGACTTGTGAAAATAGGATTAGTCATTAGATTGAGCAAATAAGACAAAATTCCATGAAAACTCCCTAGTGTAAAATGGCCTGTGCAAATGTGAGGAGTATACAAATTCCTTGACTACTTAAGGAATGTTCATAAAGCTAAAAAGACCAATCACTAAAAAATGCTCATTATTGGAATCTGCTTGAGTGTACTTATTATGGTCAATATTTGGGACCTCCACTCTATCTTTTGTATGGTACAAGAAAAAACCTAAGGGGCTATCTAAGCCTACCAAGAAGGGTATGTGAAGTGCAGGACTAGTTCTACGCTTGTTTGGAATCCAATCAACCTAAATATTTGTAAAGACATCAAATATGAGTTAATATTTAACCGTTGATCCTTCTCTATATGGTATAGGATGTATAGTTCCTTAAAACTATATAAATACCCCAAAAAGTGTGTTTTTCCACCATTTTCTCTATGTTTAGAATTTACAACACCATATTGTGGTAAAATGAGGGGAATCACAAATTAATAATCCTCTTCAATCAAGATAAAATGTTAGTTGGAAGTGGAGAATCCATAAAGTGGCAAATGGCACCTACTTGGCTCATGGAAAGGCATAAATGAGTCTCAAAATGGATTTTAAGACTTATGAAATGTATTGGATAGTAATATGGCATGGATAACATATATTCAAGTCCCCTTTTCAATGTAATTAATCAAGTCACTTTCTCTTTTCTAAAGTTTTATATACAAATGGGCCTATATGAAAGGGTTTTGAGGGGTGATTAATGGTTTAGGAGGGGTAATGGAGGAGTTATATGGTTTGGATGAGTATGTCATGTAAAAATAGACTTGAATATCATGTTAAAACTCCTTAATACTACCAAAAGACTAATACACTCCTCAAATAGGGCTAAAATGTTGTTTTGACCTGCAGGACCTTTTGACAATGATCTCTCTCATCCCAAGACACTATGAAACCTGACACATCACCAAAAGGACTTCAAGACACACATGACCCCATGGATAAATCATGAGATTATGACACATCATAATGCTCTTAATAAGATCTAGAGACTCTCAATAGGAAAAGGGTGACATGGTTATGATAGGGATCACTATGAGGAGGCTAAGATAGTGGTCATTGAAAGTTTTTGATATCAAGGGTTGACATTTGGCCCTAAAATGTCAACACAAGGTATGAGTTATAAAGTGTGTTTAATAGTAGGGTAGGTTGGACATCCTCAACACCCCATTGTGAACATATTTTCCTACATACCAATACTCTGTAGTTCTCCCTACCTAAGTGTTGGTGAAGGTAAGTGATGCTAGTATGATAGTGACCTTGAGTACCTTGAATGTGTTTAAGACTATAAATATGGAAAATCTAGGCTTAGGGATGATTTATATAGTAATATTCATAATTAGGGTAGATTAGGGATTGATAACCTTAATTATGCTCAACTTATTCTATTTTTGAATGTGTATTTTGCATCTAATTTCCATATAGTGGTCAAAGGGATAAAAGTCATGTATTTATACTATTTATTTGCTTATGCAGATGATAAAATATGTCTAAGCTAACAATAAGAGGCTTTATTTTTTAAAATATATCCATTTGGTAAAATATGGGGCAAAGGACATTAGTTCCATTTTGGGGACACTAGTGCCATGTGCTAGTGTCCTTATTATGTTGCGAGTGTCAACCTAGTAAAACACTAGGCACAAAGTATCACAATCAAGAAATGAGGGTCTGAGACTACTTTAGAGTTGACTAGGGATGCTTGTGGCTTTAAAAAAGGTTGGAAAAGTGTGATAGTATGCTCTAGGATAAGTCTAGGGCTGAGCTAAGGATAAGTAGTCTCAAGTAGCACTCTTAGCACTCAAATAACACTTTTTGTGATCACAGTCAGAAACATTGGATAATGTTCTGCACAAGCTGATTTTAATTTTAAAAATTATATGAATATAATTACACACCAATTTATATTATCTATGAGATGATTCCAAAACAAGTTAATGATCTAAGAAACATAAAAAATGAGGAAAAAAGAAGTGTTAAAGCAGAAGATTTTTTAGAACCTATGTGAAAAGTGCATAAACAACTATGAAAGTAATTTTAAGAAAATACATCACAATATAAACATCATATAAATTATAAGAGAGGATAATTTGAATATAATATGAGAGACATAATATTAGAATGCTATAGAAAATATAGATATCTAAAAGGGACATATGATAAGTTGACTTTGAAAAATAATGGTCTTTGTAAAATTTTGCAAAAGTTTGGAAAGAATGCATATGAAATAGATTTACCCAAAGGTATAAATATATAGCCTATTTTTAATGTGGCTGATTTGATCCATATTGAGAAGGATATAATAGTGAGAATGTAAGTATAGATTGGATATTTCAAATGCCTAAGAAAGAGTGATAAAAAATAAACAAAATGATTGACATACACTTTGAAAAGACTTCAATAAAGAGGAAATATAAATAATATATGGTAAAAAAAAAATTCCAATACATAGGAGACATGACATGGATTATTGCATCATAAGATGAAAAATAAGGGATATCTTTATCAAATTCTTTGAAGTCACATGAGTAGGAGCACATATATTTTATCTCACGTAGAGTGTATAATGTAGGCATCTAGTTTCACAAGTAGTATTACATCAACAAAATAAGTGTTATGTTATGAAAGGTTTCTAACTATACATATGTATTGTTGTAAGTTTTTTTAAGTCTTATATGTTGTGTAAACCATCTTTGTGTTATTTTTCATCATCTTTGGTACACACAGTGAATTTATATGTTTCCTACAAGCACGCCTGTGTCTATAATGTTTTTCAAATTCTTTTGTTACACACATTTTTATTCATTCATTTGTATAAATAATATTACTAAGATCTATGATAGACATTGTGATAATATTCTATTACACCATAGATGTATATTATCTTTATCTTTATTTGTGATATCTCTTGAGAAAGAGGTTATTTGGTGGATTTGATTATTCACCACAATGACAAGTAGGGAAGACTTATTTATGTAATTATATATTAATTATACAAGATATGTTTCAAGTTTCATATCATTTAGAAAGCCTTAAATAAAATGTGACATCATTCTTGAATGTAGTGAGAATCATGGTAAAATGTTTTCATGGAAATTGGTGACTGCAAAGTCCTACAATCTTTTATAATGTTATATGTATTTTTTATGTGTTATGAAAGGATTCATTGTTGTTTGTTTGAAAATTAATTTTATAAGAAATGGAAGTTGATAAGGATTCATTTAATAATATCCATGATATATTTGTTGACATGTTTATTTATAATGTGTTATTATTCCTTGTAAATGTGAAAACATTCGATGTTTATGGTGCACTAAGTTGTGTTAATGTTGTTAGTATGGTAAGGGTATTTAATGTAAGTATGTGGCTCTTGGATATATATAAACATGCCCATAAAACTATGATAAAGTAAGGGAAGTTGGATAGTGAATATTATATTTGAGATTTTACTTGAAAATACTGTGAGTTATCAAAAGTTCAGATCCAATGTTGTAACGAATCTCACTATTAGATTATAGGGTATTGTGCATGACACATCTCTTTTGATTGAAATTGAATATAGATCTAAATTATTGTTATTGAATTTCATTACAATTTTCACTGAGTATTATGAGGACTGTTTGGACTAAGACATTTCTTAATTGAGACCCCTAATCATGAATGGATCATTTTTTAATGATAGATGAGAATCTAGGTTCACAAGAAATCTTGCATCAACCAAAAAAAAATGTTAGTTTAGTAATTTATATATGTTGTGTTTCATAAGGTTTTTGACTGCACATACATCTTATTGTATGTTTGTATAATTTTTCTATGTTGCATAGAATTTTTTTAAGTTTTTTTGCATTATCTTGGTATACATATGTTTATTAAAGATCTGTGTTGGCTACGAGCACACCTGTGTATGTAATTTTTTGCACATTATATTGTTACATGATTTTTTATATGTTAATTTATATGATTAATATTTAAAATATTTTCCTAAGATGATAAGATAGTATTTTATTAAAGTGTATCCATGTAGAGATTCAAAATATCTTTATTTTGATTTGCAATGTCTTAATCAATATGGTATTTGGTTGAGTTGATTTTTCACTGCAATGATAAATGAGTAGGGAATATTTATTAAGGTAATTAGATATTTATTATGTAATCCACGTGTCAATTTTCATATTATTTTGAAATACTATGATAAGTCATGACATCCTTATTGAAATTATGTGAGAATCATGGTCCAAAAGTTTTTATGGAAATTGGTGATTGGGAAGGCCTATAATTTTTTGTGACTTTCTATGTATGTTTGATTTGTTATGGGAGGATTCATTGTTAATTATTTATAATTTAATATTATAATTCATGGACCATGATAATAATTCATTTAATAATATCCTTGATTTTTTTGGTGATGTGCTAAGCTATAATGTGTTATTGTTCTTTGGAAGTGTAAAGACATTTATGTTTATGGAACACTAAGATTTGTTAATGTTTTTAGTGGGGTAAAATAACTAAAATGTAAGTAGGTAGGTCTTGTGTATGTATAATAATTCCCCTACACTTGTGTTAAACAATGAAAAGTTAGATAGTGAAGATTAGACCTAAAAGTTTACTTACAAAGACTGTGATCTAGCAAAACTTGAGATTTAATGTTGTAATGAATCTCATTTTGAGAGTGTAGTGTCATTGTGCCCATTGTATTTCATTTGAATGAAAACTAATATATATCTAAATTATTATTATTGAAGTTAATTTAAATTTATGTTATGTATTCTGAGGACTACATTGCCTAAGATTTTTTTTTAATTGGTACTCCTAACTGTGACTATATCACAACTCTTTGGAAAATGTAGTTTTACCACTTCCTCCCATGAAAATGATCCCCATAATTTTAAAATACTTGTGTAAGTATCCTAAAAATGTATCAAAGTCTTAGACCCACAAATCCAATCCAACAACTTGTTGGGATACCTCTAGTGGAACTTTTTTCATGAGTTAGAGTACATAATCCACAATAAACTTTAATATCCTCACCTCATATCTTAACATTTCAGCAAAAAATAAAAAACATAATGAAATAATATTACTCAAAAATAGTTATTATAGTAATTAATTATAGGAAATGTATAATATGTAAGATTTGATGAGTGAGGAGAGAGTACCAAGACTTTCACATTATCATTGCTCACATAACTAGACTAAACTAATTTGTGGTAGAAGGCCCCTATACATTCCCAGATATTTTATAAGGAATATCTCCTCCCCTTTTCATGTTGTTAACATGAATCATCATAGCATTAACATAGATGAATTTTCCTTGATCAATTGAGTGGTGGTCAGAAGGCTGAACATGATAGAAAATGTCAATGATTTTAGTGTCATTTTTAAGCATGAACAATAGCTCATCCAAAGTAGAAGTATTGGGCATAGTTTATTGTAAAATTAGAAACATTAATGGAAACACTTTACATGTCTTGTTTCATATTTGATGGAATAACATCGCCAAGTTTGAACTATGCATTCATAAAACCCGCAATCCCATTCCATCAAATGTGAGGTATAAATTGGTGGCTAGTGCATGTTAGACATCACTTTAATCACCATGATTAATAAATATGTCTTAGTGTAACTTATTTATTAGTGTCACTTAATCAGTCTACATTTTCTTATCTATAATATAAGAAGCCATTTCCATTGAATTATATTCAACTGAAATGAAAGAGAAAAAAGAACAAGGGATTTGGATTTAGGCAAAAAATTTAAGGCAAAGCCAAAAAAAAGTAAAATTTAATAAGGTGAGTGAGTAAATAAATGTGAAAAATTATAGTGATAAATGGAATTATAGTGATAAATGGAATGAGTGAGACACCTTTGTACCTAATGGAAGCCTAGGCTAGGATATTGATGAAAATATCATGTGTAAGAAAGTACATGAAAGTACAATTATTCCACTATGTTCATACTTATCATAAGGAACCATCACAATAAAATATGTGATAAACACAAATATAAAATATAGAAGGAATATTTTTGATAAGATGTATACTTCACATCCATTTGCACTTTGTGGAATATATGTTTGTGTGTCATGAACCCAAGAAGGTTTTAAAGATATTTTCCTTCCCTTTCCACCACCAAAAAAAGGAAAGATATTGTATATTTAGAAATATAATATTATAATATTAATAAATGGATTATAACTATATTCAACACAAATGGATTAATTATTTTTAATTAGGTATCATAAATATAGTAATTAAGGGATGTGTCCCCTAATATTTATGATGCAGTTTGGGTATATAGATGACATGAGATGGGTACATGTAGATGTTTAAATATGTATTTATATTTTAAATTAGTTTTTTACAATTGAAACATATATTTTATGGTTATACCCATTAATTTGACTTTCCTTGTAGTTGAAATATTCACATTCACCACCTCACCATGTCTAATTACTTATTTATTAGTCTAACCTTGATTAATCTAATTATCTAGATCACCAATAAACAAAAAAGGCCTAAAATATGATATATGTCCTTCATTGTAATCTTTATAACTTCAAAAAATCTCCTCCATATTGGATATTTGTGTTTAGGATAGGACAATAGCATCAATGTTATTGTCCTTGCTCCAATGCAAGTGTCTTTGTCCTACAAACACTCAAATTTGAAAATATTTTGATGTGTGCGGGTCAACCTAAGAATTTCATTAACCCTTATATGGGGATCATTAAATTAAAAAACTATTATAAATATAATATAAAGCTAATTCATTTGGATAATCATACAATCACCTCTTAATCTAATACATACTATTGAATTTCAAAGTGTAAAACTAAGTTATTTTGTTCTATTCATCCTTACTCACATATCAATCATAAGAGAAGTCTAAATACATGTTTGAAGTAATAAAAATACATGCCATGAGTCATATTTCTCAATTTACAAGATAGATCATTTCATGCACTTACATAAAGTATTCTACACTAGTGTTCACATACATACCAACACAAAGGGGAGAACTACCTAAGTTCGGCCCTCCTTGGAGTATTAGATATATAGGCAGTCCTCATTGATAGAAGCATCTTTGAAATCATCTTGATACCATGAAAACACTAACCTATTTTTTGAAAAAGTATCATAACTTAAGGTGGAGAGATAGGGTTTGAGCTATAAATAATGATACAGAGACTATGTGCAAGATCTAGATACATCAAAAGAAAAGCAACATAAAACTTAGACATACCTAGGTGGTTTAATATTAATGCATATAATTTTTTTATAGGATAATTACATTGATATTTAGATATTAACATGGATGAAAGTATCCATAGGTTGATTCAAGTGTCTAAGTAGACATTAAGAATATTTATAGAATTTAACAACTGTTACTTGAACATTAGATCACCTATTTTCACATCTGTACATCTCAGATATGTCTACACATCATTTTAGAAGATAAATATAAATTTTATTCATGATTATTTAATGAAAATACTATTTTTAATTATACTTTTTAAATTTAGTATTTTTCATACTTTAGTACGAAAATTAAATATCATAAACTTAATTATTTAATTGGCTTACTTTTAGGAATAGTTTACTTCACTCTTAAAAATCCTATTCCTTCCTAACACTTGATTCCAAAAAGACTTAAAAATTTGGTGAAATTGACTTTTGTGTCTCCTTGTGCACACTAGTTTGATTTAAGGTTTCTGATTCCATAATTTATGATTTTTGAACTATAAATATCTAGAAAATTATATTGGTATTTATTCAAAAAGAGTTATTCATGTTCAATATGGTTGTACCTTGAAGTTACTTCATTATATATTACATAATGGTTTTAATTGATTGTTATATGTCATACATGGCTAAATCAATCGTGTTTATAGCAAAATTGAGTGTTTTAAAACAAAATTTTAAAAAAAAAATCTTTACAATTTTTATTATAAAAATAAGGAACATATGAAAAAATTTCATCCTATATATAAAATAGTAATCAAATATAAGTGACATGATATTTTTGAGAAATAAAACAATACACATAACGAGATGTCAATTTTGGACCTTTTGAAGTAATTAATTATTTATAAGGATATATACTATGCAAAAATTTTCAAGACCCATGTACCAAGTGGCATAATATTGGCTTATTTTGTGGATATTATGTAATATCTAATCCATAATGAAAATAATTCTACTTTTGACTGAAAATAATTGACTTAAAATGATACCATTGATCAAGATTTGCCTTTATCTATACAAAATAATATCCAAAATAAAAGAAACTAAAGGGAATACATGTAACATGTTTCATTGGAATATAATATTATTAATCATTCAATGATACTATTAATAGATTTTCACTTTTTGATTTGTTACATAAGTGTCTCCAATACAAGGATATTCTTTTGAAAACATTATATATGACACAGTTCCAATTAATGTGGATCTAGGATATGTGGCCTTGTGTTTAACTCTATCAAATGGACCAAGCATGACATTTCCATAGAAATTAAGGATTTACCACACCAACATACCAATGACCATTGTTTTCCATTTGTATATATTAAAATATATGCTCATTCAAATATGGATACAAAGGTTAAAATGGTATCCAAAACAATGATCAATAAAGTGTCACAACAACCTAATAAGCTCATCTTATTCAATGCACCTAAGAGATAATTTACATGATTACCTGAGTCTCTAGCTTTGATACTTAAGAATCTCATGAAGTGTCATATCATATCTCTCCCTCTTCATATAGAGGGTGATATGGCTTGAACTCTACCCAAAGTATATGTTGCTAATACATATTGTCACTCTAACCAAGGCACCAAACATTATACACATAGATGTTAGACTCTAAAACACAAGATACAATATCTCATTGATAAGGATCAACTTATATTTGATAATCCTCTAAAGGATTCAAGGTCACAACCTAGTGACCATCATAAAAAAATGATATTTAATGATACATAACAAGATTACTTTAATAAAACTCCAGAAGTATAATAGAACTCTTGGAACACTTTAGCCACAATGATTCCTATATTTTATAGGTCTTCTATCATAGTGTCTAAACTTCCATATGAACATCCACTTGAATAGGATAATTTTATTTATAAATAGCTAATTATGCAAATTTTTTAGGTTAATCATCTGTGAAAGGGTAAGCAACATGAAATCCCATTTCCTAGTTTTCCCATACTTGAGAGGCTTTTGCATCATATATCTACATTAGATTCTTCAAGATCCTCATTCACACATTCATCACATAACCTTTTACTGACATCATAACGCCATATTTTAAAATGGGTAAGAAAACCCACAATTACATTTAGGAAATTATAAAACACAAAACATCGGGTTCTACAAACCCCTATATCTTATATTACTACTTACAACCACAAAGTTCTATGAGATATACACATAACATCATAGATTCTACACATCAAATTTGGCACATATACATTATATTTGGAAGAATTACCAATTTATTATACCACATTAAGAGTATATAACACCTATGATCATCCATTCGATGGGATCATTTGATAGAACTCTATTTACAAACATTTTTAAAAAATAAAAAAAAATCAAATATTCATGAAAATAATAAAACATTTAAATAATTTAAAATTTTCAAAAATATTTAGTATTTCACATGTTTTATAGCTTTTACATATGTTTTTTATTTTATTTTAGTAGATAGCATGTTATTTCCATACATACATATATTTCATAGGTACTTGAGTGTGATACATACATACATTAGATCCATGATATCTCAATCATGTAGATGTTGGACCTTTCCTCTTTCAATGTGATACACTATATTTAGGGAATATTGATTCTATTTGATCATTAATAACATAGGTTGTATTATTTTATGATCATTTTACATTATATTATTGAGCTTATATATCTTACAAATGTTTATAATCATGTTGATATCTTAAATAGTATATTTTGATATGCCATTATACATGCCATTTTTATAACAAATGTATGTAAGGACTAGTATGACATACTTATGCTAGTTTCTTATGTCTCATTACTTCATAGATTTACATTATCTTACTTTAGTGTATTTCATGTTTCTTTCTTTGTCTTTATTATGGAATATTTGAATATGTGCCTTTGATTGTTGCCTATAGTACCCTGAGTGTTGCTTTTTTATTTGATGTGTAGAAATTTTCACATGTCTTCCACTTGAGTACGTTCCCCTTGTTTTTGGTCTCCTTATACCCATATTTGTGTGACATTTAACTATTCTTGCATGTGTGCTTGATTTTGTGTTGAGATTGTTATCTTATATACACTACCATAATTTATATCATGCATCCTAGGGATTTTTATGTATACATACTATGAACTTAATTGATATATACATTTATACATGAAACTAGTATATGCTTATTTACCATATGATTCACATAGATATTGTATGAAATCAGAAATGCATCATGTCTATAAATCAATCTTGGCTCAGGGAAGATAGACCATACCTACACTTTCAATTGGGAATACATTTGTTAAATAGGGGAATGGCTAATATGGGGATCTAATAGACCTGATTAGGGAATCACTTGTCATAAAAAACAATGTTAGGAAGGATTATAAATCTTATAGTTTAACACAATCATGAAACAACCCTAAAAGAGTCTTAGGTTTTAATGTTCACTCTATTCTAATAAAAAAGAAAGTAAATCTAATCTAGTACACACCAAAACTTGTGGCATAATATTAGGGGTTAGTAAATCAGTAAAATCATGTGTAAAAAAATATCAATTAATCTAAGTATGAGTAAGACCCTAATACATATAATATGAAGAGTAATATTATTCAAGCCAATACTTATGCTACTTTTATCTATTAAAGAGAGGATAACAAAGTTAGAATATACTTACCTAAATGTGAAACTGTCAAGACTCAATATCTCCCATGGCTAAAATGGATTTGTAAGAGGTCATTGTGGTTTTTAATTATAAATAAGAAAGGCAAAAGCATCTAAGGCTTATCCACAAGACTATATTCTCCAAGTAGAAACCCTAAGCTAAGACTCCTCAAGTAGAATAGTGAAAGAGAAAATTATAAGGAAGTATGAGCAAATAATAAATCTTGATTGAATATTGAAATAATGATGAAATGATCTTGTATTTATAGGTTGATCTTAACCTAAATCCTTTTGAATATGTCATCTATATGGGGTTGACTTAGTTGACCCTATATGTTTCAAGGAGATAAATCACTAGGTCCCAAACTAGGTTGATCGAAGGGATGAAAAACTCAAAGTGAAAAATACCTTAAATAATATAGGATCAAACCAATCAACCTTATATAGTAATCAAAGGATGAAAATTATACAAGTTCAACCTAATGAACCTAGTATAGTCAACTAGATAAAGGGGGTCAAGGTAAGGAAAAGAAGAATAGAAAGAGGAAATAGACTGGTAGAGTGTACAAGGGAGGAGTAATAGATTAGGGAATGATTATAAGATTTTTTTAGATTGGTAATAATGTGAAAATAAATGACAAAAATCCTACAAATCACCAAAGGTCTTCCTACCCCTTTCTCGATGCACCCTTTAAGGCATGCACTCAGAGAGATTGAATCTCAACAGGTTCTTACAAGATGTAAAGCATCATTATTTGATAAAAGTTGAAAATATTATGTGTACACATATTCCCCACTTGAATATCATCATTTGTCACTAAGGTGCAATAAGGGATGGTGATTAGAGAAAGAATAGAAGGACCCATAATGTTGAGGCTAAAAAAAAGTTGCAATATTTTAAAGCAAAAATAAATTAAAAGTAAATGACCAAAAAATAAATAACTAAAAATTAAATGCAATGAATACCTTAAATTTATCATGGGATGGTTTTATAATGTGTTTTTAGTTTTGATTGTGTAGGGTGTAGAGACTACTTTTGATAAACCTAAGAATACAAAACTAAAGTGCAAAAACAAACAAATGCAAGAAAAGCTAACATAGTTGGTGTTATGAGGATGGGATATACTTGGTAAATTTGGAAAGATGGGTTGATAGTTGCTATGTTAGACCAAATAACCAAGTCAATAATAAGATTAAATTGGGTAACCAAAAAGCCAAGGCTACTAAAGACTGAAAAACTTAAACACGTTATCTCTAAGTAAAGAAGGCAAACTCACCAAGTCAAACCAAGGATACATGTCAAATAGGATGGTAATAAAATATAAAATCATAAAATAATAAATAAAATGGTAAAACAACATTGATTATTGAGTAGTAACAATCCTTATCTCACTCAACAATGGAAAAAGGGTACATAAAAAAGGAAAACAACATTATCGGGTGAGAAATAATAATCCAACCTCACTCAACAATGGAAAAAAGTATGAACTTAGGGTTTCATGATATTAGGATAGTAAAAAAATTATAAATGGTAAAATTAAGGTAAAACATGTGTATAAATGTAAAATCATAGTAAAAAAGAAAGAATTAATCCATAGTTGCTCAACAGGTTATTTTTCTTTAAGGATAGATAAAGTTGAAACAAAGTAGTGTTAGCATGTTTATAAGAGATGAAGAAGAAGGAAATAAAGAAGAAGGGAAAATAGATTTGGAATCATAATTTTATTTTCAAGGGGGAAATGAAATTGGTGGAGGGGAGAATTAAAGATATACTAAGGTAGAGGAACTTTTTATCAAAGTCAAGACACTTAAATTAGGTTTGTTAAAATAAGAGGACTTTCGACTTCAAGAACTCATAAGAACTTCTCTTAGCTACATAAGTATTAGGTCAACAAATGAAGTATATAGTCCATTACATGAAGGATATATGTATGAAAATTAAAATGGACCTACCTCCCCTTGATTTTTTTTCCATTCTTCAAGACCCCTTACTAATCCATCGATCTACTATGAAGATTAGGTACTTGCATGAGAAAGTAAGTATCACTATAGAGTTTTTTGAATTACCCTATTCCAATCTACTGGCTTATCACACCCTAAAGGACCTCAGCTTTATGTGAGGCTAACTTTAGAGATTGATTTTGGATTAGAGATAGGAGATGTGCTTGTAATCACATATTTTGGTGTGATGTTGAATTTTGAGATATGTATGTTGCCTTTTAGATATCATTGCCTTTTAATTCAAATGATTTGGATTTTAACTTTCTTGATGTTTTTTTCTATTTCTCCTCCATACATATTTGTAAACTAAACATGAGTGATAAAGATGAATTTAATTTTAATACTTGGGACTTGGTTGCTAAGAGAGAGAACTTCAAAGAGAATGGGATCTAAGAGTCTCATAAATCTAGGTAAAAAAAAGGTGCTATCTTGACTTCAACCTTGTTTTATCCAATGTGGAGTGAAAGAAAGGTAAAATCAAAAGGAGTGATACATGGAATAATTTGAATTATTTCAAATTACAAAAAATGTGATAAAGGACAAAAAGGGATACAATGATAATAAAGTGTGATTCTTTATCATAAGAATGAGTGAAATGGAGGAAAAACATGTTAACATAAATTGTTTGTGTAAATTTCATCTATTAAAAGAAGAAAAAATATAAATTTGAGAAAACATATGTAAAAATATGAAAAGATGGTAATTGTATGATGAGGGCAAGATCCTATCCATGGTCTTACACTATACCTTCATAAAAGAAAAAACCCAAGAGGTGAGAAAAAGCCAATGAAAAATCACAAGGGAGAAAAATAAGTAAAAGATGGTAATTTTATGAGGTATGTTGGGTCTTATCTGAGGTCTTAAAAATCAACTCATAAAATAAAAATTGAAAGGGTGTCAAAAAGACTTGGTGGGGATGAAGGAGAGATGCTAAAGAGGCAAGATAATTATCAATAGAATTTTGATCTCAAAGAATAGGCTAAATAGTGAAAGAGATGAAATCTTTAGCAATCGTGGTTGTAATTTGATGATATGTGATGAGGCTCTTAGTTTTACATTGATAATCACTACTAAATTGATTGAAAATAAGCTGAGAGTCACCTAAAGCATGAAGGTATTGAATGTCTAAATCAATAGTAGCTTGTATGCCTAAAATGAGAGTTTCATATTTGGTCATATTATTGGTGACATCAAAGGTGAAGCAAAAAGTTAAAGGAATGATCTTACCAAGAGGACTTGTGAGAATGCAACCTACCTTAGCTTCTTGAAGACATTTATCACCATCAAAGTGGAGGAACTAAATATCCTCATGCATGTCAATATTTATTTTAGAAATCTCTTCAATAACTACTTTTGGTTTTGTAATATCAGAGGGAGTAGTGGATTCATCAAGATTATTGGCTTCAATACCAACATTAAAGATATGGAAATAATATTTAAGAGATATAGCTTGATTAATACATTTAATGTACATTGTAAATGATATTATCATCTGGAAGATTATCTTGAAGAGAAAAGGTGGTTGATATGGGAGCTACAACAAGTTTATTAGTTATGATTTTCCATTTAACATCTTTTTGAGTGATGATGTGGAGATCAAAATCCATAAGGAATACCATTTATTTACCAATCCTATCTCTAGGAATAAATGCTTTGGAGAAGAAATGATGAAGGGATTTAGAATGAATGATAACATAAGTAGTTTGGTAAAGCATATAGTGGTGAAGCTTTTCAATTGCAAAAAAGATGGTGAGGTAATCACACTCAATTTTGGTATAACATATTTCATAATCGATGAGGCCTTGTATAATGTAGTAGATAACATACTCTCTTCCCATATAATCTTGTTGGGTAAGCATTTCCCTAGCTAAAATAGGTATGGAATAAGTATATAGAATCAAAGGTTTATCTTTGGAAGGAGGAAAAAGTATAGGTGGATGAATTAATGACTCTTTCATGTTATCAAAGGCTTTTTGACATGGATTCATCTATTCTAAAGTATTACCTTTCTTGAGAAGTTAATTGATAGAGTGAATTTGATATGCCATTTTGGGGATGAATTATCTAATTTCCCCAAATTTTCCTAAATAAGTTTGAATGTTGGGAATAAAATGAGGAATGGGGATGTTGATGATAACACTAATTTTAGTAAGTTAACATCAATGTCATGAAGAGAGACTAATAATCCTAACAATTTTCTATATGTGACTCTAAAGACACATTTGTAAGGATTAAGTCTAACTTTATATTTAAGGAGATGGTCAAAGATGATAATAAGATTATAAAGATGATTCTTATGATTTTTGGACTTAGCAATGAGATCATCCACATAGGTTTCAACAATTTTATGGATGAGATTGTGAAAGATGTGAGTCATAGGTCATTATTAAGTGTCTCCAACATTTTTGAGGTCAAAGGGTATTTTGACATAGCAATAGGTGCCCCATTATGTGATGAAAGTAGTCTTATGTTGGTCCTTAGGAGTGATATGAATATGATCATATCTTGATAAGTCATCCATAAGAGATAACATTTCATAACTAGTCGTGGAATCAATAATAGAATTTATTGAAGGTAAAGGGAAGTTGTCCTTGGGACAAGTAAGATTAAGATTGTAGAAATAAATGAAAATGTGAATGACCATAGTGACTTTCTTTTGAATGGGAATAATGTTGGAAACCCATTAAAAATAATCCACTAGTTTAATAAATTTAGCATCAAGTAATTTGATGATTTCTTTGGGGCATAAAGTAGAAAATTTAGGTGAAAATTTTCTTTTTTTGTGATGCATATACTTGGCATCATGATAAGTAATGTTGTTATGCACCATAATGATAGGGTTAATTCTAGGCATGTCCTCATAGGACTAAGAGAAAGCCTCACAATATTTGTCAAATAATAAGATAAAATTATCATGTTCAGTAGGTGAGAGTTCATGAGAGATAGTAATTAGTTGAGGAAAAGATGGAGTACCATATTCAATGAGATTGGTTTCTTTAAAAAGCATGGAATTATCATTTTTAAAGTGGTATGGTGCATTAGGTAAGGAAAAAATGGGATTTGTTTTAGGATCAATGCTAGCTTTGAATTTGCTGAAGCAAGGAGTTTTAGTCTTAAAATTTCTAAGTTTATGATGTTACCAAGGAAGTTGAGGTTCTCGGGCATAAAGTAACTCAAGGATAGCTTCATCACTAGGAAAGGTAGGAAGAGGACCATAATACTCAACATATAATTCAAGATGAATAGATGTGGTTGGAGGATCAGAAGGAGGAGATGGTTTCTCTTAAGCTTCTAAAGAAACATTAGTAGTGGTAGTGTCTTTAGGAATTTGTTCCTCCAAAGATGGCTTCTTAGGCTTGGTAATGGGATCTTTGTGAGCCATTTTATGATGATAATTAACCTTAGTAGTATTAACATATTGATAATTGTTAAAATATTGGTCATAAATGATGTCAATAGCATAAACATATTTGGTATTTGGTTTATCATTTGAAGAAGATTTTTGGTTATTTAAAGTATAAGATTTATAAGTTTGTAATTTTTAAAAAATAACAGTGTATTCTTGATGATGAAGATTGATTGTAGCTTCATGATTGAATGAATCACCAAACATAAAGGAAACAAAAAACTTAGTGAGACCTCTACAATATTCATGATAATGTCCAATGTTTGCATGGAACAAACAAAATAGATTGGGGTCATACCACTTAGGAGGAACATTGGGATAGATGAAAGGTTTTGAGGGCAATAAAAATTGTTTAATTTACTAAACCAAAAGAGGTGCATGAGAAGGTGAAGGAACACCAATTTTTACAAATCTTGGTTTGGTTTGTGGAGTATTACTAGTGATAGCATTAGAGTTTGAGAATATCCATTAATAATTTTAAGATTAGGTTTGAATTTCTTCATAAGAAAGTCTTGACATTTAAATTGTTCAAGAGCTTCATTAAGTGGTTGGAGAGTAAATGTTCAAACCTTATATTGAATAAGTTATCATTATTCATATTATGGTTATATTTATGAGCTAAATATTT
The DNA here is from genome assembly GCA_037957365.1 of Torreya grandis. Taxonomy (NCBI): domain Eukaryota; kingdom Viridiplantae; phylum Streptophyta; class Pinopsida; order Cupressales; family Taxaceae; genus Torreya; species Torreya grandis. Next base: position 2,561,432 of record JARHVA010002046.1, read on the forward strand.
CCATGTTTTGATAAAGTCATGAGTTGATTTGGTGGAAGATTTCTTAGCATTAATGAAGTGGCTAAGACAAATTTTGAAAAGATCATTGTGTTGAAACTCTTTAACCAAAGGATTAACCAAATCTTCAAGTTTCCAAATATAATGTTGGGAAGTTGAGTATACCATTCTAATACATCACCAGTGAAGTTTTTCACTAAAATTTTAGTTGTGGTGAAGGTATTAGTTTGGATCCACTCTTTGTAAAGGTTACCAAAGGCTTTGAGAAATGATGCAGGATCTTTAGTCCCATCATGTTTGATAGTTAGAGATATGTTACCAATATCAATGGAAACAATGAAGGGAGATTAAGGCTCATTTGAAAAGTTTGAAGCATCTTGTTAGTCATTATGGGTTGAGGAATAATATTACTTGAAGCATCCTAAAGAGGTGGAGGAATGAAATTGGGATTAGCTTGAGGGTGGATAGTTGGAGGTTGATTAGCCACATTGATTAAATTTTATTAAAATTTCATCATTTGGTTGGTTTTAGAATTTTTCATTATGTTCATTTATTAGATAACTTGGGCTAAAAGTTGAGTTGTATTAAGAGGTAGGTTGGTGTTGGTAGGAGCACTCCCCGAATTGGTGTTAGGGGGAGGGTTACTAGAAGAAGGATTATTAAATAAATTTATATCAATTAATCCCACATTAGTTTATAGATTTTGATGATGATAAGTTTCTTGGTAAGTGTAGAAAGGATTAGATCCATTAGCTTCATCTTGAGGTGTTATTTTCACCATATTATAGTTCATGGATGAAGGAGGAGAAGAGGTGTCCAAAGAGTGATGGTTCTCTTGGGAGGAAAAGAGAGGGAGAAATTAACATCCCATATAGTATCTAAATGGATTCAAGCTATCCACAAAGATTCTGATAAGAGACTTCATTATGATTGAAGAGAGATGAACAAAATGTAAAGGAGAAATAGAGAACTAGAATGATAAGTAGGGAAGGTAGAAAGTAGTATAGGGTCGATTGGGTTGACCTAGCATAGAAAATAGGGCCTAAAAATAGTATAGGGTCAAATAGGTCGATCCAGTATAGTGAATAAAGGTTGGAAAAAGATATAGGGTTGATTGGGTCAACCCAATACAACAAATAGGGAAAATTAAGAAGCTTATAACAATTTTGTAAAATTAAACAAGATAAATTTTGCAAGTAATTTAAAAAAGAAATAAATAAAGGGAAACAAATAGTCAATTGGATTAAAACTAGCCAATCCAATTGAAGCACACAACACAAAACCTTGCACCAAAACTAGTTAATGCAAGTTTTTGTGATACAAAATATAATTGAGCAAAGAGCAAGAAATAAAATTGGAAAGTAAAGAGATAACTAATTGGTCAATGTAAATGTTTATTAAATTATTAAGATATGTTTTTAAATGTGATGGGAAGTTGACTGTAAGCAAGGAATTAGAATGGAAATATAAGGATGGTTTCAGGTAGTTTGGGCTAAAATGCACAATAATGGTAATGATATAGGCTTGGTATTAGGGCCTACCCCCTCACTTTACACACCACAGTGATAAGGGTGTTAGGTTCATATCCATAATATACCATTAACCATGTTTTATACTTGACCAAAGTATCAAGTCAGCTTCCCCCTTGGTAATGAAATCCAAGTAGGTTGACCTTGGGTAGATAAATGTTAAAATGTTTGTTTGGATTTTGTGATTTGGTTATGTGTGCATAAAATAGAAAATAGTAAAACTAAATGATTAATTTAAAACCACCTAATGAAGCTATGTGATATATTCTAAGGATGAAACAAATAAGAAAATAAAGTGTGAATTAATTACTAACATATAAGGTTGATTCCAAATTTGAAACAAGGTAAAATGTTGATATAGTAAAAAATGTATGAATAAAATATAGAACAAGGTTGAACTTGTACTACAAAAGTAAGGTCTAAAAATAAATAAGGTCGGTAGAGTCGACCTAGTTATCTAGACAACACATAGAACTGGGTTGGTCGTGTCAATCCAATTGAATATGTAAGGGTAGTTTTGAAGACTACAAACTATAAAAGGAAAGACTATAAAGAAAGAGATAGAGAGATAGAAAGTAACCTTGGTGTATTAGAGATGCAGAGAATGAAGATTATTGTTCAAGAACCTTGATATATGCTTGAAAATTCTGCTAACTAGGTCGACTAGGTCAATCAAGCTTTGCATAAACCTATTTCTAAGTACCTAAAAATGTACAAGTTCAACTGGGTTGACCTAGTAGTCTAAACTAAATGTTTGAAAATCTAAAAAACTATACTGGGTCAATTTAATAGCTTGTACCTAAAATCCTACACACAAAAGTTAGATACTGGGTCAATAGAGTTGATCTAATATGGAAAATATATGATAAAAAAATGAAAGCAAATGAAATAAGGTAAACAAATCTTGCAAGGGTTAGTTCACATCGGTTCACCAAAATGTATGCAATTAGAAATGCATCATGTCTATAAATCAATCCTATCTCAGAGAAGATAGAGCATACCTACACTTCTGATTGGGAATACATTTGTTATGTAGGGGCATGACCAATATAGTGATCTTATAGACCCTATTAAGGGATCAATTGTCACAATACACCATGCTAAGAATGGTTTCAAATCTTACAATCTAACACAATCATGAAACAACCCTAAAAGAGTCCTAGGTTTAATGTTCACTCTATTCTAAAAAATAAGAAATTAAATCTAATCTAGTGCACACCAAAGCTTATGGTACATATGTATGCTACTTCTATCTACTAAAGAGAGGAGAACAAAGTTAGAATATACTTACTTGAATGTGAGCCCATGGAGACTCAATCTCTTCTTTAGCCAAAGGGGATTCACAATTAGTTTTTATGGTTTATAAGGATAAATAAGAAATGCCAAAACATCTAAGACTTATCCACAAGACTAGATTCTTCAGTAAAAACCCTAAACTAAGACTCCTCAAGTAGAATAATGGAAGAGCAGATTGTAAAGAAGCACAAGTGAATAATAAATATTGATTTCATATTGAAATAATGATAAAATGATATTATATTTATAGGTGGATATGACCTAAATCATTCCAAATATTTTGACCATACGAGATCGACCTAGTCAATTCTATATGTTTTCAATAAATAAATCACTAGTTCCTAAGCTAGATTGGCTGAAGGGTAGATGAACTCAAAGTGAAAAATACCCTAAACAATACAGTGTCAACCTAGTCAACCTATATACAATAATTAGAAGTTGAAAACTATATAGGTTTGACCCAGTCAACCTAGTAAAATCAATTGGATAAATGAAGTCAGGTGAGGAAAAGAGGAATGGAAAGAAGAAAAAGACTGGAGGAGTGTGTAAGGGAGGATTAATAGCTTAGGTAATGGTTTTAAGAGTTGGTTATATTGGTAATAATGTGGTAATAAGGGAAAATAATCTTTCAAAGCACCAAAGTTCTGCCCACCCCTTTCTAGATGTACCCTTTAAAGCATGCACTCAGAGAGATTGAGTCTCGATGGGTTCTTTCAAGATGTAAAACATCAATATTTGATAAAAGTTGAAAATATTATGTGTATACAGATACATCATAGTTTACTTATCCTTTTGATATAAGGTGATTATCAATTTTATAATCCCCTCACCTCAAAATGGGGGGAATATTAGTGGGGGCATGTCATAGAAAACATGAATCCATATACATACAGTTGATATAATGGTCAATATTTTATTAAATTTACATGATTCAAATATACATTTGGGAAATATTTATATGGATTGGGAATATATTTGGGACATAGATTTTTAGATTTGTGATAAATGTTGTATACATGTTATAAAGCATAGGCTACATTTTGAAAAATACTTCATCTTGATAGATATTCAAGGTGCACATGCACCCACTTATAGATACAATTTTAGATTATGCACATATTTATGCACCAACCTTACCAAGATGAAACATTTAAGATTGTATCTAGTACAATAGTTATATCTTTTTTATTAGTGTGATTGAGATTATATTCCCTTGATGGACTTACCACTATTACTATATTATTTAGGATTGATATGGTTATACCATTTGACTCATGTGATATTGGCTAGATTAGTTATACTTGATTTGAGCAATTGAGATTATGTAATCTCAATGGACTTGAAACAATTCATCCTTATACCATATTGGGGGCATGATCACCCTCTAATTACCTTGTTCACATATCCATGGTTTAGTTATAAATCTCTCTCCAATGCTTCAGTGAGGAAACATCTCTATCAAGACAAAGTACTAAGGGGAACATGGTTACATTGACACACAAGTGTACTCCTTACTTGCTTTATTTATTTTAAGTATTTTCACATTATTCAATTTCAGATTATATGAAATAACTAAAATTTTAACATGATCTTGGTTACCCATCATTCACATACATTTTTTTTAAGTGGGCTCAAGTAAATACAAGGTGTGTTGTAGACACTACAATACACTTTATTTATTTTAACCTAGTAATTTGATCCTTATGCATTACTAGATTAAAGGAAGGAGGGGTGGTGGTGGAATTTAGTTTCTTAAATCTATATTGATATGTTAAACTAGTCTTGTACGCTTGAAAAATATATCAATGTTATACCCTTCATTTTAACCTTCCTTACAACTGAAATATTCATATTCACCACCTCACTGGGTATAATTAGTTATTTCTTAGTCCAAATTTGATTACTCTAATTACATAGATAACTTGTAACCACAAAATTATTAAACTATGATATATATATCATTTAATGTTAGTAAAAAAACCTTATAAAATTACCTCCATCCTAGATAGTTACATTTAGGATAATATAGTAGCATCAATATTATTGTGTCTACTCTAATGCAAGTGTACTTACCTTAAAAACACTTAAAACTTAAAATACTTTTATGTGTATGGGTTGGCCTAAGAATTTCATTAACCCTTATATGAGGATAATTTTTAAATAACTAGTATAATTATAAGTCAAAGCCCATTCATTTGGATAATCAGACAAACACCTCTCAATCTAAGACATACTACTAAATTTCAAGGTGTAAAACTAAGTTATTAATACATATCCATCCTTATTCACATATAAATCATAGGATAGGGCATAATACATGTCTAAATCACTCAAAAGAAAACCTATGAGCCCTATTTGTCAAGTTACAATATAGATCATTGCTGGCAATTACATAAAACATTCTACATTATTATTCACACACATAATAACACATAGGGGAGAACTACATAATTATAAGGCCATATTTGGAGTATTATTTATGTAGGAAACACTTATTGAAAAAGGGGTCTTTAAGGTTAGTTTGACACCATGAGCCCACTAACCTATTTTTAGCAAGACAACCTATACTAAGGTGGAGAGCGAGGTTTTGAGATATAAATAATGAGAAACACTATGCATGAGATATATATACATAAGATGAAAGGTAATATAAAACCTATAAATACTTATATGATCACATATTGATACAATAAGCATTCCATACAAGATAGTTGCATCAATATTTAGATAGTAATGCTAATGTAAGTGTCTGCAAGGTGATACAAGTGTCGAAGTAGAAAGAAATAATATTTTTAATTTTTTTGACTATTTCCTAAATATTAGACATGTTATTTCCACACATATACATCCTATATTTTTTTTCCTCATAATTGTATAACTAAGTATTATTTCTTCTTCATGATTACACAATCAAAATAATGTTTGACATTTTACTTTCTATATTTAGTATTTTTCATAATTCAACATTTGAATTGAATATCATAAATTGAATTATTTAATTTAGCTTAATTTTAGGAATAGTTTACTTCACTCTTTCCTATACTATTCCTTCCTAACCCTTGATTTCAAAAATACTTAAATAGTGTAAAGACTTCATTTGAAATCTCTAGCATCTCTTATGGACCTCTCTTTAAAACCTCATTATGCCAATTAAACAAACAATGGAACAAGATAAATCTAACTAAATATAGTAGATACAAGAAATTAGACTTACTTATGTATAGAATAGAAAAAATATAAATTGAAATAAATTATTTTAAATAGTAAATATATGGATAAAGAGAGATTCATACCTAAATATGACTTATATGAATTTTTGGAATTATTGTGATGAAGATAAATAAATTTTGGAACAACAAAGAACATTTCACAAAAATAAAAGTGTTTTTTATAATGATTTTAATTTTAATTTTTATAAGTGTTGTAATTTATGTCAAGGTCAAAATGGATGTCATTAGTATCAAGGTTAAAGTTGGTGTCAAAGTACATCTAGTAAAGATGCATAGTAAAGTGGTATGTGAAAAGGAAGTCTTATGACAAGATAAAATTTGAAGGAAACCTATTATATCTATATTGAGAGATAATTTGAAGACAACATGATGATTATTCTAAGGTTGATGACATGTTTTTAGGTCAATATCAAAATACAAGGTAAGTATACTTTTGATCACTAGTCTTGAGGAACATTGTCATATCATGAGCATGTGCATAAATAAGTGTGTAAATATGTTTGATACTATATAATAATCATACAAGGAATATAATCAAAGTGTTTAAGAATGAATTAATGTTTCAAGTCTAGTTTTCAAGCTTTAAAAGCTTGAGAAACTTAGTCATAACATTGATCATCATATGAAGAGACCCTATGAAAGGGTATGAAGATGGTGGTTTTGTGAGATAGATACACATAGGTATGATTGGATCTTTAATGATGATCAAAAATTTATATGAAGTGTTATAATACTTAGGAAATCTTCAAGGTAAGCCTACAGGGGTAAGGTCTTAATCCTAAGCATGCAACCAGACTAGTCCTACACCTACATGACCTAATAAGGTACCATGAAGTGTTTTAAAGACATACAAAGGATAAAAATTAGTTTTAGATCATGTGGAAGGTTTTTTGGTCATCTGAGTAAGGTGTATAGTGCTTGGAAAATAGCTAAAAGATCTACTTTAAGGCCTAATATGAATTGTAGATCCAAAGCCTAAAGAACAAAGAGAGAGATGGTGATCAAATAGGGTATGAGGTTAAATTCCCAAGGCATGAATGGATAAGTTAGAATTTATAGAGGTTTTTCATGATTTTTCAAGTGTTTTGGTGAGTTTTGAGGTCCTAAGTTGAAGAAGAAATCATGAAATATGGTTTTGAGGTTTTCTATGTGCATAGAATGAAGGGTTCTCAACCCAAGGACTTTCATGTGTTCATTAGAATATGTAACCTCTGCATGAGAAAATAAACCATTAATTATATATGGGTAAGGGTAATAGATCAAATTTTCAATCATTATTTTCTAGATTAAGGGCCTAAGCTTTATGAATGATCATTAAGACTATAAGGTGGTTTAAACCTCTCTAAAAGCCTAACTATGACCCAATATGAAAAATATTAATGGAAATGGATAAAAATGGATTGGATTAACTATTTTTATAATTAAATAATTTATTTTACACTCCAAATTACATCTATGTGTCATTGGTTTGTCAGATGAGTAAGTGGACCCTATAGGAAAAGCCATATTTCTCAAAAATTTACTATTGCAAGTAGAATTTACCGAGTCAAAGTTAAAATTAGATAGATATTTTATCTTGGTAGTTATATATTATGTCAATTATTTTTTTATTATTATGTTATATAACTCAAATATACTAAACTGGTCATGGAAGTTGACCTATCACTAAAAAGGCCTAGTGAGGATGATAGTGAGAAAAACCAAGCAAAAGTGAGAATGAGATTAGGGATGTGTTGTCATGGATTAGGGATGCATAAAAATACATGGGGTTATCATTAAATACCAATAAAACATATCCATAATATATAAAATTTATTAATATGTTTGTGTATTATATAAAGTTGCTCTCAAACTGACTTGTCTAACATAGTGAGGTTTATGTATAATGAAGCAATGAGATTGGTCTATAAGACCAACATTTCTATTTGAGACTATAATATATTAATTTTAATTTAATATAAGGATGTTTTAGGATCAAATAAACCCATTTTAAGTTCATTATATTGATTATATATGTTTTCTAAGTCATTATTTTTATGACTGAGTTTTGAAGCATTCAAGCAGTTCTAAGTGGTCATGTTGCAGAAGTGAGTTTAAGGATTTAAAATGTGTTCAAGTGTTTAATGAACATATTTATGACCCTAAGGTCATAAGGATTAAATTTATATATTTTTTACCATATTTTTTTGTAAAATTTGTGTTTGATCTTTAATTTTTTTGATGAACTTTTTAGGTATACACAGGGCTAATATGAACTATGTTATTGATGTGCTCCAAATAGTGGTTTAACCTAAAAAGTGTTGTGGAGACTAGATGATATTATAAAGGATATATTTGAGTGTTTTATGATTTTTTACTACCATTTTATATTTTTTATGTGTTTCAAATAAGGTAATGTGTAACATGTTATAAAATAGACCTAGTGGAATTAGGTCTCCTTGAGACCTAAAAGAGAGATAAGGCCTATTTGAGAAAGGGAAGACCTAAAGGGACTAAAAGAACATTTGATACTTTTATATGAGGTTTTATAATATCCATTTCATGTCTAACTTATGAACATAATATTTCTTGGTCAACTAAGAAGGATATGAACAAGAAAATCTTGTATATATACTAAGCATTTTAGGCCTATGTGTATGAATGACATAAGTGAATAAGATCAACTATAATGTCTATATTGAGTGATTGGTCAACTATAATTTCTTAAAATCCTTTTTCAAATTATTTTGTGATCACACCTCCATATGTGTAGTAAGACTAAGAATAAATAGACCAATATTTGGTTAGCATACCTTCAGTTGTAGAACAGGTCCAACAGTAACCATATTACATTACAATGCCATCAGCCTATGATGTAGGGACTAAGTATCTAAAAAAAAATTACATGATGACTTTTTGAGTCTACCAAGATTATTTTACAACATGTATTACAATTATAATAATGAACATGCCTCTTCTAACAACACTCCTACCATTATTATGATGTTGTATCAAGATGAATAGTGCTAATGTAAAAACATACAAATGATAAATCTCAACTAAAATGCAAATAACTACACATTCCTTACCTTCCTTGAATTCTCCAAATTATGTCTTCATTTGGATCATTTGGATTTTACTCGAGAATTCTTTGGAAAATGGAGTTGTGTGGTTCCTTCTCTCCTTGACACCATGGTTTGGCTTACTTATGGTTGATGTAGCTTAATGGATTGATGGATTGACTTGTGATTTAAAATTTTGGAATTATAAAATTATTGTTTATAATCTTTCCATAAAACCAACATTATAACTTTACTCTATCCAAGCTCTTCAAATGAAGAGGTAAATGCTTATATTAATAGGTTTAGAAACTAATCCCAACTCAAGGTGAGTTAAAGTGTAGTTAGAGATTAAAATGGGTTCAAACCTAACCTTAGTGATCTAGTTAACCCCATTAGAGTTAAAATGTGTCAAATTATCATGATAATCAATGGATAGGCATGTTGAGATATTTTAAGATATTTGATAACTCACAAAAGATAATTATGAATTCCTAGGATATTCTTGATTTTTGACTTTCCTTTTTGATAATTCATTAATTGCTCATGGATAATTCAATTAGGACCTTAATTTTATTTTGTATTTTAATTAATTAAATTTAGGATTTTTAGCATTTCTAAGATTTTATTAAATGTATGTGTGCATTTTCCCCATTTAATTGGTTTATAGGCCAAATTGCATGGTGTAATACCATGGAATAATTAGAAATAAATCCGTGATAGGTTAATGTTGTTTATGGTAGGATAACCCAATTAGGGATGTCTTTATGGGATTTTGAGATTTGATGATTGATTAATAATAAAATTTAGGATGTTAAGTGATTCTTAGGCTTAGTTTGTAAAGGTTGGTAAAAATTAGTCTAAAGTTTGGTCGAAGCCATTGGTGGCCAATTTTAGGTGTGTACATGATGAAAAAGTATACTACGATAGTGAAGGAGAAGCTGAAGTAGACCTTTAATTTGAGCTTGTAAGTGCCCTATAAGATTTGAAGCATAAAAAAAAGACTATCAAGGATCTTAGGAATCAGTTAGAAGGTTTCAATACAAATTTTATATCAAAGGAAGTTGAGTATGCTCAATTGAAGGTGAAGATAGATTCCTTTAAGGTTGAGCATGAGAAACTCATAGACAAGATGAACAAGTTTGAGAAAAATCATGAGAAAGGGAAGTCATAACAATTCAAGAGTACAAACATGAAAATACCAATCAGGCATCCTAATTCAATAAGGGATAAGTTATCATAGGACCATGGGAAAATGAGTGATTAGTTAAGAGGTAAGTATAAAAATATTGTTTGATAAAGTTCTTATAATATGTGACACATTACAAGATTATATTTTAATAGAGTTAGATGGCCCTCAAGATTCAACAAGATATATAAAACTCCTAGAGTGCATTAGAAGGGTCAAACATTGGTATGAAATCTAAATCAAGTTAGGACTAATCATATTGATCCCAAGAGTCAAGATGGATTATTTGCTTAGGAGGAATATAAGACTAAAGTGGATTATATACTAGCTCAGACTACCTTTCACATTCAAGATTAAGTCATGAAGTGATATATATATATATATATATATATATATATATATATATATATATATATATATATATATATATATATATATATATATATATATATATATATATATAGTGGTTACTCAATCCATATGATAGGAGATATAAATAAGTTAATATCATTGAAAAAGAATGTTGTAAGAATAGTGAGATTTGGAGACAAGAAAACTACCAATATAGTTGGCAAGGCTATCTTGAGTTTTGACAAGGGAAGACCAAGACACAAAATATGTTATATGTGGAAGGTTTGAAACATAACCTACTTAGTTTAAGAAAAATGTGTAATCAAAGACACACTAACATTTCATGATAAAAGATGTGAGATAAGAATAGCTAAATCAGGAAGGTTGATCTCTAATGCTAAGAGGACTAAGAACAATCTATATGTGTTAAATGAGATCAAGAAAGAGATATGATTTATGAGTAATATGGATGAACATTAGATATGCTACAGAAGGTTAATTCACCTAAACTTTGATAATCTCATCAATATAATCATTAAAAATTCTATGAATAACATGCCTAAGATTACCAAACCTACAAACATACTTTGTAAGGCATGCCAACATGGTGAGTAGACTAGAATAAGGTTCAAGTCCAAAGAGTACTCTAATAAAAGACCCTTGGAGTTAAAACACACTGATCTCTATGGGCCTAAAATAATTCAAAGCAATCAAGGAGATAGTTACCTCATGTTACTCATAGATGACTACACAAGAATGACTTAGGTAGCATTCGGTGAAGAAAAGTCAAAAGCTTTTGAAAAGTTTAAGGCATTCAAGGATCTTATTGATAATGAGATGAATGGGAAAATAAAGTGCCTAAGATATGATAGGGGAGGAGAATTTTGGTCTAATGAGTTTGATGACTTTTATGAGTTTCATGGAATAAGGAGATAGTTCTCAATAGTTAGGACACCTCAACAGAATGGGGTCAAGGAAATAAAGAATATGAGAGTTCAAGAGATAGATAAAACTATGATAAATGAGTTTATATTGTCTAATGGATATTAATGAGAGGTAGTAAGCACTAAATTATACATTTCTAATATAGGATAGATAAGGACTAATGGAAATAAGAAACCTTATGAATTGTGAAAAGACAAACCTGCTAATGTGGAAAATTTAAGAGTATTTAGGATTAAATGTTTCATCAAAAGAGATGATGAAGACCTAGGAAAGTTTGATTCCATATCTGATGAAGGTGTATTCTTATGATACTCATCAATGAGCTTAGCCTATAGGTGTTATAATAAGAGGTTACAAAAGATAGTGGAAATCACCAATGTGAAGATTGATGAGATAAGGAAATCACACTCATAGTCAAAGGATACTTTAGAGCATATGGAATATAAGAATGAAGAGTAAACTATAGAGGTGGATGAAGAAGAAGAATAAGTTAAATAGAGCTAATACTCAAAAGGCCCCTTAAGATAGATTCAAATAGATCATATTCAATCTCAAATCATTGGTAACAAGAATTTAGGTACACAAACAAGGAAAAGACTGGTAAGTATTATAAATCTAGAGAATGTTTCTCTATTATCTAAGATTGAACCTAAGAATCTTATAAAATAAATCAAAGACAAATTTTGGATGGGTTCTATGAATGGGGAGTTAGATCAAATAGATAAGAATGAGACTTGGGTACTAGTTCCAAGGCCTAAAGACAAGAATGTCATTGGCATAAAATGGGTGTTTAGAAAAAAATTAAATGAAGATAGAGAAGTTACTACGAACAATGTTAGATTGTTATGAAAGGGATCTGCACAAGTTAAAGGAGTAGACTTTGAGGAGACATTTGAACCAATAACAATATTGGAGGCCATCATATTGTTTATTGCATATGTAGGGTTAAAAGGGTTCAAGGTATACCAAATGGATGTCAAATCTACATTTTTTAATGGGAATTTTGAAGAAGAGGTGTACATAGAGCAATGTGAGGGTTTCTCACTATCAAGTGATAAAGATTGTGTTTATAGATTGAAAAAGGATATTTATGGTCTAAAGAAGGCTCCTAGAGATTAGTATGCCATGTTGGATAGGTATCTATTGGATCAAGGATTCAAAAGAGGAGTTGTAGATAGTAATCTATACATAAAGATAGAAGATGACCATAAGTTTATAGTAGTTGTCTATATGGATGACATCATATTTAGTGGAAATAATGAGAAAATGACCAAGGAATTTATAGAGGTGATGATTTTTGAATTAAAAATGATTGAGAGGGGGGGATGAATCAGTCTTAAAAAAAAAAATTATAAATCTCAATTAAGCAATAATGAAACATTCAAACACACATATAGATCTTGCAAGTATAAACACCTATCCACATAAGCATGAAACAAAAGATCACATGAAATATGTAAGAAACCCTAAATGGTAATAAAACCCACTGATATATTCAAATTGAATACATTCCTATAATATAAAAACCAAATTTAGTGAAACACCAACCCTAACTACCTAAGCACCAACTCAGCTAGGCTTTAGCAAGCCCAGCTTGAAAGGAGACAACAACCCCCTAGATGACTCAAAACTAACTCAAAAACCTAAAACATTTTATCACATTCATAAAAAATTACTTCTCATATAATATATTATTATCTCCTTATTTATCTCTTCACACACTTCTATCCCTCTCAAATTACCTTCTAAGTTTCTTCACTCAACTAACCCTCTTCTTGACTTGATTAGGTTATATGACCTTGATTTTTATACAAAAAACTCTATAAAATATTAATCATAATTTATATATGTTATTAATATGATATATAATAAATCCTTTTACTTACCAATCCATAATTTCATTCACTTGCACACACACACACACACACACACACACACACACACACATAAATAGGCCTAAAACTGCATTATATTTATACAATCCTCTTGTTCATATCATTATTAGTTAGACAAACACACGTGAAATCTTAGGATAGCCATTTAATATATCTTAATAAATATAATAAACATTAATAAAACTTTTTTTGAGTCCCTTTAGGTATGAAATAGCTCAATTAGGCCTCATTTCATCTTTAGGTCTTATGGAAACCTAATTTCATTAGGTCTACTTTAGGACACATTACCCTTTGATATCCTTGGAACAATTTAAAAATACACACATATAGGTAAAACTTAATATTTAACTACAATATACCTATAATAATCTCATATTAGGTCCATGACACTTTTTAACTCCAACCACCACTTGAAGCACACCATTAATATTATTCACAATTAGGCCTATGCATACCCAAAAAGTCTATCTTGAACTACTAAAGATAAAACACCAATTATATAAAAAAACATGGAAATAAATCACATATTCAATAACCTCATGACCTTATTATCATCACCATATTATTTATTCTTCACAACTCAAGGCAAAAGGACTCAAATCTTTCTCTGCAAATAACTCACTTAGAACTGCCAGAACACTCCAAAACCCAAACATGGACAACTTATTCTTAAAAATATATAAGAAAAATTAAAATGAATAATAATACTCTAAAAATATCATTTTAAATATATATAATTTTAAAATACAAAAATAACAAGTTCTAATGTCAAATATTGGACTTACAAACCAATCTTTTGATCTTAGTACACATAGTCAAATCCAAAATCTAACAAGCCATTTTGGATTCAACATTTAAATCACTTTTTAAAAAAATAAAAAATTATTCAAATCATGTATATAATGTAAATTACCTAGAAAAAAAACCATGTACATTATTTACTTTCACTTATGGCATATATTCTCAAACTCATCACTGCAACTTTCTTACCTAGAACTGTCAGCTTGCCTTGAAGACCAGTCATGGTGATTTTGACCTTCAACATATGTATTAGAACTTAAAAATAATATTTATGAAATTAAATTATAATATGAGATAATTATAACATTATAAAATATAAGGATACCATGGTCAAATGGCAATATTAGTCTTGCAAACCAATTTCATGACCACATTGTACACAAACCTCACTGAGCTAGACAAGTCAACTTGTGGGAAATTTTTTGCTATATAAAATGATATAAAAAAGATTATATATAATATTAAAATTTATTAAAATTATTTTAAAACATATCCCTGCACTTGGATTCATAAATATTCCATGATAACACATCCTTATTCATCATCTCACTTCTACCTATTTTTCTCACTATTTGCACCATTAGGTTGTTAATTATAAACTATCTTAGATGACCAGTTTAACTAACCTAAGGGATATAGCCTATCCATAAAAAACCAAAGACATAAAATATAATTTTAAGCCTTATCCATCTAATTATTTTCATATTTTAAACTAGTCAACTCTGACTTCTATAGCAAATCTTTGAGAAACAAGACCTTTTCTATAGGTTCCACTCACTCACTTAACTACTTAATCACATATGGAGATGCCTGGGAGATTTGAATACAAATTAAAATCACTAAACTATAAAAAAAAATCCATTATGATAAATTTATAATAACTTATTTCATATTAGGTCACTATTAGGGTTCTTTGAGGGTTCAAACCATCTTCCACTATTAGCAATCTTTCATAAATCTTAGCCCTTCATTCCGAAAACTAATGCCTATAAATTTGATATAGGACCCTTCCCCATTTAACATGAATATATTAGGTTCTCATTAAGAGGTTACACATGATAATAAATACTTAAAATTCCCTCTCCAATTGAGAACCCTTCATTATAAACACATGAGAGACTTTAAAACCACTTTTCATGCCTTATCTTGCAAATCAGTACATCAAACCTTGTCAAAATGCTTGAAAAAACATATCATACCACTTTCCATGATCACATGAACTCAAAAATCTTGAAATATGATCATGAAACTTTTGAGGCCAACATATCCCCATTTTTAAAAATTGGGACCTTGGAGAAACCTTGAAGATTAAACATGGAAACATGGCATAGTAAGTTCATTTGTAGAATTTGAAGATCATCCAATTTATCAGAAAAAAGTTTAATTATTATATTATGATTTGATTTTGGTCTAAAATTGTTAATAAATGGTCTTCATGTATTTTAGTTACAAGTTTTATGGTTTTCTTTCTTGATAAATTCATGTTCCAAAACCCTAGAAAAACCTTCAGTTTAAAATTAAATACTAACAAGAACTAAATTGGAAAGAACCTTTTAAAACCTACTTTGGACTTAAGCATAAATCCCATATCTTAAGCTTAGTCATGTTTTTAACATGACTAAAATTTATCCTAAAAATGTTTGGTCCCCTTTATTATTTTCTGCCTTTTAAATCCTTTATATTCCTAACTAGGTCTAATGTCAATTTTGCAGGGTCCCTTTAAAATATTTCCTAGCCTAGTCCCTTTTATCCAAAACTTAGTCTAAGGTTTTACGCCTAAGGCCCCATCATAGTTATTAATATGAATGAGACCTTAGCTTTAATACCTTAGCCTAAGTCTCATATATCACTATGGGTCCTAACTTAACTTTTTTGCTTTTCGCAGGTTGATGACCCTCACTTTATTATGGTATTTGATCCAATAGAGTGATAAAGGCCCATAATTTAACTTAAATGGATTACATATTAAAATATATAATGATCCACACTTCATCATGTGAAAAATATCTAATGGTGTAAAGGCGGTGATAAAGTTGCACCCTTACCCTTCATCCAATGGTTCTCATTTCATCATGAAGACTTGATCGGATAGACCAAGGCACAATTGAAAAGACAAAGGATTATGAAAGGCCCATAAGATTTAAATGCAACATCCTTACATTTGATGATTAAAATCAAATGATTCCTACCTAACAAAATTAAACAATCATGAGCAAGCTCTTGGATCATAATCCTATGGCTCTCACTTACTCAGAGGACCTTGATCCAATGGAGCACATTGACTCTGAGATCTTAGGAAGGCCCATGGAGGTGCTAAGTAGCATTCTCTCCTGAGGTCATAGGAAGTTGATGAGCTTAAATTTGATGATTGTGTGACCATCATTTGATATTTGTGAGGATGTATTTGATACCCGCATGACTGTCAACCTTAATCTCATTGAATTAAAAGCTTCACAATCTTAAAATTGACATTCACATGACCATCATTCAATATCCTTGAGGACATATTTAACATCCATGAGACTGTCAAATTTAATCTAATGAAAATTTTTGCTCAAGACTGGTATAGACTCCAAATATGTTATTATAAAGCTCATGAATTTCCATGTAGACTAATGGAATCCCTCAAAATATGCTCAAACATTGGAAATATTCAATCTATAAATATGGATATGGTCTTATGGTCTAAGTATATGAAAAATAAACTTAGTTTAAGTCTATACTTTAAGGTCCCCATTGCACTTTGTTCAAATAATGTGAACCTTAAACTATAGACTTATACTAAGTCTTATTTTTAAAGAATCTTTGTTATGAAGAACTTAAACCAAGTGTTTCTAACCAAAATATTTTAATGTGTTTATTAATGCAATAAAAATTTATTTAACATTAGACCGTTATATCATTTTAACCCCCTTTGAGCATATTTTATAGGCTTGGCATAAATATTTTAGCCCAAAGTATACATTGTGTTTATTAAACATAACATAAATAATTACCCAAAACATTTATCCATGATCCCCTTTATATAATTAAGAAAACATAGGCATAAATATCTTAGCCTAAGGTTTACTTCATGCTCAATAAACATGAAATAAACCTTAGCCTAAGGAATTTATGCCTAAGTCCCACCTTAATAAACTAGAGGTACTTCATTGTATAGATGTTCTCACTCCAATTTTTACTGACTGTAAGGTTGATAATGATTGGATCATCTAAGAAGGGAATTATAAGAGGGTACTTTATATTTCCCATATAGCCTTTGAAACATACTATAAGCTCCCAATTCCCTATGTATACTTTTATATAATCTAATAATGGACCATAAAACATGACTTGGACACTATCCTTAAACCCTGGTTGCACCAAAGAATGCATGTCTTCAAAGACTTTAATGGTAAGATCCCAATAGTCTTATTCTAGAAAGGCATCAAGGTAATCATGACCCTATTAAATAGATCATTTGGATCCCCTTCAACCACCTATGTAAACAAGATTTAGGTCCCCTTTTTCTATTTCATGGTTGAGGAGAATCCCACCTTACTAATTGGAGACTTGATCAGTGTCTTCTTAGCCAAGCAGTTCACTATTGTCAAAAGGAAAAATCCAAGTGATTATATATGATGTTATATTTACTAGATTCCCTTATTACTTCCATCAACTTCCTTGGCATTAAAAATTGGTCTCTTGAAGATTAAACCACCATTTCCCACAATTACTCCAAATTTCACATCTTTAAGTATAGGAATCACATGCAATTTATCTATGATTAAGTCTACCTAGACATAGTGGAGGCCATTACAATCTTTTCCATGCCTAGAGTCCATCCACTGATCAAGAAATATGTCAAGATGATGCGTGACATCTAGTTCTACCCTAACTACATAGTTATCAGGATTGAGCGAATCACGCCCTCATCATATAGATTGCTTTTGTGTATGCTGAGCAAGCTGGTTGAGCAAGAAATTGCTTCCCAACTCATCAATGGAGTTGATGGAATTTGTAAAGAAAAGAGGAAGGGTCTTCTCCATCCCTTCCCTCTAATTATTAGAAGGACCATATTGAAAGATTGGAAATGAGTAGACATTATGTCCAAATAGAGGGACTCATTTGGATTTCAACTTGATGAATTCAAAATGTGGAACCCAAAGAACATAGTAAGTGATCATTTGAAGGAGAATAAGATGCCCAAGTATGAGTATATGCATCAGATTAGTGTTCATGACACCATTTATATTAAGTCAAATAACTATGAATAAGTGTTGGCTAGGATCAAAGGGCACAACATCAAGCTTAAACATAGGTTGATAAAAGATGATATGATAGCAAGAGAGGCATGATATATGCATCCTCTCTAGTATCACTTGCTACTTGGACCATTTGAGACATCCCAAGAACAACATCAAGTAGAGAAACCACAACCTCAAGAGTAAATTGTACAAAGGCAAGATAAACAAGGCCATGATAAGGCGAAGCTAGAAGAGAGACCCAAATAGGGGCCTCATCTTTAGCACTACCCCAAAGGACACCTCCCTAGTTTAACATATAGATATGATTTCCTTAGAACTAGATGAGACATTTGAGGGTGACCTCAAGGAACTTGCAGAGGCATATGACACATATGAAGAAGGGGAATATATTGAAGAAACTCAAATCCAAGCAAGGGAGCCTAGAGAAGAGAAAGGAAAAAAGGTTACTCTTGATTTGGTCTCGATGGTTCCTAAGGAGAAGAGGAAGGCAAAAATGGCATTGATCCCTGTTGGACCCAAAATACCAAGGTTGACTCTCACACATCCTACTAGTGAGATCAACTTATTTAGTGATGAATTCCCCATTCATAGACCAATCATCCTTGATTGGTTTATTTATGGGAAACTACAAAATATCCCTTCTCTCTACCACTAATGGGAACTTATGAAGGCTATCAAAATAGACATACATGAAGATATCAAGCCATAGATCAAGGCTATAGTAAAGGAACAAGAAGAAAGAAGAATTATGGTCACTCCAAGACCAGAGAACAATAAAATGGATGTTCCAAGAGCATCAAGTAGCATAGGTGTAGAGGTTCAGAGCTAAAAAAATTCAAAAGGTCATCCATCATCATGCAGTCTAATCTAGAGATATCTTGATTGGAAAGAGTCACCACTAGGAAAGCCATTGTGGGAGTTGAGGAATTCACCTTCCAAAAGGTTAAGCCCTTTATAGGTCTAACCCCAGTAGGAGGACAATAATTTGGTGAAGCTCCTATAAATGAGGAGGATGTTGAGAGCTTGATTGAGGCTCAATCCATTTAAGCAAAGGCTGGGATCTAAGGGATGAAACAAAGAATCCAAATTTTGGAGAGAGAAAGGGAAAACCTAAAAACACAAGCCATTTTATTAGTACCTGATGCCATGATGGATATTTTTGAGGCCTCATTCTTTGATATGTTTAATTCTTTGAGTTTAATAAAGCTAAGTAAGGATGATATAAGCCAGTAAGGTGAAGTAACCAAGGAGTTAATACTATAATGGAAAATATCAGAGACTCAAGTAATGGATCTCATTGACATTTTGATTAATAACAATACTCCTAAGTTTAAAACTATTAGCTTATATAATTTGAACACCATATTGGGAATAATAGTAGACAAGGTCCAAGGTCTAAGTGCTTGGATAAAGAATTTGAATAGGCTTATCATATATGATAAAGGATTGATCATTAGAATTGAGAAGCTCCTAAGAACTATGTCGATAAATCCTACCAAGACTATTTCCCTTGAAATCATTGATGAAGATGAATGCAAACATAGGGTTCACTTTGGTAATGCAGTCAGTTAGGATCAAAATCCAAGGCTAGTCTAGTAGAGACAATAGAAAAATATTGGACATGATCTTCATAGCCAAGGAGAAAATTACAGAGGCTAGGACCATAAAGGAAACTATAGCCAGGGATGACAGAGACTTGGATGACTTGGCTGATCAGGAAGAAGTCTACCTCATGAAGCTAGTTGTGGACTTGGAGCTCATAAAAAACCAACATAAAAAGGTAATGGAGCTTCTACAGAATCAACAAGGGGACCCTTTAGCAATGGACCCACCCAATAGATAATATTCTTTTTGTAAAAATGCATTGTAATATTTAGAATATGAATATTCTTTTGTAAAGGCATATACAAGTTTGTTAGCGTATTGTCCTTAGGTTAGTCTAATTATGAAAGACAAGTGTATTTTATAACTTTCTAAGGAAGGAAAATTTTCCTTATATTTTGTGCACCTGTATGTTATAATTGACTAGTGTACTACCTTATCTTTTTATAAAAGGCATGTATTGCCATCTTGTAAAGAGATAATTTTTGAGCAAATTTTACATACTTAAATCAATTAATATAATCAATGAGGTTTTCAAAGATTGTGTAAATTTGATATGTCAAATGATAACATAGATTTTCTCTTAATTTCTAGTTCTGTCTTGAATTTGAATAGTTTCTTTGAATTATGAGTTGTATTTTTCTAATCACAAGGTTTCTAATTTGTGTATATGTTAGATTAGTTGAAGGATCTTAGATTTGATTTATTTTATTTTACTCTATATTCAGATGTGCATATGCTATTTGAATATAGTAGTAAATCTTTAAAAGTAAACTTGGTTCTTACTTGTGATTATTTACATTATCTTTTGAAGTGTGCTTGGTATATAGTGAAAATTGAGCTTACGCTATATTGCATTATATATTGGTTGAATGTATACTCAGTTGTAATTGATGCTTTGTCATAATATTTGAGACTAAGATAGGCAATCACTTGTTTCTTTTCTACCTTACCCTTCTCTTTTCTCCTTTTTTTTACACTAGATCACTTTAGTTTAAACTTCATTATAAATATCCACCTAGATTAATTTTTAGCTTAAGTTTAGATCATAATTCACTAAGCATTAACATATTTCCTTTGCAATTCACAAACAACGAACCATGATGGCTCTCAACCATCACTCATTATAAATTTATGGAACACTAATACATATCTCTACCACTATTTCACCATAGTTGACATCAAGTTACCACAACTGGCTACTCATGCTCTGAATTCATTCTAAAATGAGAAATGTTCCTTGAACACTAAGAATGCCTATGGTACATTTAGAGGCTTCAACAAGGCATTTCTACTAGTTCTAAAAGGAGGGCCTCTTTTGGTGAATTATTTTAATCTTACTTAGTTTCGGTGTGTTTAATTCAAGATTGATGTTATCTTTATGCCTTTAAGTAAAGCCTTACTTAGAAGTGTATAAATCATTGATCTTTATGGTTTGTAATGTATCTTTGTGCTTCCTTAGACAAAGATCAAGTTCTTTGAGATTTGATACTTAGTTTTGATAAATTTAGCTTGAAATTTAGAAATCCATAGTATTTGAGGTTCAGACAGCTTGCTTTGATCAAAGGTTGGCATATCTTTCATAGATCTGAGTTTATTTGGGCTTAGAATTATAAAGATAGATCATATTAGCATAATTCGATACATCTTTGAAATATTTTAAGGAAAGATTAATGTCATTTATTGTTTTTTATGTAATCTTTGCAAAATAAGCTTAATATACAAGATTAATCCTTATTTCTTATAAAGATTCATCTGATACATCATATTTAAAATAGGATCTTCCATCTTCAAGCTAGAATTGCCAAAGATTTGAACTAGATGACACTCAGAGACAAGGGAACCTTTTCTTGAACTTGAGGTTCATAGAAGGGCTAGGCATGAAAAAGGTAGATGTAAAAGATCCAAATATTTACCAACTTCACCTCTTTAAGGTACCTTTGCCTTTAACCTTCATCCATGTATGGATTGGTTAGGAGAATATTTAGTTAATGTGTCAGGTGTGGTATATGCTCTCCCATGTAGCCTTGAGAAATATTTACTTACATTTAGTCTAACAAGTATAGTAATTATTAAAGAACACATAAAATCTTTTAAAGTTGCCTTAAGGTTGCTAAGTGTTGTGCATGAGGATGTATCTTTTAGGTTATTCCCCTTCACCTTTAAATATGTTGTTTATGAATGGTTTTTAAACTTGCCTAATAATTATATCACAAGTTGGGATGGTTTCACTAAGGTGTTCATTAATCAATTTGGTAAGATTATTAGTCCTTGTGTTATTTACCATTAGTTCACCACCATTAGAAGAGATGCAAGTGAGCCTATATGGTCCTTTAATGATAGATTTGAAAAAAATGTATAGCAGGACCATAGAACCTTATAATCCTGATGATGTTTTAGCTCTAGAAATCTATAAAGATGCAGTAGATCCCATGACCTCTATATTTTTGAAAAGATCCATGCCAATGATAACTTCATTAGCCAGGGCTTATTCTGAGGTAGTGACCATCAATGATAAAATTCATCCCTAAGGACAAATGGCCTACTATATGCCAAACATTAACCCACATATGCTTGTGATGAACTTATTCCCCAATAACAACCAGAATGTCCTAACCATGAATCAACTTTTGAACTTCACTCAATTTCCATTGAGTCATGCATATCCCAATCAAAACCTAGGATTCTTGAGCCATCCTACCACTAATGGCTTCAATGTAAATAATAAAAGAGATCTATTACCAATTATTAGTGCTAACAATAACTAGGTACATAATTTTGAAACTCTTAAAAATGAAAATGATTCTATTTTTAAAATGGTCCAAAAATTGAGCACTGATTTTATTCAGTTGTAAAAATAAGTTAGAAATACTATTGAAAGCTCAAGTAGAAACTTCTCATTTCAAAGGTATAATAGGATAAATAATATATTTTATAATGATATCTTTCATAATAATAAGAATAATGATCCATCTTCTGAAAAGAAAACTATGGACATTAACCTCACTAATATTACATTACTTGATTATTATAGAGTGCATTATATAGCCAAACATGGAGAGATTGATTATATTGAGATTTACATAATTTTTTAGGCTTTCCAAGAAGAGGTAGATACATTTGAAGTAGTCCCTAACAAAGATAATGGTGCAGGTACCTCTAGATCCAAATCATCTGATCAAGCCTTCATGATGGAGACATTTAATTTCCCTTTTCAAGAGGATAATGAACGTGATAAAATACCTCAAGAGATTTAGGCCTTTCAACAATTCTTGAATAAGACCTATCCCTTGAGGAATAGAGAGTAGAGGCAGCCCTTGACTACCTTTATGCCTCCAAACAACTTTATAACTCCTCTAGACACTTCTTCAAGCAACAATCTAGAGCCACTTAAAGGGAGTACTTCTAAACCTAATATTGATATTCGTAGTTCCTCTAATAAAAATGGATATAACATAGTTGAGGATATGAATAAGATAAAATATAATATCACCTTTCATGAGCTAACATAGATCATAGATAAAAGGGACCTCTTGCTGGAGTCATTATCAAACAAGTCTAACAAGCCACACAATGTTGACCATGCCAATGTGATTATACATAAAGACAAGGTTTGATCTCCTCCTTTCCTATTCAATGTCAAGATGTTTGGTAAGAACTTACATAATTTCTTATTATATTCAGGTGCATCTACCAACATCATGCTAGTAGGTATATGCAAATAACTTGGCCTAAATCCTATTAAGTCTAATAAATTTGTAGCTCAGTTAGAAAAATCTAGAGTCAAGGTAATTAGGGAACTTTTACATGTTCACATGTAGTTAGCTTATGAGCCTAGAGTGCAGCAGTTCATTGATATTAAAGTTGATGATATACCTGATGTTTATGGAATATTTTTAATTAGGGAGTGGACTAAGGCTTTAAATGGTTACATGTCTATTAATTTCTCATATTTATGGCTACCTTAGAAAGGGGTTCCTAATTAAATTAGGGTTGGGAGAGAACGAAATATGAAACACATGATAACATAATATATTTTTGTGAATGAGAGGGTCAACATAATTGACTTAGACTTAGGGCTTTCACCCTAGAGACTAATAAGGTATGTGATCCCAAGAGTGGTCATGTTATTCCTAGACTATGGAAGTTACATTTTGATGGTGCTAAGTGTAAGGTTAGATCAGGTGTTGGTGTTATCTTAATTGATCCTATTAATAGAAAGTACCATAATTTTTATAGGATCCAATTCCCTTTCACTAATAATATTTTTGAATATGAAGCCCTTATTTTAGGTTTGTAGTTTGATATAAATAATAAGGTTAAAAAATACTAGTTTATGGGGATTCAAAATTGGTGGTCAACCAAGTAAGAAGCAAATACCAATGTAAGCTTTCATACCTTAAGAGGTATAAGTTCCAAGTCTAGGATATAATTGAGTCCTTTGAGGCTTTTAACATCACTTCCATCCCAAGATAAGAAAACCAAGTTGTTGATGAGTTGGAATCTACTGCAGCCAACCTCATGCCCAACCAAGATTGCCCTAATTTCAACATTGAGTTGATCCCTTGTCCTTTAGTGCCTAATAATGTTAACCATTTTCAAGTTTTTAGTGATGATCAATAGATATTAGATTTCATGAATAATTCTAGAGAATTTAATACCCATGTTATTGATGAGGCTAATGAAAAAAAATCTAAGGAATACAAGTTTGATGGTAAAGTCATTTAGTTGAATGACAACAAGATCTGCAAGTGGATGATTGCTTTAGAGAGATTGTTTGATCAAGAAAAACTAGCTAAAGTTTATAAGGTTCCCATGGTAAGTGGGAAGGATTATAACGTTGTTGATCTTGATCTCCAAGATTAGCCTTAGCTAGTAAATGTTGGAAAAGCCTACAAACATTAAAATCCAAAAGGCCAAAGAGCTCCTTACCCAATACAAGGATGTCATAACCTTGTCATATGATGACTTAAAGATCTTTGATCTAAAGGTCATTACCCATACTATACCCCTTAAAGAAAATAGTAAGCCCTTCAGATAGAAAAAAAGACCAATAAATCTTATCCTAGAACCCATGATCTTTAAAGAGGTCAAAAGACTACTAGATGCTAGGATAGTCTTTCCCATCACACATTCTACCTAGGTGGCTAGTTTAGTGCTAGTCAGAAAGAAGAATGGTGATATTAGGCTTTGTATTGACTTTAGTAACTTAAACAAAGCATTGAAAAAGGAAAATTATCCCCTTCCCTCTCTAGACCAAGTGATATAGGTTGTTTTAGGTTCAGCTATGATGTCTTTTCTTGATAGTTTTTTAGGTTACAACTAGGTGTTGGTTAATAGAGAAGATTGGATGAAAACAACCTTCACAACCAAGTGGGGAAATTTTTCTTACAAGAGAATGCCCTTTGGGCTAATCAATGTAGGAGATACTTTTCAAATAACTATGGACCATGTCTTCCAAGGCTTGATAGGTAAATGCATTATTATATATATGGATGATCTAACAATTTTTTCTAAAAATAGGGAAGATCACTTCATCCACTTACAACAAGTTTTTGAGAGATACAAAAGGTATGAAATCTCCTTAAACCCTAATAAGAGTATATTTTATTTTATAGAAGGAAATTTATTAGGTCATGTTATAACCAAGGATAGTATCTCTATATATCTTGAAAGAGTAGAAGCCATATCTAGATTATAACCCCCAAATAGTAGGAAAGAGATAAAGTCATTTTTTAGTAAGATAAACTTTGTAAGAAAGTTTATTTATGGCTCTTCATAGATTGTCAAGCCACTAAATGACATGATGAAGGATGCCAAGGTCACATGGAATGAAGAATATAGAAAGGCATTCAATGATATCAAAGAAGCCATTATCCAATCTCTAGTCCTAATAAGTCCTGACTTCTCAAAGTAATTCTATCTCTACTCCTTTGCATCTAACCATACTATGGTTGCAGTGTTGACTTAGAAGATTGATGGATGTGATCACCTAATAGATTTTATGAGGACTAATTTTAATAATGTTGAGTTAAATTATTCATTGATTGATAATTAGGCATATGCATTAGTTAAGGTAGTTAATAAATTTAGGCATTACATCCATAGAAATAAGGTACATGCTATCTTTTCTGACCCTACCACTAAACTTATGTTAAGTTAGAATGAGCTAGGTGAACATAGAGGTAATTGGATGTAATTTTTATAGAATTATGACTTGGAGATAAAAATATAAAAATTGATAAGGTGCCAAAGTCTAATCCAGATGATTGTTAATGTTAACCCTAGGGTAAGTATTATGCAAGTGGATCAATAAAAATTTCAAGCTAATGAGTGGTATGATTCAATCATACATTTACTAATTAATGGTACTTATCATGTAGGATTATCTAATGAAAAAAAAGAGCACTAAGATTAAAGGATACCCATTACCTCATCAAAGATGGGGTCTTATATAGAATAAATTTTAAAGGAATTTACTTGAGATGTGTCTCACAATAAGAGGCCACCCAAATCATGAGCACCTTCCATGAAAATTTGGGAAGTGGACATCCATTTAGGAGAACCACAACCCATAAAATTCATAGAGATGGCTATTATTGGCCAACTATTTTTAAGGATTCTCACAAACATGTGAGGGAATGTCACTCATGTCAAGTCTTCAACACCAAGGAACCAAAGGTAGTAATACCTCTATAACCAGTCATAGTTGATAAACCATTTGCTCAATGGGGGTTAGACTTTATTGGGGTAATCAACCCTAATTAATCTAAAAGTCACAAGTATGTCTGAACTACCATAGACTATTGTACAAGGTGGACTGAAGCTATAGCCACCAAACAATGTAGGACTAAGGAAGTGATCAACTTCTTGGAATAAAACATATGTACTAGGTTTGGAACCCTAGTCTCTCTAGTGTGTGACAATGGATCTTCATTTATATATAGAGAGATGACTGAATGGGCTTATGATAATGGCATTAATCTCAAGTTTTCATCCAATCATTATCCCCAAGGAAATGGAGTCTTTGAGTCTACAAAAAAAATTAATTAAGGCAATCAATAAGTCTATTATAGAAAAGCCTAAGATTTGGCATAAGTTCCTTAAGTTTGCACTATGGGATAATAGGATAATAATCAATCAAGACTTAAGAGCCTTACCATTTTTATGGGTGTATGGACAAGAACCTATCTTTCCTATTACTCTCAAGTTGTCTACATACAAATTTATGAAAGAATACATGGAAGAAACGTAAGAGCTTACCAATTCTAGACTATTTGACATCATTTAGATGGAAAATGCAAGATAAAATGCCTTGGTTGATTTTAGAAAACATCAAACCATAATAAAAAGGTGGTTTGACAAAATGTAAAAGGTAGAGGTATTCAAAAAAGGAGACTTGGTCCTCCTATGGGACAAAGCATCTAAACAAAAGGGAAAACATGGTATGTTCACACCCCTATGGATTGGTTCTTATCAAATAGTAGAGACACTTAGGAATAACACCTTAAAATTTAGTGACCTTCAAGGGGTAGAGCTCACATTTCCCACCAATGGACAATATCTTAAGCACTACTTTGTTGTTGCTCCACCAGAGGTCTTCATGGAATAAACTTTATAAGATGGTTAGATTTAGTGTAGGTAGGCTAGCTAGTTCCTTTCAAGTTCTCTCTTTCTTGTCCTTTGTTTGTATATAATCATGTGTATATTTGTTTATTTCCCCTTTGTTTTCTATCTCACTACTTTTTGTTGTGTTTTCGTTTCTTTTTGCTTGATTCCTTGCTTTGAAATAAGTCCTCTTAGACCATCTTGAGCTCAAAGTTATGAAATTTACTTGAAAAATCCCAAAATTTATAAATATAGGTGTATAACCCATGCATATGATGACCATTGTTCTGAAATGTAAGCATAATGTTCTAATTTTTATAAACTAATAAAGACCAATAGAAGAATCCAATCATTTAAAGAGAACTTAACCATTGTCTTAACCTCAAACTGGTTTTAAGAAGACTTGCACTTGTAGGGTGAGAACTTAAAATATCATGGTATATCCATAATATCACTTAATCAACATCCTTTCCTAGGATAATGGTTACAACCATAGGTGATTCTCTGAGGATCAAACATTTGACCAAATCCTAAAACCTAGATACCCTAGTTCCCAACCTTACTAAAAGCATAAAGGTATAAATAAAATACAAAAAGACTATACAATGCAAAATCAAAAGCTTTGTAAGCATAGGTAATTATGTTAATCTCCACCAGGGCTATGGATGTTTGAATGGTAGTAAAGCAAGGCCTTGAGTGGAGCCAAAGGCATCTTTGTCAAGGTTATGGATGTCTGGCTGGTAACAAAGCAATGCCCAAGCCTTCACTAAACTAAAATCATGGTTCCTAATATATATCTAAACATGCTCCAAGTCAAGTGTTAGTGATTAATGACATGAAACCTAGAATTTGTTTCTTAAACCCCATCATAAATAGTAAGTGAAATCAAAGAACACACATAGTATAGCTATGTCTTGATGTTTCACCCTAAGTCTTCAAGTGTAAGGTTTTTTTCAACCATGATTTGATCTAGATAATGATGCTGATCAAGTAGAATGGATGACCTAATTATTTGTCTAAATTAGAGTCTTTAGGTTCTAACATATTTCTATGTTTCCCCATGAGTCTCCATTTGTTGAGGCCAATATACCCCCATTTTAAAAAATTGGGACCCTTGAGAAACCCTAAAGATTAAACATGAAAATATGGCATGATAGGATCATTTGTAGAATTTGAAGATCATCCACTTTATCAAAATAAAGCTTACTTGTTATGTTTTACTTTAATTATGGTCTAAAATTGATAATGAATGGTCTTCATGAATTTTAGTTTCAAGCTCCATGGTGTTCTTTCCTGAGAATTTCACATTCCAAAACCCTAGCAAAACCTTTAGTTTAAATTTAAATACTAGCAAGAACTAAATTGGTGAGAACCTTTTAAAACCTACTTTGGACTTAAGCATAAATCTCTTATCTTAAACTTAGTGATGTTTTTAACATGACTAAAACTTATCCTAAAAATGCTTGGTACCTTTTATTATTTCCCCCTTTTAAATCCTTTATATTTTTAACTAGGTCTAATGTTAGTTTTTAGGGTCCCTTTAAAATATTTCCTACCCTAGTCCCTTTGATCCATAACTTAGTCTAAGGTTTTAGTCCTAAGGCCCCATCCTAGTTATTAATATGAATGAGACCTTATCCTAATTATCGTATATCATCATAGGTCCTAACATAACTTTCTTGCTTCTCATAGATCTAACAACCCTTGATTTATCATGGTATTTGATCCAATAGAATGAGAAGGCTTCAGATTTAACTTAAATGGCTTACATATTAAAATATATAATGATCCACACTTCATCATGGGAAAAATATCTAATGGTGTGAAGGCCCTGACAAAGCTATGCCCTTAGATTTCATCCAATGTTTCTTGATTCATCACGAAGATTTGATCGAATAGAGTGAAGCATAGTTAGAAAGTCAAAGTATTATGGAAGGCCTATGAGATTGACACATGACATCCTTACATTAAAATATTAAAATCAAATGGGTCCCACCTAATGAAATAAACCAATTATGCGAAATCTCATGGATCATGATCCTATGGCTTTCACTTACTTATAGGACCTTGATCCAATGGAGCACATTGAGCTTGGAATCCTGGGAAGGCCCGTAAAGGTGCCAAATGGCACTCTCGCTTGGGTTTATAGGAATTTGATGAGCTTAAATTCGATAATATCATGACTATCATTTGACATTCAAGGGGATGTATTTGATGCCCACATGACCATCGACCTTAATCCCATTGAATTAAAAGCTTCACTATCTTATAATTGACATTCATGCGACCATCATTCGACATCCATGAGGATGTATTTGATTTCTATGAGACTATCAAATTTAATCTAATGAATTATTTTTCTTAGGATTGGCATAGACTCCAAAAAAATTTCTAGGAAGCTCATGGTTTCCATGAAAACTAATGGAAGCCCTTAGAAGATGCTCAAACACTAGAAATCTTTAATCTGCAAATATGGAGATGTTCTTATGGTCTAAGTATATGCAAAATAAAAGTAGTCTAAGTCTATATTTTAAGGTACCCATTGCATTTTATTCAAATAAAGTGAACCTTAAACTATAGACTTATACTAAGTCTTATTTTTAAAGAATATTTTTTATGAAGAACTTAAACCAAGTGTTTCTAACCAAAAAATTTTAATGTGTTTATTAATTCAATAAAACTCTATTTAATGTTAGATCATTATATCATTTTGACCCCATTTGAGCATATTTTATAGGCTTGGCATAAATATTTTAGCCCAAAGTATACATTGTGTTTATTAAACATAGCATAAATAATTGCCCAAAACATTTAACCATGATCCCCTTTATATAATTCAAAAAACTTAGGCATAAATCTCTTAGCCTAAGGTTTACTTCATGCTTAATAAACATGAAATAAACCTTAGCCTAACGAATTCAAGCCTGAGCCCCACCTTAATAATGTGATAACTTAAAGTTTGGACATATTTTTAGATCAATGGTTCATGCTTCATCATGGGAAGATGATCCAATGGTGTAAGGACCCTAGAGAATTTTAATGGAGTCTTGAGAGCCTACAAGCTCAACATATGGTGAATGCACATTCGAATCAGAATTGATAGATGATGCAATGGTTCATGCTTCATCATGCTCCATGATATAATGACATAAAATCACTAAATACCTTTCAAAGGATCTCAGAGGCCTCGTAAAGGTGTCAAGTAGAACAACCTTGAGACACTAGTATAAAAGAGCAAATAACAAGCAAGAGCCCAGACCACAATATACGGTTTACGATCACTCACAAGATCTTGATCAAATGAAATAAAATAAAAGAAGGCATTTTTTAATTCTAACAACTAATGCTCAAAAGGCATTTATGAAAAATGTTGTGAAAGGTCTAGATCGATGCCACATAAGTGCTATGCAAGTAGAAAAGGACAAAATAAGAGATCTTGTGGGCTAAAAAATGTGAAGGTATAAAAGCAAAGGTCCAAATCAAATCCAATGCATGTATGAGCTATAGTCTAGATATATCCTACCATTAAATCTCTAAAACCTTAAACCTTGCATAAAAATAACACAAGTGAACTCAATTGGTTACAATTTGATCTGAAGAGAGGTTGATTGTGTTTTTTAAGTGAAAAATAAATACCATAGAGACCAATTTTTAATTTGATGCAAATAATTTATAGAAGTAGAGACCATGGTATCTTTTAGGTAGTAGTTGAAAGAAGAGACAAAACTCTACCTATCAATAGATAATGAAGGAAGATTCTTCAAAGACACTTAATTAGATGTTGTGGCCCTATATTCTCAAGGTTTCAAGAATTAGTCTAAACTCTTCTACATTATGGATCTAAAACCCATAACAAAGGAAGAGTAGAGAATTACCATGGTGAGCTAAAAGCTTTATGACCTAGTCATTGTCCAGATGATTGGCCTTCATTATGCTACTACAAAACTGAATGTACTACATTATATATATGTTCTCACTCCAATTTTTGTTAACTTTAGGGTTGATGATGATTAGATCATCCAAGAAGGGAATTATAAGAAGGTAGCTTATATTTACCCTATATCATTTAAAAAATACTATGAGCTCTAAATTACCCATGTAGACTTGTCTAAAATCAAGGAATGGACTAACAAGCATGACGTGGACACCATCCTTAAACCCTAGTTGTAAAAAGGAATCCATATCTTTATAGACTTTGAGGGTAAGATCCCAATAGTATAATTTAGGGAAGGCATCGAGGTAATCATAAACCTATTAAATAGAGAATTTAGATCCTCTTTAACCACCTATGTAAACAAGATTTGGGTTCCCTTTGTCTATTTCATGATTGAGGAGAAGCTCACCCCACCAATTGGAGACTTGATCAGTGTGTTCTTAGCTAATCAATTCACTATTATCAAAAGGAAAACAACCAAGAAATTTTATATGATGTCATATTTATTGGATTCCCTTCTTAACTCCATCAGCTTCCATGGCATTAAAAATTGGTATCTTGAGGGTTGAACCACCATTTCTAACCATTACTCCAAATTTCACATCTTTAAGTACAAGAACCACATGCAATTTATCTATGACTATGTCTACCCAGTCATAATGGAGTCCATTATAGGTTTTCCCATGCCTTGAGTCCATCCACTAATCAATAATTATGTTGAGATGATGGGTGACATCTGGTTCTACCCTAATTACATAGCTATCAATATTGAGGGAGTCATGTCTTCACCATATAGATTATTTGTGTATGTATTGAGCAAGCTGGCTAAGTAATAAATTGCTTTCTAACTCATCAATGGAGTTGATGGAATTTGTAAGGAAAAAATGAAGGGCCTTCTCCATCCCTTCCCTATAATTATTCGAAGGACCATGTTGAAAGATTGGAAACAAGTAGACATCATGTCTAAACATAGGGATTCATTTTGTTTTTAACTTGATGAACTCAAAATGTAGGACCCCTAGAACATAGTAAGTGATAATTTGAAGGAGAATAAGTTACCCAAGCTTGAGTATATGCATCAACTCAATATTCATGAAACCATTTAAATTAAGGCAAATGAAAATGAATAAGTATTGGCCAAGATCATAAGGAACAACATCAAACTTGAACACAAGCTGATAAAAGATGATAAGCTAGAAGGAGAGGCATGGAAGATGCATCCTCTTTAGTATCACTTATTTCTTGGACCATCTAAGACATCCCAAGAACAACCTCAAGTGGAGTAGACACAACTTCAAGGTAAAATTATGTAAAGGCAAGATGAACAAGGCCATGGTAAGGAGAAGCTAGAAGAGAGACCCAGAGAGGAGCCCTCATCTTTAACACCACCCCAAAGGCCACCTTCCCTAGTTTAACATATAGCTATTATCTCCTTAGAACTAGATGAGACACTTGAGGGTGACCTCAAAGAACTTGTAGAGGCATATGGCATAGATGAAGAAGGGGAAAAGATTGAAGAAACTCAAATCCAATCAAAGGAGCCTAGAGAAGAGAAAGGAAACTAGGTTACTCTTGATTTGGTCTTGGTGGTTACTAAAGAGAAGAAGGCAAAAATGGCATTGGTCCCTATTAGACCCAAAAGACCAAGGTTGACTCTCACATATCCTACTAGTGAGATCAACTTATTTAGTGATGAATTGTCCATTCATGGACCTGTCCTCCTTGATTGGTTTATTTATGGGAAATTGTAGAAGATCCCTTCTCTCTCCCACTCATGGGCACTCATTAAGGCTATCAACATAGACATACACAAAGATATCAAGCCATGGATAAAAGGCTATAGTAAAGGAATATAAATAAATAATAATTGTTGTCACTCTAGGATTATAGAAAAATAAAATAGTTACTCTAGGAGCATTGGGTAGCATAGGTGTAGAGGTCCTAGAGCCTATAAAATTCATAGGGTCATCCACCACTATGCAATTTAATCCAGAGATAGCTGGATTGGAAAGGGTTTACCACCAAGAAAGCCATGGTGGGATATGAGGAATTCACCTTCCAAAAGGTTGAGCCATTTATAGGTCTAACCCTTAAAGGAAGATAAAAAATTATTGAATATCCTATCCATGAGGAGGATGTTGAGAGCTTGATTGAGTCTCAATCCACTCAAGAAAACACTAAGATCCAAGGGATGAAACAAAGAATCTAAAATTTGGAAAGAGAAAGGGAAAACATTGTTGGAAATATTGTCATTGATGTCAAAGGTCTAGTATTATTGGTGATAAAGGCCCCATTGCATTTAATATTATTTGTAATAAATACATCTTGGCTAATATAAGTTAATATTTATTTAATATTAACAAATATATTTTTGGTTGCATATGAGACAAAAGAAGGGCCCATGAAGAAGTCAAAGAGCCATGGGGTAAAGATAAAAGAAGGATGGGAGGCATTTTCCCATGAAGAGTCATCTTGGGGAATTCCAAGAGTCACCAAGTGAAGATAAAAGAGTAAGGGCAAAATTTCTCATGAAGGGACACTTTGAGGAATACGAAGAGTCACCAAGATGAGGACAAAAGAGGGAAGGGCATTTTTGATCATGAAGCATCACCACATGACTTTTCAAAGGCTTGAATATGAAGGGTTATCCAAGATTGGCACCATTTTCCATGAGGATTGAAGGGTCACAAAGGGGTAAGGCCAAAGGTCATTTGGAAAGCTATAAATAAAGGCTTGAGAAGCCATTTGTAACATGGAAGATAGAGGTTGATTTGATATTGTAATATCTAGCTTAGAAGAGCAATTGTGAGAGATGAATATGATTTGTATTATCTAGCTTAGAAGAGCAAAGGTGAGAGAGATGTTGTATTGAACTATCATTTGTTGAGATAACAACATTGAGAGATAGGTGTGTGTGTGGTATACACAAAGGGGTTGGTGCTCCTGTGGGTTGGTGCTCACGAATTGTAGCTAGGTTGGTGCTTGGCAAAGGGGTTTGAAACTCCTATGGGTTGGTGCTCATGAATTTTAGCTGGGTTGGTACTTAGCAAAGGGGTATGGTGCTCCTGTGGGTTTATTCTCACTAATATATTTGAGATTGTTCTTCGTGGTTTTTCCCATATTGGGTTTCCACATTATATCTAGTGTCTCTCTCTTGTGTGATGTTTATTGTTTGATTTTTATTGCATATATTGAATGTTTGATTAAGTGGAATTTGATAAAGGGAAATTTTTAAAGATATATGATATACTGATTCACCCCCCCTCTTAGTATATCCCGTGCTTAACAAACCTAACAAACACAAGCCATTTTGTCAGTACCTAATTCCATGATGGATATGTTTGAGACATCATTCTTTGATATGTTTAATTATTTGAGTCCAATAAATCTAAAGAAAAATGCCCTAAGTTAGTAACGTGAAGTAGTCTGGGAGTTAATAACAAAATGGCAAAAAGCAGAGACCCAAGTAAGGTATCTCATTGACATTTTGATTAGGAAAAATATTTATAAGTTCAAAACTATTAGCTTAGCTTATTTAAACACCATATTGGGAATAATAGTAGATAAGGTTCAAGTTATAAGTGATTGGACAAGAATTTGAATAGGTTTCTAATGGATGATAAATGATTGATCATTAGAATTGAGAACCTCTTAGGAACTATGTTGGTAAATCCTACCAATACCACTACCCTTGGAATCATTGATGAATTTAAATAAAAAAACATGGTCACTTTGATAATGTAGTCAATTATGAGAAAAATCCAAGGCCAGTCTAGTAGAGATGACATAAGAATCTTGGACATGATCTTCATAAGTGAGGAGAAAATTGTAGAGGCAAGGAACATAAAGGAAGCTATATCTAGGGATGATAGAGACTTGGATGACTTGGTTGATCAGGAATAAGTCTACATTATGAATCCAGTTGTGTACTTGGAGCTCATAAAAAATCAACATCATAAATAAATGGAGCTTCTATGAAATTAACAAGGGGACCCTTCAATAATGGGCCCACCCAGTAAATAATATTACTTTTGTAAAAAATCATTGTAATATTTAGAATAGGAATATTATTTTGTAAAGGTATATGCTAGTTTGTTAGCATATTACCCTTAGGTCAGTCTAATTGTGAAAGATAAGTGTATTTTAATCTTTCTAAGGAAATAAAATTGTCCTTATCTTTTGTGCACCTGTATGTTATAACTTCA
Source organism: Torreya grandis (assembly GCA_037957365.1). Classification (NCBI taxonomy): domain Eukaryota; kingdom Viridiplantae; phylum Streptophyta; class Pinopsida; order Cupressales; family Taxaceae; genus Torreya; species Torreya grandis. The sequence goes on from JARHVA010002046.1 coordinate 2,597,299, forward strand.
TGATGTACTACCTTACATTTCTATAAAAGGCATGTATCACCATCTTGTAAAGAGAGATAATTTTTGAGAAAATTTTGCATACTTGAAGTAATTAATATAATCAAGGAGTTTTGCAAAGGTTTTCCATATTTGTAATGTCAATTTCTAACATAGCTTTTCTCTCAATTTCTAGTTCTATGTCTTAAATTTGAATAGTTTATTTGAATTAGAAGTTGCATTTTTCTAATCACAGGGTTTATAATTTGTGCATATGATAGATTCGTTTAAGGATATTGTATTTGCTTCATATAATTTTACTCTATATTCAAATGTGCAAATTATATTTGATTATATTAGTAAATATTTAAAAGTAAACTTGGTTCTTACTTGTGATTATTTACATTATCCTTTGAATTTTGCCTAGTGTATAGTGAAAATTGAGTTTAGGCTATGTTGCATTATATATTGGTTGAATGCATAATTAGTTGTAATTGATGCTTTGTCATAATATTTGAGACTAAGATAGGAAATCACTCATTTATTTTCTACCTTACCCTTCTCTTTGCTCCTTTTTTATACCAGATCACTTTAGTTTAAACTTCATTATAAATATTTTCCTAGATTAATTTGTACCTTAAGTTTGGATCATAATTCACTAAGAATTAACATAGATCCTCTGAAATTCACAAGAATAGACCATGATGGCTCCCAACCATCACTCATTATAAATTTGTGGAACACTAATACATATCTCTACCACTATTTCACCATAGGTAACATCAAGTTGCCACAACCTACTACTCATGATCTAAATTAATTATAAAATGAGATGTTTTACTTGGACACTAAGAACCCTTGTGGTGAATTTTGAGGCATCAACGTACCCCTCAGTAGGCCACACTCTCTCTCTTTGCTCTCTATACCTTGACCTACAAATCACATTAGGCCTTGAAATTGACCTTCATACCTCTTTCCATGTGTTTTCCACCTCACTTACATGATCACACAACATATCACAAGTTCAAACATCCTTTATATGCCTTGAAAACATATCATGATGCCTCATTAGGCCAACTAGGATCTAGAAGTGGTCTAGTTTCATACTTGATCTATAGGTCATACCCCTATAGTTTCATCTTGAGCCTCTCATAAATGCTCTAATACTTCACATACATGCTCAAGAAACCTCATAAAACAATTCACATCTATGTTCTCTCATCTCACGAAGACATCATACTCATAATTTATTACAATGTCTCTACATGCCATGACTAGTGCCATGACTAGGATACTCAAGCACTTGAAACTTAACAACTAACCTTGAAACACTCCTTGGTGTTTTTACATATTTTTCACATGCCTTACATGCTACTCAAATAATGTCATACCTCTACACATACCTATTCATTATTATCATGTACATGCTCATGATATGACTATGCTTGTTATGATTAGGCTTATCAAAATGCCTTGTTCTCAAGGACTAGTGATCAACCATGCTTACCTCAATGATGATATGATACAATAAAATTCATCAAAAAAAAATCTCAAACCACTTCAACAACCTTGACAAAAACTAATAAAAGAATCATTAGGTTCCCTTCAAATTTTCTCTCAGCATAAAGACATTAGGTTGCCTTCAAATTCTCTCTTGTCATATGGTTTCCTTGTCACATAAATCACACAAGCACATATATCACAGTTCACTCACCAATTATCTTTACCAAATGAACCTTTACATCAATGACATCAAATGACATCAACCTTGGCATCAATGATAACACTTCTCAATAAACTCCCTCTTTGTCATTGATGGAAAAACATTCTTTAATCTAATCACTCTCATCTCCCCTAGTTTAGTCAATCTCCCTTCTTTGAATTTCTCCCCCTTTGACATTAATGACAAAGGGTCTTCCACAAACTACCATATGGAATTACACCTTTTTTTAATATAATATCAACACATATAATAGAATCATTACTAGAACATGCTCCCCCTTAATCTATGCATACCTCTTTAAAATGAACTCAGATCTTAAGACCACTTACCTTTTCCTTGACATGAATGATATGATAAAAATATTTGATCACACATTAGGACACCATATTATTGTCATCAATTTCACTTGGAGCTTATGAACAACCTAAATAGCTCCCCCTCAAACCAAGCATCCATCATGCTTCTGTTGACTGAATAGTGTCTCCATGAAACCTAATGGTGTAACTTCTTTCCATAAATCACTAAAACAACAAAGTTCAAGAGATTCCCAGATCTCCATGTTCTCACAAGACTAAATATCCTTCAATATCCTTTTAATATTGATTATCACTAGAGTCTTGACCTATACATCAACCATTTGATCATCAATATAAGCTAATAAAACACATTTTTGACTTGATTTGTCATTTGAAGTATGATCTACCATAGCAAATAGTCCATTTGAGCTTGTAGACTGATCATGACTTACCTTTATTATCTTTGGTTTATACAATTTCATTTGCCTTCTCTCTTACACTCTAGGAGCTTTAAACATCTTGTGTTGAATTGATGACCTTCTTAGTATATTAGGGTATAATCTTGTAATATGTTCTACAATATGACAACTATATCAAATAGAATTATACATACCTCTTGATTGATGATTCCTTTCATAATCCCATGAATATTCATTTTTAGAGGGTATTCTACACCCTCTTACTCTATAACCAAATTAGTTGCATGTATAATAGTAACCATTGAATGAATTATCATACCTTATAGCATTAAGATGTCTGATAGGTCTTTTTATGTTGAATTTTTTTGTCTTCATTAGATTTCTCCTTGACTTGAGCTTCCTCCTTTTGGTATTTTTTGAAACCAAGACCTATCTTATCACTTACATACTTATGCCTACCTAAGATCTTATCTAGAGAATCAATACTCTTTTAAAAATTCACAAATGTATTCAACTTACTAAATTCTTGATCCAACTTAGCTTTTGGGGATTCTACTTTAGTTTCATACTTGGTGTATTCTTCCTCTTTAGCCTTTAGGTTTTCAATGACTATCTCCATTTATGCTTCAATTTGATTGATGATCTCATCATACTCCTTGTAAGTGTTACATAGTCTCTCCTCAAAAAATCCAATATGCTCTTCATAGTCCTTAACTAATGATATTAGTTTGTTATTATTTCTTCTTTGTAACTTTAACTCCTCTACAATACTCACAAATTATACCTCAAGGTTCACTTTAACTTCTTCTTAATATGATTCTACATCAACCATAAGGCCTTTCCCATTTGATCAACCCTCATTGTCTATTTATATGACCATGAATAAGGTTTCATTAATATCATGTTCATTTCATTATTGTCATCATCACTCTTAAATGTGCTTGTTTTAATTAAATCAAATGAGTTATCTTCTTTGGTATTGAAACTTCTCTTATTCTTGATTGACCCATTCCTACCTTCATACTTCCTAAAATCTTTCTTGTTTTTTGTCAGGCTTGTAGACCATCTTTTCATCTTCATGATGTTCATCATTTTTTCATCATGCTCAATTTTATCCTTGTTAGGACACTTATATGTAAAGTGACCAATCTTACTATAGTTGAAACATTTGTAGGGTAACTTACCTTGTACTTACTAGATCTAAACCTCAACTTCCTAAAAAACATGGCTATCAATTCATCATCATCAATATCTACATATGCCTCATCTTTGACCATCTTAACTTTTGACTTATTACTAAATTTGAAATTTTATTCCTTCTTTTAAGGTCTTCCTTCATTTTTTTATCATCTCATAGGTAGTCAAGATGTCATGAAGTCCATTCATCTCTAGCTTATTCAAATATTGCATTTCTTCTACTAAAAATAACTTAAAGTCAAAATTAGGAGTTAGAGATCTCAACACCTTTTGAACAACTGTAGATATTTAACTTCCTCTCCTAATCCTCTAATGACATTGACAACTTCATCAACCTTCAACAAGATAATATGCAATGATTTCATCTTCATTCATCTTTAGACTTTCAAACTGTCTCTAGTTGGTCTCCTTAATAAATAGTCTTCATTTTGTCTTAAATCACCTTGGATGAATCATGGTGCATCACCTTCATAAAATTTACCTTTGATAGGCCACATTGAATGTCATTCATTACCTTGTAATTACTCTCACTTTCCTTTCTTTCTTACTACATTAGTTGGTGGTATAGGAGGTGGAGTGTATCCATCCACAACTGAATACCATATGTTTTGCCCTATTGACATTAAATATGTCCTCATTATTATGTTCCTTTTGGTATTAGTTTTCACATTAAGTGAATTTAGGTATTTATGGGATGGTAAATAGTAATAGGTTGATTTATCAATAGGTAAATATTAATTAATGAGTTGTTGTTAACCGTATGGTTAATATGGTAATATTTCATTAGTTAAAATATTATATTGTTGAGATTTATTATTATTTTTTATAACAATATATCATAATAGGTTTTCTTAGTTATAGGATTCATGTGAGAGAATATCAAAAATATTTTAGGTGAGAAATTAGTAGAGGAAATATAGGAATATGATTCCTATAAATATGTAACATGCCGCAGATGTATAATTATTAGAGTGAAATAATATATTGAGAGTGTTTGAAATAATTATCTCTATGTATTTTCTTCTCTGACATTATTAAATCTACATATAGGCTCTTAGAATACCTATTAGTGGTATTAGAGTAGGTATTTAGTCATGAGAGTCATAAGTGATGAAGTAGCTTGACAAAATTTTAGGTATTTTTTGAGAAAAGTAAATCAGAGGTTCATATGTTTTAATTTTTGAGAAGAGTAAATCATATGTTTTGTTAGCCTCTAAGGTTCATAGAAATCTGCCTTCATACATGAATAGAACATGATCCATTTCTAAGTGCATATTCATTGATTTGAAAGGGAAATCCTGAGATTTCTAGAGCAGATCATATTTTTTTGCATCATTCTATTAACATTTGTTTGTACATAATTACGTCAAACTACGAATGATATTTAGTGACATGAAGGTAATGTGATATACATTTTGAGAATTATTATTTCATTTTAATCCTACATCAAAGTTGACAGTGGAATATTGTGGCTTGTATTTTGTTTTGTCTAGATTGATAGACTCAAATCAATTTCAAGTAACTTTGCATTGGACTGTCCACCATTTTGCATAGTGTCTAGGCTCACCTCTCTTTTTCCACATGAATATTGATCAAAATCCAATGTTTTTTATGCCCTAGTTTTAAAAAGACATTGGTAGGAAGGTGCAATTGTTTCAAATCTACTCAAAATTTCTTTATACGTATGTGTTCATATTTAGTTGTGGCTCTTTGATTCACATTGCTTATGCCAGATGGTATACCTCTCAGTTTTTTACACTTGACTCACCAATATGTCCATGAATCACTCAAATTAGAGGTGATTTTGTCACTGCATGCCTCAAGCTCCATCCTTCATCCACAATATCTTACCATCCTCCATGGGTAAAATTTTCACCACAACTATCATTAATATATGTTCATCTATTTAGATCTAATGTTTTGAATTAGTGATGACATCATTTATTTTTAATATTTAAACACCAACCATAATATGCATATGGTCTGCTACCAGATCCATATCTTAGTTATTTACATTCACACCTAGGTCCCAAGTCATCTTTGAGTCCATCCTTTGTTCAATGTCTTAATAAGTCATTGTGTCAATGTTACAAGAATATAGTCATATCAAAAAAGTGACATTAATTTGTTTCATTATTTATTATTTTATATTCTTGATAATATACATCGAAGTATATGTATCAAAGTTAGTTTTGTGATAAAATTTGCAAGTCTTAAGTCTATTTTTTAGCTAAGTCATTTTATTTAAAATTTTAGTCAAGATTTTTAATTTTGTGAATTATTTATGAGTAGTAGTCATTGTCTAAATCATGGGGCTTTAAAATTTAAAAAGTCATTAGGTGTTATTGTTAATTTATAAGAATTTGTATGTATTTTAGGTCTTAGGTGTCAATATTGATGTTTAGATTTAGGTTAATTGTCAAGAGTCAAATTTTTAAAAGTGTCAAGTGTGTCATCATTTATAAAAGTCCTTTATGTGAGTCAATCGTTAAAATTCAAAACCTATGTATGGATGAATTTTAACTTGTATGTGATGCCTACAAATTGAGGAGGTTCCAATTTATATGGAAGTAACCAATAAAGAACCTATCATAACCATCAGAGCATCTCAAAGACAAATATGTTGAATAATAAGTATTAGACACTAGAGGATGGAGGATACATGGAGGAAGGAGGTTTTTCAATGACCTCTCATCAGTTTTTAATGATAGGGCCACATACAACTTTGGTGACCTTTTTGTTTTTTCATTGTGTGTAGTGTGGTTTGTTATTTTTAGTGTGGTAGTTACATTTTTTTAACATATATGAAATAAGAATAGTTGTATCTATTCACTTGTGAATAATATTCCCATGTAACCCTTTTGTATATTTACATTGGAGAATATTGATCTAAAAATCATTGCAACAATCATGATGAAAGGTTAATGGTGAACCTAAGAAAACCATGTTATAAGGTTAGTGGTGAACCTAATAAAACCATTTTTTAAGGTTATTAGTAAACCTATGAAAACCATTTTGTAATGTTATTGGTGAAGCTATGAAAAATAATTGCAAATGAGTGTGAATGAAGAGATCTGTGATGACACATGTATATAGAGAAGATCATGAGCACACAAAGGTGGAACATGCTACAATAAGAAAAAAGAGATATATTGTACCATGTAAAAACTATGGGGGGTAATATTGGGATTAGTTTTCAAATTAAGTGAATTTAAGTATTTATGGGATGTAAATAGTAATAGGTTGATTTATCGAGAGATAAATATTAGTTATTAAGTTGTTGTTAACCATATGGTTAATATGATAATATTGCATTAGTTAGAATATTGTATTATTGAGATATATTGTTATTTGTTATAAAAATATATTTTAATAGACTTGGTTAGTTATAAGAGTCATGTGAGAGAATATCATAAATATTTTGGGTGAGAAATAAGTGGAGAAAATAATATGATTCTTATATATATGTAACATGTCTTAGATGTATAATTATTCGAGTGAAATAATATATTAAAAGTGTTTGAAATAATTCTCTCTGTATTTGCTTCTCCAACATGTATTAAATTTACATATAGGCTCTTAGAATACCTATCAGTTCTGAAAAGCATAATTATTTACATTGAATAATGAAGTCTTACTATTAGAGAAACCACCTTGAGCTTGTTGACTATCCATCCTTTCTTATAGGATCTCCTTTAGGATATTAGGCCTAATTCAAATCACCTGATCCAATAACACATGTTGGAATAAAAATGACTAAGAGAGGGGGTGAATCATTCTTCAAAAACTTTTTTATCAATATCATTTAAGCAATAATAAAACATTCAAATAAGCATATAGATATTACAAGCATAAACACCTATCCACATAAACATAAAACACAAGAACACATCACATACATGGTAAAGCCTCAAGGGGAAGAAAACCCACTAATATATACAAATGGACTACATTCCTATAATACAAAAACCAAATTTAGTGAAACACCAACACCACATGGAGCACCAATCCAAACTAGCTAAGCACCAACTCATCTAGGCTTTATCAAGCACCAAATTACAAGGAGGAACCAAACCCCTATATGGCTCAGCCAAATCAACCACCTAAATAATTTTTTCACCTTTAGAACACTTTGTTTCTCATACAATATATGATGATCTTCTTCTTCATCTCTTCGCACACTTCTATCCCTCTTAAACTACCTTCTAGGCTTCTTTACTCAACTAGCCCTCTTCTTGACTTGATTAGGTCATATGACCTTAAAACCTATAAAAAATATTCATCATAATTTATATATGGTCTATAATACATCCTTATACTTACCAATCCACTATTTCATTTTCTTGCACACACACACAAATAGGCCTAAATTGGCTTGTATTTATGCAAAAATCTTGTTCATATCCTTCTTATTCAGACAAACACCCTTAACCTCTTAGTTAGGCCATTTAATAGATGTTATTACATCTCATAAACATGAATCAAATGTGATTTAATTTCCTTTAGGTTTGACATACCTCAATTAGGCCTCATTTTATCTTTAGGTCTTATGGAGACCTAATTTCATTAGGTCTACATTAGGACATGTTACTCTTTAATATCCTTAGAACACTTTAAAACTCCACACACAGAAGTAAAAATTCATATACCACTCTAATATACCTATACTAATCTCATCTTATGTCCATGACACTTTTTAACTCTAACCACCTCTTGAAAATGCCATTAGTATTGTTGACAATTAAGCCTGTGCATACCCAGAAAGTCTATCTTGAACTACTAAACATAAAACACCAATTAGAAAAAAACATGAAAATAAATCACATATTTATAAACCTAATGATCTTAGGATCATCATCATATTATTTATACTTCACAACTCAGGAAAAAGGACTCAAACCCTTTGCAAATAGCTCACTTAAAACTACTAAAACACTCCAAAATCTAATCATGAACAATTGATCTTTAACATCTATAAGAATAATTAATAAGAGAAATAATAATATAAAAATATATTTTTACATCTATATACCAATTTCAAATAAAAAATTAACAAGTTTTAATATCAAATATTGGTCTTATAGACCAATCTTTTGATCTCGGTACACAATCGATTTAAAATATGACAAGCCATTTTAGCTTTAACATTTTAATCAATTTTACTAAGAATAAAACATTATTAAAAGAATTTATAGAACACATAAGTCCAAAAAAACAACAACCATGTGAATTATATACTTCCACTTAAGGCATAGATCCTCAAACTCATCACTACAACTTTATTACCTAGAACTGCTAGTTTGTCTTGAAGACCAGTCATGGTGATTTTAAAATTCAACACCCATGTGACCACTTTCAAATAATCCTAATGAATATATGATCCTATGATATCATTAAACCATTATCAAATATAATTATACCATGGTCAAATGGTAATATTAGTCTTGCATATTAATCTCATGACCTCACTATACACAGACCTCACTGAGCTAAACAAGTCAACTTGCGAGCAACTTTTTGCTCTATAAAATGATATCCAAAACTTATATCCAATATGAACATGTATTATAATTATTTAAAATTTTATCCATGCACTTGGATTCATCTCTATTCCATGATAACACATCCCTAATAATATTCTCACTTTTACCTAGGTTTTTCATTATTTTCACCATTAGGCTTGTTAATGATATATTTTCTTGAATGAATAGTTTAGCACACCTAAGGGATAAAACCTATCAAAAAACCACCATGGAAATAAAATAAAATTTTAAACCTTCTCCATCCAATGGTTTTCATATTTTGACTTGGTTAACTCTGATTGGTATAATGAATCTGTAGGAAATAAGGCCTTTTGTTTAGGGTCCATTCACTCACCTGAAGACTTAATCACACCTGGAGATGCCTAGGAGAGTTGAAAACAAATATAATCAATAAAATATAAAAACAAATCCATTTTGAGTGCTTTTGAATAAATTATTTCATATCAAGTCACTATTAGGGTTCTTTGAGGGTTTAAACCATCTTTCATAAAGCTTAGCCCCTCATTCCAAAAACTAATACCTAAAATTTTGATCTAAGACCTTTCCCAATTTACCATGAATAACTTAAGTTCTCATGTAGAGGTTACACATGCTAATGAACACCTAAAATTCCTTATCAAGTTGAAACCCCTTCATTAGGTGCACATGAGAGACCTCAAAACCACTTTTCATGCCTTATCTTACAAACCATGACCTCAAACATCATGAACATTCTTGAAACAACATATCATACCTCTATCCATGTTCATATGAGCTAAAACATCTTGAAATATTATCATGACCCATAATTAGCCCATGCTCTCTCTCTCTCTCTCTCTCTCTCTCTCTCTCTCTCTCTCTCTCTCTCTCTCTCTCTCTCTCTCTCTCTCTCTCTCTCTCTCTCTCTCTCTCTCTTTATGCCTCTTTTCATGTGATTTCCACCTCACTTACATGCTCACACAACATATCACATTCTAAAAACAATGTCAAACATCCTTCATATGCCTTGACAATATATCATGATTCCTCATTGGGCTAAGTGGGATCAATAAGTGGTCTAGTTACATAC